>JARQOD010000001.1:52667503-52729862 GCA_033576555.1 Oophaga sylvatica
TATATAAAAAACATAATAAAATTAGATATATAACAGATAATATGCAAAATAAGTTAATAAATATCATAAAATTACAATATAATTATATAGCGAATTTAAATGGTTGTATGTGAATAAAATACATTTAAAACACATAGATTATAAAAACAGTGCTAATTAGAGTTGTGGAAAACATTTATTTTTTTATTTTTTTTTGCATTTTATATTCCCTCAATGACTTCATTTAATCCGTCCGGATGTAAGGTCCCCATTTTAAAAATCCAATAGGATTCTTTGCGATTCAATTTGACAGTGCGGCTAGAGCAGTTCTCCAGAATTTGCTCAACTGGTGTAACTTTTATGTTGAATTGTTTGTTGTGCTTCAAACATAAGTGCCGAGACAAACTATGTTTCATGAAGCCATTTTTTGCATTGTGCCTGTGGCCTTTCATACGTGTTCTCAGGGACTGTGTAGTACGTCCCACGTATTGAACGCCACAGGTACATGTAATAACATATACCACAAATCGGCTGTCGCAGGATAATTTCTATGTAATTGGGAAAAATTCTCCCGTGCTGTTACAGTAGATCCCAGTCGCATTGTGATCTATGATTTTACAGCAACAGCACTTTTTTGAATTACATCGCAAAACACCAGTTTTTTTGTTGTTATTTTTAGTCATTTTATCCATTTTTTTTGTTGGATTAATTTTCTGTCCCCCCTGTGATAATTGTTTTAAGTGGCTGGGGGCAATAATGCCTCTTATAGTTTGTGCCCTACGGAAAGTGATATTAGGTTTTTCTGTTAGAATTTTTTTCAATAGATACCAGTATTTATTGAGTATCCTCCTAATATCATTATTGTTGCGATTGTATGCTGTTATGAAATTGTATTGCCATCTTTTGTTTTTCTTAATTTCATTATGGTTTTGATATATTTCATCCTTTCGTTTAAATAAACATTCATCCTGCGTTT
Organism: Oophaga sylvatica; assembly: GCA_033576555.1. Lineage (NCBI taxonomy): Eukaryota > Metazoa > Chordata > Amphibia > Anura > Dendrobatidae > Oophaga > Oophaga sylvatica. Next base: position 52,668,459 of record JARQOD010000001.1, read on the forward strand.
TTCTCAAAATTGTTTCATAGGCACTCAGAATTAATTTTTTCGGATATTTTTTTATCATAAAATTTTTTAATACAAATTTTGGACTGTTCAATGTAGTCATCTGTATTTGTATTATTTTTTCTAATTCTATGAAACTGACTGAAGGGAATATTTGTTTTCCACTTTTTATATTGCGCACTGTTGTAATGTAAGAAACCATTACTGTCAGTTTTTTTTTAAAAAAAGTTTTACTAACAATTTCCTTATTATTATGAGACAATTCCAAATCTAGGAAGTCTATTTTTTCATTACTTATCTTAGCGGTGAATGTTATTCCCCACTGATTCGCATTCATCTCACTGATGAACTGTTCTGCTTTCTCCTGACTTCCCCTCCAAATGATGATCAGATCATCTATAAAGCGATGGTATAGGATTATATGATTAACATAATCACATTGGGTAATTGGCGAAGAGGATTCGAATAGCCCCATGAATAAATTAGCAAAACTTGGGGCTACCCGCGTCCCCATTGCGGTGCCGAGCCGCTGTATGTATAGCTGTTCCTGAAATTTAAAAATGTTGTGTTCAAGAATAAATTTTAAACCTTTCAATAGGAAAAGCTTTTTTGGATAATAAGAAGCCTTGGATCCTACACCTACGGGAGCGCAAATTGCCTGGTAAAAAGTTTATTGGACAACATTTGCAGCATTACGACCACAGAAGATATCCACCTTTGAACACCTAATGGTCCTAAGTGACCTACATGCAAGTTATCAAGATTTACAAAAGGTGAGTGCCACATATGTTCACCTACGATCTAATTATACATTTACATTTAGATCGGTGCGCTTTCTTCCTTTCCTTCCCTTTTATCAAATGGCTGTAATGAAAGAAAGAGTGAAAAATTTGAAGAGGTCTGAATATTTTCCGTACCCACTGTATATATATATATATATATATATATATATATATATATCTTTTTATCTATATATATACAGTATATATATGTATATATTAGGCTTTCCATCTCCTGTGTTTCACTCAGTATTCATAACCTTTTTTAATAATACGTCACATGCAACATATATATTGTTCTGGACCAAATGTTTTTCTGCAGGTCTGCAATTATTTTACTTTCAACTTCTGCAACTCCAAAATGTAACAAATTACAATATAAAAAGTAAAGTAATGAAATATTTAAATCTCTCCAAAACAAAGACGGCAATATTACCGTCACCGGCAGCCGAGTAACAGCAATAAACGGAAGGAAGACGTTGATAAATTCAGGCCACAGCAACTCTGTCATTAGGAAAGTAAATACTATTAGTGGAGTTGTTTCTTCTGCCTCTCCTGATAATTATGTACTCCATCATATCGAAACTAAGCCCAGAAATAGCGCACCTTTGTTCGCTTGAATAATGAGCAGCCAAAGACAAATAATATATGAAGCGATTATTTATTTTTGTGTGGTTTCGTCTCAGAAGGTTTTGCTGCTGCCTAAATCCTTCAGTATTGTGAAGCAAATATATTATGATGGTAGGCTTGAGCTATGTGAATGGCAAAATGTTTAACTGCAACCATCATTCTGGATAAATAGCATTTTTAAGAAGATATTTCAGCTAAAAGTAGAAAAAAACAAGGCTGATTTCTTTGAGAAACAGCTCCTCCCTATTCTAGTTCAGTAAGTCTTTCTTCAATACAGTGGCATAACTACAGTCTTAGATGTAGACGGTAGAAGAAAAGAGGGTGGCACTCCGATTCACGTGGATTTCTTAGATTAACTTAATTACTTGAACACACTATTTAAAACATGGAGTCGGGGAGCGGGATTCCTGCGGGATGCCGACCATTTCGTGTCAAGGTAGATGCTTCAATGGATCCATATTTTAAATTGTGCGCTCAAGTCCATCTAAGAAATCCATGTGAATTGCAGCGCCACTCTTTTTTTTTCTACCATCTGTATCCAGGACTCTCTTCCTTTGGGCTGAGCACCTGTTCGTCACAGCGTTGGCCTGCTGAATAGTGCTGGTCTTTCTTTTGGCGTGCAGCATAACTATGGGCCACAGTGCAAAATTTGACCTGGGCCCTGCCCCGCCACATACACCCTGCCTCATCTGCCCCAGTATGTTGGTCAGATATATGGGCCTTCGATCTGTCTAAATCTTATAAGGACACACAAGTTGTCCCCACTACCCCATTATGTAGTTATGTCCCACATCTTGGGCTTTAATATAATAGGTCTACGCCACTCATAAATCAGAGTAGAATACTTAGAAGCTATGTGCTTCTAATCACAAAAAACGTCTTCATATTATATTCAAAAATGTTGTAATAAACCTGCTAACAAAATTTGGGCAGATTTGCTCAAATTTAATTTTCATCAATTCAGTTTAGTGCAAATCAAATCTGCCTTGAAGGGATTAAAAAATAATAAACTATTCTACTTTTCTCTCCCTGATCCTCCCCTCAGCTGTCCTGCTTCTGCAGTTCTCTCACTCTTCTTCAGTCTTCTTTTCAATTTGGGTCTTTTGGCGTTGCCGCTGACTAGGATCCATTTGGTTATGTAGGGTGATACACGTTATTGAAAAAAATTACATGCATTGTGTCCCACAAGCCCCTAGTCTCAACCGTAATCCTAATCCTTTTGGTAGTAAAACTAACCTCAACTCAAACCCTAATGGGTCAAACTCTGGTTTGAACCCTATCCCAGCCGGAATCCTAGCCTCAGCCCTGACATTAATATTAGTGAATATTTTTGGATCAAAAAGTATATAAGCCATCCACGAGTGACATGATGACCTCATTGCATAAGGTTTATATACATATATGTCTGGATATTGTCCACGGTGTTTGAATACCTACACATTAATTTAATGCTATAGGCCTTGTTCTATATTTTTCTTTTAATAAATAAGTATTACAGGTTGTCCCCTTTCTACACAGATTGCACAGTTCTCCTGTTCTCAAAATGGCTGGTATGGAGGATCATGTGACCAGACCTATCCATCTGTCTCATCCGTTTGGAAAACAGGAAAACACTGCACATGGGAAATCTGTCTTTTAATTGGAAGATGTCAATGGGTAGGTCTGGTTACATGATTCTTCATTATCAGCCATTTTGAGAACAGGATAGCTGTGCAGGCTGTGAGGAAGGCTGCATAAACAAGCATGAAGAGAACATGTAATAATTTATATAAACTCATGCCCATAACACCTTTGTTAAAATAAAGACGAATTGTCCAATACCTTGAAATGCACTACCTTTTGTAATAAGCAGTTCTCGGACAAGAGAAAGAGACCTTTAGGCCACCTTCATACATTGAGTATTTGATGAGTTTTTACCTCAGTATTTTTTATTACAAATACTGAGGTAAAATACTGACCAAATATTGAATGTGTGAATATGGCCTTACTGTTTCACTTCAGCACAGTTTTATGCCATAGTGAATGTGGAATCTGGCTCCTGAAGTGGATATGCAGAAGGAGGGGGCCATCTCGGTAAGGCCACCAGTGCCACTGTGAACTGACTGTGAGGTAACGATTGTACACCATGTCAACCAAGGACAGGTCTTTCCAAAGGCAGGAAATAATTCTTTGCATAAAAGTATAACACTTAAAGTGGAAAAAAAGTGGAAAAAGGTGTATAATAAAGTGAAGTTAAGTGTTTAGAAAAATATAAAAATGTGAATAAAAAATATAAAACAACATACACTTTTTAATTACTTTGTTATTTATCTCACTTGCTAAGTGTTGTAAAAAAATAAATAAAAAATAACAATATAAAATGGTACCAATAAAAAACTACAAGTCATGTACCAAAAAAACAAAGCAATCATACAGCTGTTGCATGTGGGTGGAAAAATAAAAATGTGACGACTTTTGGATTACAGTGAAACAAAACAAGTTAATGTACACTGCTCAAAAAAATAAAGGGAACACTTAAACAACAGAATATCAAAGTTCTGTGAAATCAAACTGTCCACTTAGGAAGCAACACTGGTTGACAATCAATTTCACGATGCTATTGTGCAATTGGAATAGAAACAGATGGAAATTATTGGCAATTATTAAGACACAATCAATAAAGGAGTGGTTCTGCAGGTGGGGACCACAGACCAGCATCTCAGTACCAATGCTTTCTGGCTGATGTTTTGGTCACTTTCAAAGTTGGTTGTGTTTTCACACTCTTGGTAGCATGAGACGGACTCTAGAATCCACAAAGTGGCTCAGGTAGTGCAGCTCATTCAGGATGGCACATAAATGCAAGCTGTGGCAAGAAGGTTTGCTGTGTCTGTCAGCGTAGTGTCCAGCAGCTGGAGGCGCTACCAGGAGACAGGCCAGTACACCAGGAGATGTGGAGGGGGCCGTAGGAGGGCAACAACTGAGCAGCAGGACCGCTACATCCGCCTTTGTGCAAGAAGGAACTGGAGGAGCACTGCCAGAGCCCTGCAAAATGACCTCCAGCAGGCCACAAATGTGCATGTGTCTGCACAAACGGTTAGAAACCGACTCCATGAGGATGGTCTGAGTGCCTGACGTCCACAGATGGGGTTGTGCTCACAGCCCAACACCGTGCAGTACGCTTGGCATTTGCCACAGAATACCAGGATTGGCAAATTCGCCACTGATGCCCTGTGCTCTTCACAGATGAAACAGGTTCATACTGAGCACATGTGACAGACGTGACAGACTCTGGAGACGCCATGCAGAGCCATCTGCTGCCTGCAACATCCTTCAGCATGACCGGTTTGGCAGTGGGTCAGTAGTGGGGTGGAGTGGCATTTCTGTGGAGTGCCGCACAGCCCTCCATGTGCTCGCCAGAGGTAGCCTGACTGCCATTAGGTACCGAGATGAGATCCTCAGACTCCTTGTGAGACCATATGCTGGTGCGGTTGGCCCTGGGTTCCTCCTAATACATGACAATTCCAGATCTCATGTGGCTGGAGTGTGTCAGCAGTTCCTGCAAGATGAAGACATTGAAGCTATGGACTGGCCCGCCCGTTCCCCAGACCTGAATCCGATTGAGCACATCTGGGACATCATGTCTCGCTCCATCCACCAACGTCACGTTGCACCACAGACTGTCCAGGAGTTGGCATATGCTTTAGTCCAGATCTGGGAGGAGATCCCTCAGGAGACCATCCGCCGCCTCATCATTAGCATGCCCAGGCATTGTAGGAGGTCATACAGGCGCAGGAAGGTCATACAGGCATGTTGAGGCCACACACACTACTGAGCATCATTTTGACTTGTTTTTAGGATATAACATTCCACTTTAATTTTGTGTGTGACTCCAAATCCAGGCCTCCATTGGTTAATAAAATTGATTTCTATTGATGATTTTTGTGTGATTTTGTTGTCAGCACATTCAACTTTATACAGAACAATGTATTCAATAAGAATATTTCATTCATTCAGATCTAGGATGTGTTATTTGAGTGCTCCCTTTATTTTTTTGAGCAGTGTATTTTGTGAAAAGTTTATTTTTGTGTAAATTAGTAAAACTTAAGAAGTATATACACCTCTAGAATTAATATAACATTCATAGCACATTGTACATGCCAAAAAAATTACTTCACTAAAGGAGTTGAAATGTACTTGACACCTGAGTAATATGGCAACTTTTATAACAAAATCTACATTTTGAGAAAGTTTTTTTTTCCAATTTTCATGAGTGTGAGGGTGTAAGAGTCGGCCAGGGCAGTAGTCGTGGCCGTGGACACCTGTTTTTCCGTGTCCTGGCCTTCCCTCACAGAAATATATTTACCATTAGTCAACAGCACTGTGTCTTCAGGTCCAGCTTCTGCTAGCACACCCTCCGTGAGTAGGAGACTTACTCCAGATAGATTAGCACAAACTGAGACACAGTCCATTTCAACTTCAACAAGAACATCTTTACTAGCTTCATCACACAGCATATCGAAGCTTCTGACTGACTGGAAGTCAGAGCTAATTTTTTGGCTCTCATGATTTACTTTGAGTAGTGACTTCTATATTGCCTGGCAAACACTGGCGCTATCCGGCAGGTCACAAACTGCAGAAGACAACCAGAGCAGCACCGATAACAGAAAGACAGGAGGCTGGTAAATATATTATTAGGGTCAGTGAACTTACATTAGTGACATCACTCAAGTGTTAAAAAAACCAAAAACGCTTACAAAAACCATGATTTTTATGAAGGACAATGCTCCATCGCAGCATTGTAATTTCTACTGCTCGGCTGCCAGTAAAAGCCTTAAACATTAAATAAATAATAACATGGTCCCTTCCTCACCTCATAAACCCTATTGAGAAGTTGTGGGCCCTTCTTAAATGGGAAATTTTAGGGCTCATTCTGAGGTCAGTGATTTTTCATCAGTATTTGTTTGCCAAAATCAGGATTGTCTGCAAAACATAGAATAGATGTAAATCTTTCAATTATAGTTTTTCTCTGTATGTGACTCTCCTGGTTTTGGTATTCAAACACTAATGAAAATCGCTGACATCTGAATGAGCCCTAACAGTGAAGGAAAACAGTCACCTCTCCAAAACTGGAGGCTGTGGTTGGTGCTGCTCAAAAAATTCTGTGTTTTAGGCAGCCTCCAAATCCAAGAAGCATCATTGTTAGAAGCTACCTGCCCTCTCCAACAGATAAACAGGAACCTTTCACTGCAATCAGAAAAAAAATTATAACCTGTCCATTTATAATGACCAAGGACCAGATAAAGATCCCCAACTCACATCAGGACTACAAGATCCTAGGTACTTTCAGCTGCGCCATGTCTACCGTAGTATACTTAATTAATATGCATCAAATGTCCAACTGGGGGTCTGTATGTGGGGGAGACAGGGCAAAAACTTAGAACAAGGATGAATTCTCATCACCACCTAAGAGAAAAAAGAATAGACCTACCTGTATTGAAAAGTAACTTCAAATCTCAGAGACTGAGAAATTCGGGAGTATAAACTTGTGATGTAGGGCCTCGTCATCCACACTAAGCAAGAAGGAGGACAGCATTGCAAGAAGAAGGAAGGTGCCAGACCAAGACCAGCGACACTTCTTGGACCGAACCTCCCCAAAGGAGAGTATAATAAAAGCTATTTTTCTTGTCTTGTAAGTCGGGTTGGGGAAAGATATATGGTATTATAGAATACTGTATATCAAGCCTGAAAAGTGGTGGTGTTATCTCACATGGGACAAACCTAGAGACAGGTTCACTTTAATGCTTTTTTAGGTAGGTTCCTGAGCGGATCCGCCTGAAATCAAAGTCATGTGCACATACCTTTACAGTGTGTCAGTCTGTTACTTTCTCTCAATCTAAGTAATGCTTTCTGAGGTGATCACAGCACCAAGAAACTGTAATTGTTGGATTATGTTTGGTTCAACAAGTCCATTCCTGTCTATGAGGGTTTAGTTGCTAGATTTGTATGCTGTTTATAAAGATAGAACAAAAAAACTCCCAGAGCAGGGGCGTAACTAGGAACGGCAGGGCCCCACAGCAAACTTCACAATGGGGCCCCCCCCCTCGCGCGCGTTGCCAATCCCGGTCTACCCAAGTTGTGTTAAGAAAGATACCTTTATTATCCAAAATTAGAGGTTTTTGGAGTAATGATAGTGAAATAACAGAAAAGAACCAACTCCCAGGAAGCAACTGAGGTAGTGACGAAGGTAGGCTTTCTCCAGAGTAAATATGTGAAGAAACTTGTAATCCAGCCTGCAAATTGCTTTCAAAACGGATTATTTATTCAGTAGAACAACAGTCCGGTATACAGAATAATCTAAGATTGTTCTGTATACCGTACTTCTGCACCACGCCCTCACCAATTACACATGTGAGGAGTGACAGCCTCAGCTCTGCTACATGTGAGGAGTGACAGACTCAGTTCTGCTACATGTGAGGAGTGACAGCCTCAGCTCTGCTACATGTGAGGAGGAACAGCCTCAGCTCTGCTACATGTGAGTAGGGACAGCCTCAGCTCTGCTACATTCGAGGAGTGACAGCCTCAGCTCTGCTACATGTAAGGAGTGACAGCCTCATCTCTGCAACATGTGAGGAGTGACAGCCTCAGCTCTGCTACTTGTATAGCAAAGCTGAGGCTGTCACTCCGCGCATGTAGCAGAGATGAGGCTGTCACTCCTCGCATGTAGCAGAGCTGAGGTTGCTACTTGTCACATGTAGCAGAGCTGAGGTTGTTACTTGTCACATGTAGCAGAGCTGAGGTTGTTACTTGTCACATGTAGCAGAGCTGAGGTTGTTACTTGTCACATGAGCAGAGCTGAGGTTGTTACTTGTCACATGAGCAGAGCTGAGGTTGCTACTTGTCACATGTAGCAGAGCTGAGGTTGTTACATGTAGCAGAGCCGAGGTTGCTACTTGTCACATGTAGCAGAGCTGAGGTTGTTACTTGTCACATGTAGCAGAGCCGAGGTTGCTACTTGTCACATGTAGCAGAGCTGAGTTTGTTACTTGTCACATGAGCAGAGCTGAGGTTGTTACTTGTCACATGAGCAGAGCTGAGGTTGCTACTTGTCACATGTAGCAGAGCTGAGGTTGTTACTTGTCACATGTAGCAGAGCCGAGGTTGCTACTTGTCACATGTAGCAGAGCTGAGGTTGTTACTTGTCAAATGTAGCAGAGCTGAGGTTGTTACTTGTCACATGTAGCAGAGCTGAGGTTACTTGTCACATGTAGCAGAGCTGAGGTTGCTACTTGTCACATGTAGCAGAGCTGAGGTTACTTGTCACATGTAGCAGAGCCGAGGTTGCTACTTGTCACATGAGCAGAGCTGAGGTTGTTACTTGTCACATGAGCAGAGCTGAGGTTGTTACTTGTCACAAATAGCAGAGCTGAGGTTGCTACTTGTCACAAGTAGCAGAGCTGAGGTTGCTACTTGTCACATGTAGCAGAGCCGAGGTTGCTACTTGTCACATGTAGCAGAGCTGAGGTTGCTACTTGTCACATGTAGCAGAGCCGAGGTTGCTACTTGTCACATGAGCAGAGCTGAGGTTGTTACTTGTCACATGAGCAGAGCTGAGGTTGTTACTTGTCACAAATAACAGAGCTGAGGTTGCTACTTGTCACAAGTAGCAGAGCTGAGGTTGCTACTTGTCACATGTAGCAGAGCCGAGGTTGCTACTTGTCACATGTAGCAGAGCTGAGGTTGCTACTTGTCACATGTAGCAGAGCTGAGGTTACTTGTCACATGTAGCAGAGCTGAGGTTGCTACTAGTCACATGAGCAGAGCCGAGGTTGCTACTTGTCACATGTAGCAGAGCCGAGGTTGCTACTTGTCACATGTAGCAGAGCTGAGGTTGCTACTTGTCACATGTAGCAGAGCTGAGGTTACTTGTCACATGTAGCAGAGCTGAGGTTGCTACTTGTCACATGAGCAGAGCTGAGGTTGCTACTTGTCACATGAGCAGAGCTGAGGTTGCTACTTGTCACATGAGCAGAGCTGAGGTTGTTACTTGTCACATGAGCAGAGCTGAGGTTGTTACTTGTCACATGAGCAGAGCTGAGGTTGTTACTTGTCACATGAGCAGAGCTGAGGTTGCTACTTGTCACATGTAGCAGAGCTGAGGTTGTTACTTGTCACATGTAGCAGAGCCGAGGTTGCTACTTGTCACATGTAGCAGAGCTGAGGTTGTTACTTGTCAAATGTAGCAGAGCTGAGGTTGTTACTTGTCAAATGTAGCAGAGCTGAGGTTGTTACTTGTCACATGTAGCAGAGCTGAGGTTGCTACTTGTCACATGTAGAAGAGCTGAGGTTACTTGTCACATGTAGCAGAGCTGAGGTTGCTACTTGTCACATGAGCAGAGCTGAGGTTGTTACTTGTCACATAAGCAGAGCTGAGGTTGTTACTTGTCACAAATAGCAGAGCTGAGGTTGCTACTTGTCACAAGTAGCAGAGTTGAGGTTGTTACTTGTCACATGTAGCAGAGCTGAGGTTGCTACTTGTCACATGTAGCAGAGCCGAGGTTGCTACTTGTCACATGTAGCAGAGCTGAGGTTGTTACTTGTTACATGTAGCAGAGCTGAGGTTGTTACTTGTCACATGTAGCAGAGATCAGGGTGTCACTCGTCACTTGTAGCAACCATGAGGCTGTTACTGGGCCAGGGGGAGGCTACTGGTGACTGAGGTCCCGTGCCCAACAGGGCCCAGGGGGAGGTTAGTGGTGACTTGAGGCTTGCGTCAAACAGGGCCCAGGAGCCCGAGGCCCTGTTGGAATGCGGGCCCCTTGCTACCTGGGCCCTGTGTTGAATGTGGGCCCCCTGCACTGCAGCCTGGGGCCTGGGCCCTGTTGAATGTGGGCCCTGTTAGATCCTGCCTGCACCTGCCCTCCCAGTCACCATTGAGCAGCCAAGCCTCTTCTCACTGTTGAGAGACTCACGGTACTCACCCTGCTCGCCCGGGCTTCCACCTGCTTGTCCAGTCAGCCTGCTGCCTCATGTGGTCTGCCTGGCCGTCTGCTGTCCGCCCCCACATGCACACACGCTGTGACAGACGGACCATAATGCACTGGGCCGCAGCTTAAAGCTACAGTGCTCATTTCTGTTCGCTGTCTGCATTTACAACACTGTAGTGTCTCTTTAAAACAACACAGTGTTGTTATGCATCAGCGTTCAGAGTCAGAAGCCTGAACAAAATGTTGGGAGGGGGCCCGAGCGCAGATCCATTTGCCAGCGTGCTCGGGCCCCCCTTTTTGCTCCTAAATCACAGGGCAGCTGCAGCAGGGACGGGCCCCCTTCTAGCCCGGGCCCTGTGGCAGCTGCTTCCCTGCTTCCACTATAGTTCCGCCCCTGTCCCAGAGGCTCACACAGGAAGAGCATGTGACTGTAATTTCCTGTTTTCCTGTGTCAGTGTATGGGAGAAGCTGCCTGCTGTAGATGCTGCACAGATAGAGACACACAAATGATTTATTCCTAATCTATTAAGCTTATCATATATTGTTCCTGTTTGTTCCTGAATAAAGAAGCTCTGTTGTCACACGCTTGAGGAGTATACTGAATAATCCGCTGCCAACTGGTTATGGGCCCGTACTGACATAGAACCCCAGAGTAACACAGTAACAGAATCCCAAATCAAAAGCAGCACAGAGCAACAGAGAAGATGTCCACTAGCAGCAATCCTGTCAAGTTCTCAGTGCCAAGCCTCATTAACCAGAACTACCAGTCATGGACATTCAAGGTGCAGATGATGCTCATAAGAGAAGGTACGTGGAAATATACTCAGGAACAAGTGCCTCATCCATTACCAGATGATTGGCTAGAGAAGTATCAGAAAGCACAAAGCACGATCTCCCTCAGTGTAGATGATAATCAGATTGTGCATATATGAAAGTGTGCAACTGCAAAGAAGATGTGGGATGAGTTACAGAAAGTGCATGAAAGATCAAATCTCAGCAATAAGCTTTATCTCATGAGAAAGCTGTATCAGTCTAAGCTAAGTGATGGACAGAATATGCAGGACTATATAAAAAACACCCTAGAGATTGTGGAGCGTCTCAGGGGTATTCGAGAAGAAATTAAAGATTTTCATGTTGCTGCACTTCTATTAAGTGGTCATCCAGAGAGTTATGACACACTCGTGACTGCACTATATGCACGGCCAGATGATGAGCTGACACTAGACTATGTTAAAGGCAAACTTGTGGATGAATTCAAGAGAAAAATGCAGCATGTAAGCAGAAGAAATGAATCCAGAGCATAAACAGCATTAAAGACACAGGATTTCACTAAATATAAGAGCAATCTAAGAGAAACTTGTGAATGTTTTGTCTGTAAAAAGCTCGGCCACCTTAAAGCAGACTGCAGAATTTGGAAAGCAAGAATGAGTCTGCTTAAAAAGCAGAACAGTCATCAAAGGGTTAAAACAGCTATATAGGAAGATACTGCATGTGCTGAAGCTGCATTTAATGCCAGTACAAGCTCATCTGCAAAGCATATATGGGGTATAGATTCTGGTGCAAGCAGTTGTATGTCAAATAACAGGGATTTCTTCACTGACCTTGATGAAAGCAAGTCAGAAAAGGTCATCTTAGCTAATGGTCACTATATGACTTCAGAAGGAGTAGGAGACGGCTACCTCCACTGTCCAGTTTCCTCAGCACAAAGCAGAAAGATCCCAATAAAGGATGTTCTCTATGTTCCCAGCCTTCAAAGCAATCTTCTGTCAGTAAAGAAGCTCACGCAAAAGGGGAAAGTAGTTACTTTTAGAGATAACAGCTGCATCATCTCAAAAAAGGGTCACACTCTTGCAGAAGGAAAAATCCAAGATTAACTTTATCAGCTAAAATGCAAAGAAAGAGTGTACAGTGCTAGACAAGATCTGCATAAGAACTGTATCCATATATGGCACAGACGTCTTGGGCACAGAGACCCAGAAGCAGTAAGGAAGCTAGCTCAACTTGCAAATGGTATTGAAATCAACCAGTGTAGTCAAATGATGAAGAGCATTAGCTGACTTAAAGGGAAAATGTCCAGAAAATTCTTTCCTAAAATAAGCACCACTAGATCTGCACAGTCACTGGATCAGATACGTACAGATGAATGCGGTCCAATGAGTGTTCAAACTCCTAGCAAGAAGAGCTATTTTCTCACATTTATTGATGATTACTCCAGATATACAGTCGCCTACCTGCTTCACAGTAAGGATGAAGTTCCACAGAAACTTGAAGAATATCTTGATGTAGTGTTTAACAAATTTGGAAGAATGCCAAAAGCCCTGGGTGCAGATAATGTAACCGAATATACAAGTGGTAAGGTGCAAACCATTGTTCCAGACTACCATTCCATACAACCCAGAACAAAACGGCACTGCGGAGTGAAAGAACCGTACTCTCTGTAAGGCCGGCGTCAGACACAACTACAAAAAATCGGACCGTTTTAGTCGGTCGATTATCGGAACAAAATGCAAACATCACACATCCGCCTGGCATCCGATTTTCCTTCAAAGATGCGATTTAGTCGCATGTGTGTGTAGCTTGTAACATCCGATTTTCATCCGACTTGCGAGAAATTCTCGCAGGCTTGCAAAACTGACATATAATGGATCCAAAAGAATAGTATTTAAATCACAAAAGAAAGAATAGATATATACACATAGAACACACATATATATATATATATACATGTCATTGTGACATGTATATATATATATATTTATAGTTCCTAGACTTCTACATACTGTAATAGCCGCTAATTCAATTGCCGGCTTTTGTGAAATCACAGAAGCCGACATGAAATGATACATTGTTTAGACACAGTTAACCATGTCATTTCCTGTATTTTGATATATGGTTTGAACTTACAATTACAGAAGTGTATGTGTGCAAAATTTCAGACATGTAGGGGTTAATTAAAGGTGTAAATTCGTTGAAAAAAAATGCGTGGGCTCCCGCTGTATTTTCTCCACCAGACAGACAAAGCAAGCGAGTGGGGGCAGATAATAATAGCCTAGGGAGGGTACATTTTTTTGTGCCCCCCATGGCTACTAACATCTGCCCCCAGACACCCCAGAAAGGGCAAATCTCTAATTAGATTTGCCCTTTCTGGCACTTTGCCCGTCTATTCCCATTGCCTTGTAGCGGTGGCGAATGGGTTAATAAGGGGTTACAGCCACCTTGCAATTGAAAGGTGACTGTAAGCCAGGTTAATAATTGAGAGCTGTCAATTAGACAACTATCAATTATTAATCCTATTGTATGAAAGAAAAATCAAACACACACAGTTTAATAAAAAAGAAGTTTAATGAAATAAAAACACAGTTTTTGACCATATTTTATTTTCCTGCTAAAACCATTTCCTGTAATAAAAATAAAATAAAAAACCAAAATTATTCTTACCAATCCGATGTACAGTCAGGTTCCACGGTGTAATCCATCAGAAAGGGTTAACAGATTACAGCTCGCAGACAGCTAATTGCTGTCTCCGAGCTCTAACCCCCTGAATGAATAACTTACTCTCCCAGCGAAAGGAGAGGAAGAGATGAATGAATGAAGCTTAATTGATTGTGTCCCACTTTCACCTTAGGTCAGGTCACTGAAGTGAAAGTGCCAATAAATCAATTAAGCTTCATTCATTCATCTCTTCCTCTCCTTTCGCTGGGAGAGTAAGTTATTCATTCAGGGGGTTAGAGCTCGGAGACAGCATTTAGCTGTCTGCGAGCTGTAACCTGTTAACCCTTTCTGATGGATTACACCGTGGAACCTGACTGTACATCGGATTGGTAAGAATAATTTTGTTTTTTTATTTTATTTTTATTACAGGAAAATAAAATATGGTCAAAAACTGTGTTTTTATTTCATTAAACTTCTTTTTTATTAAACTGTGTGTGTTTGATTTTTCTTTCATATAATAGGATTAATAATTGATAGTTGTCTAATTGACAGCTCTCAATTATTAACCTGGCTTACAGTCACCTTTCAATTGCAAGGTGGCTGTAACCCCTTATTAACCCATTCGCTACCGCTACAGGGCAATGGGAATAGACGGGCAAAGTGCCAGAAAGGGCAAATCTAATTAGAGATTTGCCCTTTCTGGGGTGTCTGGGGGCAGATGTTAGTAGCCAGGAGGGGCACAAAAAATGTACCCTCCCTAGGCTATTATTATCTGCCCCCACTCGTTTGCTTTGTCTGTCTGGTGGAGAAAATACAGCGGGAGCCCACGCATTTTTTTTCAACGAATTTACACCTTTAATTAACCCCTACATGTCTGAAATTTTGCACACATACACTTCTGTAATTGTAAGTTCAAACCATATATCAAAATACAGGAAATGACATGGTTAACTGTGTCTAAACAATGTATCATTTCATGTCGGCTTCTGTGATTTCACAAAAGCCGGCAATTGAATTAGCGGCTATTACAGTATGTAGAAGTGTAAGAACTATAAATATATGTATATATATATATGTCACAATGACATATATATATATATATATATATGTATTCTATGTGTGTATATCTATTTTTTCTATTCTTTATTAAAGCTGTCAGTGTGATTTTACAGTATAGCCGGGGATGAATTGCCGGCTTTTCTAAAGGACACCGATGCGATTTAATCGCAAGTCACACGTGCGGTCCGTTTGTAATCCGATTTTTCATCGCTCCCATAGACTTGCATTGGCGATAGTCGACCCACAATCGGTGACAATCGCAGCATGCTGCGATTGCACTCGGACGTTTAAAACGGACCACAAAAAATCTGATACTGGGAGCTGCTCCATAGATTAACATAGGGCAGACTGCAATACGATATTTCATCGTATTGCAGTCGTCCGATTCTGTCGCCAGTGTGACGCCAGCCTAAAAGTGGAAGAAGTATGTTGTTTGATGCGAATCTACCTACAACATATTGGGGTGAAGCCATCATGACAGCTTGCTATCTTCAAAACAGACTGCCTGGTAAAGCCACAAATAAAACTCCATATGAGCTATGAAACTATGAGAAGCCTAACCTGAAGCATCTCAGGATATTTGGAAGCAAAGTAGTTGAGTATGTTCCCAAAGAAAAACGTTCCAAGTGGGAATCACACGCAAAGCAAGGAGTCCTGGTGGGCTATAGCGAAACTCAAAAGGGATACAGAATCCTGCACCCAGAGACCAACATAGTAACAATCAGCAGAGATATAGTGATTGATGAAAATTCTGTATCTCTTAAATTCCATGAAGTTACACCAGTTATTCAACCTAAGAAGAAAGAACAGGAATCTCAGTCACCAAACCCAGACACCAAAAAGGTAAACACTGAAGTGTTGATAAGCTCTGAAGCCACCATGGAAGGTAGAGAAGAACCAAGTCAACCTCCAGTCAGGAGATCAGAAAGGCCACACAATGGTATCCCAGCTAGATGCCTTTCTTATATGGTCAGAACACTTCCTAAACCAGTTTGGATTGTCAGAAGCCAAAGGCTCGTCAACACCAATGGACCCATCGTACTTAAAGTTGGAAGGAGAAGAGGATCTGCTACCTGGCAATGGTAGTTTCAGACAAGTAGTGGGGGCGCATCTGTACACAGCAACCACAACTCGTCCAGATATCACAGCCACAGTCAGAATTCTCTGCCAATGTGTAAGCAAGCCACGCTAAAGAGACTGGAACGTGTTGTACTATTGCGAGTCTGACAAGATCATAGCTGATGGTATGACAAAGCTATTATCAAGAGCCAAGTTTGTGGACTTCAGAACCACAATGGGTCTAACAGGACAAGTAGTTATTGAGTGGGGGTGTTGGAATATTTTTGGTGCAACAACTCCATTCCTGTCTATGAGTGTTTAGTTGCTAGAATTGTATGCTGTGTATAAAGTAAAAAAAAAAATCCCAGAGGCTCACACAGGGATAGCATGTGACTGTATTTCCTGTTTTCCTGTGTCTGTGTATGAGAGATGCAGCCTGTTGTAGATGCTGCACAGATAGAGACACACAAATGATTTATTCCTGATCTGTTAAGCTTATCATATATTGTTCCTGTTTGTTCCTGAATAAAAAAAACTCTGTTGTCACATGCTTGGAGAGTATCCTGAATAATCCGTTGCCAACAGTAATTTATAGGAATACAGTGTGGAAATTCATACCTATATTTATGAGTGCTAACAAACTATATTTCTGTTTTTTTTTCTGGCTGTAGCATTTTATCACTGATAGACTAGCTGTGGGATAAAACAATAAAGCGTGGTGTTATTCGCGTTTTCCTGCTTTGGCGATAACTCTCCATCACTGCACTGGTCTCTGTTGACAGACTGCAATGGTGGCAACATAACTAAAGTGCACATGACCACTGCAGCTGATAACTGACCTTAATTTCACTTTACTGCTCCTATAACAGAACAACAAAATAGGAAATGCAGGTGTGAACTAACCCTTATCTATACTATTCTTGAAACTGGACAAAGTCTTTGATATATCAGAAAGTTTTCCTATAATTCTCTGAAGACACATAAATACAGCTCTTCTCTACAAACAGTAATGTTGAGATCAGAAAAGGTGTAAGGGAAAGAAATTACAGATGGGGCACCTGTGAATCACAAGAAAAAAAATACTTAGAACTTACTAATTTACTATGCATTGAGCCGGGGGTTGGACACGATGACCGTTGATGTCCCTTCCAACTCTAACCTTCTATGATTCTATGCAGAACTTCTTATGTTGTTACATTACAAGTGTTTGTGAAGGAGGCTGGCTGACAGGATTATTTTAATAGCTGAGCCAGCACCCATCTATGTCAAGGCTGAAAAATATGCCAATAAATGTGGCAGAATGTGGCTGGCATAGCTACTGAAATAAGCAGTCACCTTCTGCCTTTGTACACAGCACTGATGACTAGACATGAGCACATCGATTTTATTCAATACGTGTTGAATATTTAGAAATTTGAGAAATTGGAGCAATTTGAGATACATTTTTCACGAATTGTCTAAAGTGACTGCCTCTATTTTACTCATTGCATACATCAGAGAAGGCTTACATGACCTTGGGTACAGATTGGCGTGCATACCCATAATGCCTTGCAGCTATCACATCACAATTAAAAAAATCAGCCAATCAGGAGGGACTATAATAGCCAGTATTAAAGCAGGGGCAAAGTGCAGCAGCCATTTTTGGAAATGTGGATAATGAGAGAATGTCACAGCTTAGTAATAGAGATAGGGAAAGAAAGCCATAAAACAATGTAGAAATGTCTAGATAATGTGTGTGACAGCAGAGCAGTGAGGAAAGGTTACCATTTATTTATGGACAAAACAGAATTCATCATCTTTCCCCCATCTCACTCACACCACCAGACCTTTCCATCAATGTCAATGGCTGCTCACTTTCCCCAGTCCCACATGCTCGGTGCCTCGGGGTGATCCTCGACTCTGCCCTCTCTTTGAATACACATATCCAAGCCATTGCATCCGCCTGCCATCTTAAATTCAAAAATATTTCCTGGATCCGTGCATTACTTGACCATGACACCACAAAAACACTAGTGCACGCCCTTATCATCTCCCGCCTCGACTACTGCAACCTCCTACTCTCCGGCCTCCCCTCTAGCACTCTAGCGCCACTCCAGTCCATCCTACACTCTGCTTGCCCGACTAATCCACCTATCTCCCCGTTATTCCCCAGCCTCTCCCCTATGCCAAGCCTTTCATTGGCTCCCCATCATCCAGAGGCTCCAGTTCAAAACCATAACTATGACATACAAAGCCATCCACAACCTGTCTCCTCCATACATCTGTGACATAGTCTCCCGGTACTTACCCACATGCAACCTCCGATCCTCTCAAGATCTCCTTCTCTACTCTCCTCTTATCTCTTCTTCCCACAACCGCATACAAGACTTCTCCCGTGCTTCCCCTGTTGTGACCCGCACCACAATTGTGGGTTACCAGAGCAATGGGGTACTCAGAGCCGAGCCCATGGAAGTCTATGGGGTTGTCACAGGTAGCGGTGGCTCGGTCTGTGGCCCTGGCGGTCAGGCGTAGGTTGGGGGGTATATTTACAGGGGATAGGTGTATAACAGTTTGTGACGCCACCTGTAGTTCTCTGATCACTAAGACCAGCGCTGCTGTAGATCTCTGAGGGGATGGTGTGGCAGCTAGATGTCGGGTCCCCTACAGGTGGGACTGGTCCCTCAAAGTCTATGGAATTAATGATGTCGGGTGCAGATAAATAAATCAGTCTCACACCATCCAGCGTCTTTCCATACCTTTTACTTGTCAGATGATAAGGCAGGTCCAGGGAGGCTGGTCGGGTGGAGGATGTGCTTCGAGATAACAGCTGAACAGGTTAGGGGCCTCCTTTACTTTCCATATGATGAGTCCAACTAGCATAAAGCTTAGTTCACTCCAAGAACTCCAGCTAACTCCATAGCTGTACTGCCCGGTCAGTTTTGTGGTCGGAGCCTTCCTTTGAGAGAGCTGAGTTCCTACTGTTGTCCTGCATCGACTCAAGGTTCCCACTCTCCCTGACCCCAGTTACGTACCGACACTCCAAGGGCTGCTTTCTGTGACCTAAGGTCCAGTAAGACTCTGGTTTTTCTACCACTACGCCTGAAGCTGTAGTGACACTTCGGTCCCCAGTGACCGGTGAAATTGTGCAGGATAGTCCAATCCTTAAGGCACTGCTATAACTTCTTCCACTGCGCCCTTTGCCCTGTTCGCGCTTGTAGCATAAGCACTCCACACTTCCTAGGGTAATACAAGCTAATTCCTTTCTTGCTTCTTCCTTGGAGCTCGCTAACAGGTGCTCAGTATTCTTCTAGTTCAGGAGCACGTCGACTGAACTTCACTGTCCTTGGGACAGGCGACTGAAGTCTCTGCTGCTAACTCTTCTTTCTTCCTCAATTGTCTCTGTCTTCTGGTTAGGCACAGCTCTGACTAGGCTAAGGTGAACTGGCTCACCCTTACTAGCCTCCACTTTAAGAACTGCTGACAGGATCTGGCTGAACTTCTTCCTCCCTCCACGTCCAGGCTAGACTGTCTGACTCCTCTGTCTCAAGACAGGGAAAACACTCCCCTCTGTCCGAGGACAGGAAACAGAACTGACTGACTACGTATGTCACTAGCTTAAATACCCTATGGGTGTGTCTAAGTGTGTGATGGAGTGAATGGATATTGAGCATTAAACTGTTACCTCTCCGCACATCCTCCAGGGTACTGTGTGTGCCTTCACACCAGGGCTACACATTCCCCCATGGTAAAATACAGCACTCCCGGGCTGTGAAATACAAGAAGACATTTTGTTTTTCATTAACAATAAACATTAAACTCTTCCCATCCGGGAGGTAAGAATTTCTTAAACGTTGCATTATGTACAGTAGGAAAATACAAAAAGTATTAGAGCATCAAGGCCTTCAATATATACACAGTATTCTTGTGAAGGACCCGCACCAAACCTTCAACGTGGGTCCTGGGTGGGCTGCAGGACATCTGACTGCAGACCTCGCTCAGTGCCACACCATACGGGTTTTATGTT
Organism: Oophaga sylvatica; assembly: GCA_033576555.1. Lineage (NCBI taxonomy): Eukaryota > Metazoa > Chordata > Amphibia > Anura > Dendrobatidae > Oophaga > Oophaga sylvatica. The sequence goes on from JARQOD010000001.1 coordinate 52,688,381, forward strand.
CAGAGGTAGTTGTATAATAGTGGCTTCGTGTAAAACCAATAGAATGCACCGAAGCGCAACTATGTACAAAGATAAGTTCTGGGCTGGCACAGTCCTCAGCCTCAAAGTCCATGACATAATAAAAGGACACACATATATATTTCACTTCAATATTTACATTATATATCTATATATATACTTGTTTTAACTTTAAATTCGCTTACCCAACCAGGGTATTCTATATGTAAGACTCTGCAATCAACTTTTTCAACTTTTCATTCTGGTACCCAGCCGGGCATTCTACTCATTATATATAAAACTATGTAAACCCTATACATAGCAATAAAGTGCAAAACAGCAATTATTTCTTTTATCAAAACTTTTTACATCTTCTTAGCTGCGGTAAACCCTGTCTGGGTCCTACCGTTCTTCACATTTTCTTGCTAACTTCAGTTACACTTTCCATCCCGGGGGCTGGAACAATGCGATGCTCTTTAGAGCACATGACAAATAGGTCGTGACCTGCTATCCAAGTCTGAGTAGCGACTGTTTTCATCCTCACTACGGTTCCATCGGGTGACTCCATCATGTAGGACGCAAGCGGTATCTCCGAAGGTGTCGCTGTTGGTGCCGCTATATCCGGCGGTGCAAATTGCGATTTGGAATGAGTCGTGGCTTGTGTCTTGGTACGAGGCACTGACAGAGTAGAATATGCAGGGGGCGCTTCCAACTGTGACGTACGTTCATGGGGCGATGCCGGGGCACGGCCTGGTGCAGCGGGAGCACGGGACTGTGACGCGCTGGCAATGGTGACGTTACCTGCGTCGGGGACGGGGTCTCTGACGACTGCGACATTTAAGGCATACCATCCTTTCATACCCCAGTGCCGTGTATAGGTTACTATGTCCCCATTGATTAGGTCCCTCCCGGGATGGCCGATGGGCAGGTGGGATTCTACGTCCCTGCGACTGACAAAGACCCCTGGGTAGAGGCCCGGTTCTCTAATGAAGCCCCAGCCCTTCCGGAGCTGGAACTCTGTCACACACCCCTGCCGCCGCGGTTCCCTTAGAGTACCTTTTTCCCGGCGGACACTTTCCTTATCCGCAATCAGCTGCTCGTACTGCCGCTGCCGGTTCCGCTGTACTTCCCGCTCTTCCTCCTGCCGGCGTCGCTGTTCCTCTTCGCGACGCTGCCACTCACGTTCCCACTGGGCGGCGTAGGCGACGTCATCCAGGCGCGCCATCTCATCCCAGTCGACGTCTGGTAATGATGGACAGGACCCCTCCGGTGTTCCTACCGGGGATCGATCATCTGCTGCGGCCTCCTGGCCGGGCGGGCGTTCCGGAACTGGCGGTACCTCCTCAACCTCCTTCGCTTCCACCGCTCCATCGGTAGGATCAGGGTCGGTCCTTTTGGGGGTTAGCCTCCGGTTGCTCCTTAGCCTTGGGCAGCAGAAGTTTTGGTAATTCAAATCGTGGTGGGTCGTCGAGGGGAGAGAACACCGCGTCCCACAGCCGCCGCTGCATCTGGTTACGCCGGCGTCTCTCGATCTCCTCCATGCCAGGTTGTTGCAAGACCATTTTCTTCAACCTTGCATTTTCCTCTCCAATCTCCAGCAAGGCTTGCTGCAGGTGCAGGACCACAGATGGTTCTGGTTCTAGTGGCAGCTTGGCTGGGGAACGGGGCCTGCCTTCCACCGCTTCCCTGCTCGGCTGCACACATCCTGCCTCCATCATGTTCCAGAACACTCTCTCTTCTTCTACCAGAGCCGTTCGGTCTCTTCCGTGGAGGCGGGGTTTGCGTCTCCTCCTCTTCGCAGGGAAGGTGAAGAGGAGGCGGACCTCCTTTGCTGTAGGGCAGGATCGCATATTTGTAGTAGCACTTTGAGAGGGCAGGCATTCTCTTCGCGCCAAAGAGGGGCACACGCCCACGAATCCACGCCCACCTTCTTCTCCAGCGCCTGAGGGCGCGAATTTGGCGGCAAAATGGTGGATTTTAGCGCCAAAAATAGCAAACAGTCCTTTTTCACAAAAACACCTCCACAGGCACACAGGGCTTGCAATTTTGCGAGTTTCGCATCCTGTTTGTGACGCCAAGTTTTTGTTGTGACCCGCACCACAATTGTGGGTTACCAGAGCAATGGGGTACTCAGAGCCGAGCCCATGGAAGTCTATGGGGTTGTCACAGGTAGCGGTGGCTCGGTCTGTGGCCCTGGCGGTCAGGCGTAGGTTGGGGGGTATATTTACAGGGGATAGGTGTATAACAGTTCGTGACGCCACCTGTAGTTCTCTGATCACTAAGACCAGCGCTGCTGTAGATCTCTGAGGGATGGTTGTGGCAGCTAGATGTCGGGTCCCCTACAGGTGGGACTGGTCCCTCAAAGTCTATGGAATTAATGATGTCGGGTGCAGATAAATAAATCAGTCTCACACCATCCAGCGTCTTTCCATACCTTTTACTTGTCAGATGATAAGGCAGGTCCCAGGGAGGCTGGTCGGGTGGAGGATGTGCTTCGAGATAACAGCTGAACAGGTTAGGGGCCTCCTTTACTTTCCATATGATGAGTCCAACTAGCATAAAGCTTAGTTCACTCCAAGAACTCCAGCTAACTCCATAGCTGTACTGCCCGGTCAGTTTTGTGGTCGGAGCCTTCCTTTGAGAGAGCTGAGTTCCTACTGTTGTCCTGCATCGACTCAAGGTTCCACTCTCCCTGACCCCAGTTACGAACCGACACTCCAAGGGCTGCTTTCTGTGACCTAAGGTCCAGTAAGACTCTGGTTTTTCTACCACTACGCCTGAAGCTGTAGTGACACTTCGGTCCCCAGTGACCGGTGAAATTGTGCAGGATAGTCCAATCCTTAAGGCACTGCTATAACTTCTTCCACTGCGCCCTTCGCCCTGTTCGCGCTTGTAGCATAAGCACTCCACACTTCCTAGGGTAATACAAGCTAATTCCTTTCTTGCTTCTTCCTTGGAGCTCGCTAACAGGTGCTCAGTATTCTTCTAGTTCAGGAGCACGTCGACTGAACTTCACTGTCCTTGGGACAGGCGACTGAAGTCTCTGCTGCTAACTCTTCTTTCTTCCTCAATTGTCTCTGTCTTCTGGTTAGGCACAGCTCTGACTAGGCTAAGGTGAACTGGCTCACCCTTACTAGCCTCCACTTTAAGAACTGCTGACAGGATCTGGCTGAACTTCTTCCTCCCTCCACGTCCAGGCTAGACTGTCTGACTCCTCTGTCTCAAGACAGGGAAAACACTCCCCTCTGTCCGAGGACAGGAAACAGAACTGACTGACTACGTATGTCACTAGCTTAAATACCCTATGGGTGTGTCTAAGTGTGTGATGGAGTGAATGGATATTGAGCATTAAACTGTTACCTCTCCGCACATCCTCCAGGGTACTGTGTGTGCCTTCACACCAGGGCTACACACCCCTATACTCTGGAAATCTCTACCCCAACACATCAGACTCTCGCCAACCATGAAAACCTTCAAAAAGAACCTGAAGACCTACCTCTTCCGACAAGCCTTCAACCTGCAGTGATCCTCAGTCTACTGAACCACCGCACCATCAGCTCTATACTCTCCTAGTGTATCCTCACCCATCCCCTGTAGACTGTGAGCCCTCACAGGCAGGGTCCTCTCTCCCTCTGTATTTATGTGTGTCTTGTATTGCTCATGTTTATTGTACTTGTCTATATTTGCCCCTTCTCACATGTAAAGCACCATGGAATAAATGGCGCTATAAAAATGTATAATAATAATAAAAATATACCCTAGCCACATATTTTGTGGTCACTCTGACATTGCTGAAGCTGTGTTTGTGTTAAAAAGCTTGAAAACGATTGGACGCAGCTCTAGGAGACCTCAGGTTTTCTTTATACATCTTTTTAGATCAATTGAAGTTCTTGCTATTCATGGCAAATCGATTTACCACAAATTGAATTCTTGGGAAAAAATTGTTGAACCTAGCAAATTATGGTAATTAAAAAAAATGCATTTATCTCTACTGAGGATATGCTGACACATGAAAATCTCTTTTGAACCAAAATCGGAAGTGGTACTGTTGATGGAGCTTGAGACCGTAGCTTATACAGTATCTTCAGATTGAGGCACTTTCCTAAAAAAAGTATATTAACGTACAAAATTGTACACAGTATTTTAAGCACACTTTAAATTCTAAAATCTTCTGGCATAGATTATATTAAATTTGTCAGGCTTTCGAAGGCCCTACCTCCTTGCTAATCGCCGACCACGTTTAAAAAAGTGATGAGAGAAGAACAAAATGTCAAAAAGTTGCAAGTTATGTACAAGTAATGCTTAGACCAAAAATTGTGATCTATATATAACAGTTTTCTGGCATTAAGTCAGTAATACATTTGAATACATTAGAAGCTTAAATCTATACACTAAAGTGCATTTTCCATAAAGCTTTTAGGTGCTTTACTAAAATTACATTGTAAAGGTTTGTTTTGAACTTGGAAATTTATGATATGCCCTGTACAATTGAGATGGGAACCACATTAAGCCGGGGTCAGACATGCGAGAAACTCGCACGAGTCTCACATGTCGATACCCGGCACTGGGACCGGAGCGTGCGGCTGCATAGAAGTACATGCAGTCGCACGCTCCTGTCCGAGTGCCGGCGGCAATGCCAAGTATTGACATGCGAGACTCGTGCGAGTTTCTCACGTCTGACCCCGGCCTAAGTAATTACATCTACAGGTCCCTAGAATGTGTGAGTGCAAGGTAAGTAATGGCAATTACTACTACTAATAGTTTAAAATATAAGCAATGGCGTTGGCGGCAAGGAGGTAGTTGCTCAGGGCGTCACATTCTATGGGGGTGCAAATTTCACCCTACCCTCCATCACCAGACGGCCCGACTCGCACTTTGAAGCGATTGGCTCATACAAGCTGTACAATAAGTGCCAGAATGGCTCTGCTTATGCACAGCGCAGCAGGCAAAATGAGATTGTCATCAGCTTCTGCATGCAAGTTCTGTCAGTGGTCGCCTGGCAGCTCAAAAATGGCTACCACGGACAGGCTTTGAGCAAAGCACTCTGCTTACCAGATCCATTGTGCCCTGGGCTTCACCCTTTTAGTCTTGTACCGAGACTTGGACTAAAACAGGGGCCCCTGGGCTTGGGCCATAGAATAAGCTGACATTCATTAGTGCCGGCAGGCAAAGTGGTAAGATTGCCCGGTCAAAAGCAAGGGGGCAGGAAAAGCACATAATCAGAATCAGTAAGATGAGTCATAAACACAAGCCAAGGTAAAAAAAAAACAAGGAGCAATGACATAACAAGGAGCTAAACAGGCAGGAGGGAATCAGAGATGTACAAAACTATATCAGGCGCCTTCCTGCAGTAAACTGGAAGCTTAAGTAGGGTACGGTGCTCTCCAATTGGCTGGAACAAGGAGCTGATAACTCCACAGACTACATACCCACACTGTCAGACTGAACAGCACTACAGGTCCCAGCCACCGTAATCTAAATTGCTGGTTAGAACCTGCACTATCCAGAACTTCTGGTTTTAACATCGCTTCTATCACCAGCACCACCTACAGAACGACACAACAGAAGAAGACATTGCAGGAACAGATCCATGGTGGAGCTATGACCCTATATTCTGCATAGGCAGCGTCCAAAATTTCAAAGCTCAGTATAATGAAGTGAGCTTTGTCACATCAGTCTCTACCTATGCAGAGCGACTTTATCTTTAATGCGGTGATCTGCGTGCAAAATATTAGCTTTTAGGCTATGTGCAAAAACGCAGCTAAAACGCTTACACAATGCAACCCATTATATTCTATGGGATTCCGCAATGCTATGCTAATGCTGCGTATTTTTCCACGGCAGAATTGCGTCGCAGAAAAATACGCAGCATGTTCATTCTTTTTGCGGAATGGTGGCGATTCCGCCACCATAGGAATGCATTGAACCACTTACTTTCTGCATGTGGCTATGCCCACCATGCGCAAAGTAAGCGGTTCATGTGCGGATGGTACCTAGGGTCTGGAGGAGAGAAGACTCTCCTCCAGGCCCTGGGTATCATATGCCTGTTAAAACAATAATTAAAATAAAAAGTCGTGATATTCTCACCTTCCAGCGGCCCCCGCAGCCTTCCAGCTCCTCAGCGATGCTCCCGGCCAATCCCGTTCCCATTGATGCCTTGCGACAATGACCCCAGATGACGTAGCGGTCTCGCGTGATGCTACGTCATCTGGGGTCATTGTCGCCAGGCATCCCTGGGAACGGGAGTTGCTGGGAGCATCGCGAGGACCAGGTAGGCTGCGGGGGCCGCTGGAAGGTGAGAACATCACTATTTTTAATTTTTTTTATTATTTTTAACATTAACTGTTTGACTCGTGTGACCAACTGTCAATCAGTTTTCCAAGCGATGCTACAGATCGCTTGGAAAACACTAGCATTCTGCAAACTAATTACGCTTGCAAAACGCTAGTTTTTAGCGGGAATACGCATACCAATTAAAATGCGTATTTCTCGTGGCAGGGAGTTGCGGGATTTCGGGATAGCCTTAATGAAGTAACAACGTATTGGATCAAGTGCAGTGCATATGATTCAGTGCTGTCATCATTCATTGCTAAAATCTGCTTTTATGTTTTTACAAATTATCTAACTCAAACTAGGGTTAGTGTTAGTGGTTGGTTTAGGGTTAGACTTAGGACTAGGCTTAGATGTAATGCTAATGATAGGGTTACGCTTAGGGCTAGCGTTAGGCTAGATTTTGCTTAGTGTTAGAGTTTGGCTTAGGGATAGAGGCAACGAATACAAATGTTACATAAAAAAGTAAAAAATAACGTATACATTCTTATTCTTAAAAAATTAGGTAATAGCAGAAAAAACTACAAAGTGAAAGCGAAAACAATAATTACATCAGTAATTTCCTCAAATTTCAACAAATGTGCTTCGGGGAGTAAAAGGTTCGGTACTTGATCTGTGGAAGGAGCTTCAGGAGCACTTACTGCTCACAGGGTTGAGGGAAAGAAAATTATTTTCTTACGTGGGGGGTTGGCAACCCATACTACACCAATAAATACAAGTTCTTGAGCAAGCTAGTTTTTCTGGATCGCCCCCAGGGGCCGTGGGGTACGCGGTACCGGGCCGAGCAGTTCTTAAAGGGGAAGTGTCGCGGCAGCAGTGACCCGGTCCGTGGCCCTGGGCGTCCAATAAAAATGAAAATAAAATAAAAATGGGATAGTTTATAGGGAATTAGTACGTGACACCTCCCGTCGTATTTGGCAATAAGATGGCTGACGCTGCAGTTCAGTTCCACTGGGGCAGTTGGTGATGCAGCAAAGTTGGTAAGGCTCTCCACGGGTAGAGCTAAGACCCAGGACAGTTATAGTGTTAAAGATTATGTTGGTGGTTGTGGTGCAGGGCAGATGACGCAGTAAATAATTCTGAGGACACAGCAGGGTGTAGTCTTTTCAGTTTACTCACAGTTGTTGGTTACAATCCCCAGCCGGGGTGCTGTGTCCTGCGAGTAGGTGGTCCGTCTGGTAGTTTGGGGTACACTTTGCCAGGACCCCCTTCTTGTGTACCTTTCTCGGGCCGTCTCCCTGCGCTGGCTCCCGCCTCTCCTGCCCTTCGCCTCACACACGGTGTCCCAAGCAAGCAGTCTCGGATCTTGTCGAGCGACGTGCTCTAGGTACTTTTGGTCCTATCTGGCTGCCTTTTCAGCAAATGTGTGCTGATGTGGCTGTAGTACATGCAGTTACCATGGCCTCTGGTTTACTAGCTGAGTCCTTAATTTCTCCACTAGGCTGGGACCAGTCCCTTACTGCGACCTGGTCCCTCCACCCAACTACAGTCGGCGTGGATTCGTGCGCCACGGGTGGAATACTCACTTCCCGTGCCCCTAGGACACCTTACTCCTCTCTCTCACTGAAGCTTCTTACTCTCTGTCTTTCTTCTCTCTCTACTGTCCTCCGGTCCAGGGACGAGCTCCTCTCTGCTCAAGTCCCCAGCACCAACTGACTACTCCTCCTCCAACTGCAACTTCTCCTTCAACTCTCACTAACTCCTTGTGGTCTCTCAGACCACTCACTAAACTCTGCCCATTCTCTACTTTTCTCCACCAACACCTTCTACCTAGTCCCTCCCTGATGAAAAAAATGCTCCAAATATGCATTGTATTCAATTATACATGGTAAATATCATAAACAGAGAAAATTGCCTTCAAGGGGCAGATAGTGACGACTCGCATTATAGTATTATAAACAAGAGAAAAAGAGTCCTAACTATACTATGAAAATTATTTTATTAGTAAAAAAGGCAAACGTACATTGGGGTTAGCAGAGCCTGTGTCCACTCACCTACAGCGCCATGATGGGTATGTGTTGATGAGCAGCTTCATCCAGTGTGGATATCCTTTTATTTTGCTGACACAGACTTTTCATATGGGGATCATCATTATTTGCATGATGATCAATGAGGATGTTTTTTGCACGGTTGCTCCTTATTTTGGTATATAGCATGCAGAGCTGTTTTCTATATAGATTACAAATATAATACTGTGCACAGATAAGGTTCACCGTTGAGCTCCATGGGAGTATGCCTTCATTCTCTTTGTGAAATCGTTCTTACTAACTCTGATCCTGTATATCACTATGGGCAACGTGCAATACAAGTCTCTTTTCCCACTGGAATGTTATGTTTAGTTGCACACTACCATACATAGGCAATATATATATATAATCATAGTGGCACTACTCTCTGCTCTCTTGTCCCAGATATAGTGTTTATTGTAAACCTGTGTTACATATTTAGCATGTGTCCTAGTCCCTCCCTGGCCTGGAGAGGTCTGGTGTTGAGTGCTAGCGTGTGGGTACCTGGCAGTGTCCCCTTCTTTTACCCGAGAGCAGGGTACCACACCTCTTGCTGAGGTGGCGACTGGACCCTCAGGGGCGCCACATTTCCATCTGTCTACAGAGCTCCATTTGCATTGGATCTCATGTGATCACAAAAAAACAAATCTCTGAAACTCCAAACTTCTGCTATTTGTAAATTAGATTTCTGGAGTTCACTCATGAGTCCTTTCCTCTAGGGCATCTTTTCCAAAATAGGAACTAAATGAGCATTTTACACCAGCGAAGATGACCACGATGATTTAATGCATGTTTTATACATTTGGAAAAGCTTCAGTACCTTCCATTTACTGAGGATAATCGGCCACTGGCCAAAATAGATTAAAGCACATAGAAGCTGCACAACCATTCATGTGGAAAATGAAGAGTTAAAAATTGTAAATAGAATCCTTTTGGCTTTCTTACATCTTATGATCTTCATCATTTTCAGAAATGAGAAACTATGACTACAACGCTAGTGATTCTAGAACTTTTCTAAACAGTTCTCTTCTATTAAAGTGGTTATCAGGGCTTTCTGTATAATTTGTGTGTGTGCCTAGATTACAGAATGCTGACAGTTTGTAATATATTCCCGGTTAGCATTCCACATAGTATCCTAGATATCACACCTAGTCATCTGAGCAGCTCTCTCATGATTCTGGAGGAGCTGCTCACTCAGCGAATGGAGATTTCCTATCTGGCAGAGACTGGCCGTAGCTGCCCCCAGTATCTGCCAGACCCTCTCCCTCCTGCCTCCTGCCTACCTGTGCAGCACACAGTGCAAGGCAGAGGGGAATGACTTCGCTGATTGGACAAACTAGGAAGGAAAAGGATTCTACATAAGTGACAATTATGTGTAAAGTGCATCCATCCCTCCCTCCCTCCTTCATCCTTCCCTCTCTCATCCATCCCTTCCTCATCCATCCATCCCTCCCCATCAATCCTTCCACATATCACAATAGACTGAGTTTCTGCAGTAGCTAAAGTGCATTATGTGGTATATATGTAGATACACACACATCACTACAGACTAGTGTTGAGCGATACGATACCGCAAGTATCGGGTATCGGCCTATATTAGCTCTATCGGACTTTCGATACTTAGTTCCGATATTTTCGTCTTATCGGATACCGGAATCGGATTTGTCACTGTCACTGTCAGTGTCCGTCGGCGGGTCTGTCAGGAGTCAGTGGCACTTACCTGGCAGAAGATCTCCGGACGGTCACGGGCTGGACTGCTTGATGGCCGCCATCATCTTTCCCCGGCGGTCACATGCAGTTTCTCGCGATAACTGCAGTGACTGCTGGGTAATCCCGGCCGTAAAGCAGTCAGTCCGATGACGTCACCGCCGGGGAAGCAGGTAATCAGCTGTGCTGCGTCGAGATGACAGGCTCTGCCTGTCATTGCGATGTAGCAGAGCTGGATCGTCGTGGGACCCTCGTTACTATGGACTGCGTCGGACAGGTGGTATACTGTTGGTTTGTTTTTTTTCTTTTTTTACAGAAGATCGATGGCGTCGCAGGAATGAGAGTATAATAAAAGAAATGAAAACTGTGTTGTCTCTTTTATTTCATTAAAATACTTTTTTCTTGCTGTGTCTTTTTTTTTATACATTTAAAAACTTTGGGATTAATAATGGATCGGTGTCTTATTGACACCTCTCCATTATTAACCGGGCTTATTCTCACCGTGCAATCAACGGTGACATTAACCCCTTATTACCCCACTTGCCACCGCTACAGGGCACTGGGAAGAGCCGGGTAAAGTGCCACAATTGGCACATCTTTTGATGCGCCAAATGTGGGGCTGCTGTAGCCTGGTATTATCAGGCTGTTGAGGGCCAAAATCCATGGGCCTTGACAGTCTTTTAATACCAGGCCGCAGCAGTCTGCATTTTACTTGGCTGGTTAACAAAAATAGGGGGACCCCTACGCCGTTTTTTTTTCGAGGGGATCCCCTATTTTTGTTAACCAGTCAAGCTAAGCAGACTGCTGTGGCCTGGTATTATCAGGCTGGCAAGCAGGGTCGGACTGGGGCACCGGGACACCGGAGAAACCTACGGTGGGCCCCAGCTCCTGCGTGGTGGGCCCTGATTTGAAAGGATAGGTCGAGGGGCAGAGGGGGCGGTGGCCCCGGTGCCCGCGCTCTGAGGGGGCCCACCCGGAGCTACGATACAGTTACATTCTGCGGCAGAGCAGGGAGAATCGCTCTCCCTGCTCTGCCGCCCGGAAGCTATGGGGCCTGAACAGGCGTTGGGGGGGCCCGGTGCCAGCAGTGGGCCCCCCACCCGTCATCGGAGGGTCAGCTGTATCGGCATCCAGCCGATAAAACTGAACGCATGGAGAGAGAAGGAGCGAGCGCTCCTTCTCTCCCATAATCCCCCTCTCAGTGTATTACAGCGGGCGCAATAACATCACCTACCGGCGCCCGCTGTCAGACGCTGAGAGGGAGAACAGTGAGCAGCACAGGAGCCAGGAGGTGAGTTTTTTTTTTTTTTTTTTTTAATGGGGGTGCAGTCGAGTCCTGGCTGGAGAAGTCGTCATGTCGGTGTGGGCCAGATGGAAAAGACATGAAAAGTGAACAATTCCATTAGAAAGAACATCAGCGGTAAGTCATTATCTGTACCTGTGCTGTAATCTATATGTTCTGTAGGACTGGTATTATTTAACACAGACCATATGGCGGTAATATCAATATTGGTCTTTTTATATATAGATTATTTTGGCCAACAGCGCGGTCATTTGCTGAGGTTCTCTGATGATGGGCCCACTCAGAAGTTTTGCCCCCACTAAACCAAAACCCTAGCTACGCCTATGGCTCTCTCTCTAGTCTTTCTTTCTCGCTCTCTGTTCTTTCCTTCTCGCTCTCTGTTCTTTTTTCTCTCTGTTCTTTCTTTCTCTCTTTCTTTCTTTCCTCTCTTTCTTTCTCTGTTTGTTCTTTCTCTCTCGCTGCTCTTTCTTTCTTTTCCTCAGCACCAGCCACTGTGCCCTCATTACCAGTCAGTGTGATCAGCAGTGCTAAATGGTTACGCTTGGGCGAGGATATGGGTGTGATTAGCTGTGAAATGGGTGTTGTCGGGGCGTAGCCTAAAATTTTCAGCGGCGCGCAACACGCGCCGCAGCCTTTAATCCTCTTTCCTGTCTTCCAAATTTGGGAGGTATGCTGTATGACCTCCCTACAACTTCTGGCCATGCTCCTGATGAGCGCGACGGATGGTCTCGTGAGGGATCTCCTCCCACACCTGGACTAAAGCATCCACCAACTCCTGGACAGTCTGTGGTGCAACGTGGCATGGCCTAAAATTTTCTGCAGCATGCACAGCGTGCCACAGCCTTTGTCCCTCTTTCCCTTATTCAAAGGTTGGGAAGTATGATGTTGGGCCGCAAGAATATATTTTCTCTGGTGGGCCCAAGGTACTCCAGTCCGACGCTGCTGGCAAGGTCCATGTATGTTGGCTCCTTAACAGCCTTAAATACCATGCCTCAGCAGCAGGGGCGTACATATAAATCATGGGGCCCCATAGCAAAAGTCTGAATGTTCCCCACCCCCCAAAAAAAAAAACCCAGAGGCATTTGTAAATGTAAAGTGCCAGCACAGTGAGGGAAGTTGAGTCGCACAGAGACAGGGGTTTTGGGGGTACTCGGCACCGATCACGTCGACTTCTATGGGGGATGTCACGAGTAGCACAGCTCGGTCCGTGACCTGGGCGATCACTGGAATGTGGGATATTTCCAGGGGATGATAGAATGTTCATGTAGTTTGTCGTGACGCCACCTGTAGTACCTGGTCAGGGTGTCCAGCGCTGCTGTGCAGGTCCTCTGGAAGGGATGGTGTAGTGCAGGTAGGTGAAAAGTCTTCTACAGGTAACACGCTATCCTTCCAGGGCAGATAGATGTGAGATAGAGCAATGGTGCAAAGTGATGTAGCAGAGTGGACTATGCGACGTAGTAAGAAAGCAGGAAACACTTCAAGTTAAACGTTGCATAATAAAATTTTTAATAATAACATAACAAAAGTGCAAATGGCTTATATTATGTGACATGTTTTGTTACTGTTCATACCCTTGATATGTGTTATACATGTGTGTTAATAAATACATATTCAACAAAAGTGCAAATAGCATTAGTGCCGAAGTTCGTGGAGACTTCTTAGGACTACCCCCACCGGGGTAACTTCACAGTGTCCTTTACTTGTGCTTGTGGAGGACCCGCTCCAAACCTCCAACTGTGGTCTTGGGTGGGCTGCAAGACTTTCCTTGAGCAGACCTCACTTTCGGCCACACCAAACGGGTTTTTAGTTTCTGAGGTAGTTGAAAATAGTGCACAGTAAAGTTTTTTGTAAAACCAAGATGGAGCACCGAAGTGCCAACTATTTACAGAAAAGTTTGTGAGCCAGTACAGTTCATGGCTTCAAAGTTCAACATTTTCATTACAGTGAAACACCATTACCCAACCTGGGTATATTAAGGCAACAATAAACTTGTTCTTCTGAACATTCACCCGTCCGGGTACATCAGACCATTACCCAACCTGGGTATATTAAGGCAACAATAAACTTTTTATGAACATTCACCCGTCCGGGTACATCAATAATTTAACTATTTACATACAGAGACCCTGTCCGGGTTATTTAGACTTCTTTGGCTGGCCTCTTCCAGGTACCACCTGGTACTCTTCTGGAGCTTGCCAAACATCCGTGACAGGAGGGTCCACCCAGACCTGATGACGTCGTGTGGCCTGTACAGTGACGTCATGACCCGCTATCTGGGTCTGTGTGGCCACCTCTTTCATCTCCCTCCGGGTCTGGACCCCTATGTCCCGGACTGAACGAACCCCAGGGGGCTAACAGGCGCCGGGTACGGGCCAGCTATCATTATCATGTGAAAAGCTGGGGCTGCTGAGGAGACCACTGAGGGAGGCTGGGGAGATTTACGGCGTGGGGTGGGCACTTGTGCAGAGGCCTGGTTGGGGGAGGCTGAAGGCTCGTAGGGTCTGTCAGTTTCCTGACACTCTGGGGAGTAGGGGTCGCACCTGGTAACATTTAGGGCGTACCATCCATTGTAACCCCAGTGTCGGGTGTAAGTCACCAAGTCTCCTGGCAACAGGTCCCTCCCCGGGTGTCCTTCTGGGAGGTGAGCCTCCACGTCCCGCCGGGTTACAAAAACTTCTAAATAAAGTCCAGGCTCCTGGATGAAGCCCCAACCACCTTTTAACTTAAAGTTCCGTACTGCACCCTTACGCCGCGGCTCCCTCAGCGTACTTTTATCCTTTCTCATACGTGCCTTCTCTGCCAGGTCCTTCTCCAGGTGACGTTGCCGAAGCTTTTGGGATTCTCGCTGCTCCCTTTGTCGCTCTGCTTCCAGCTCCCGACGTCTCCACTCTTCCTCCTGACGCCGGTTGTAATTCTCCTCCACCAGCATCTCCATGTCTCCACCATCAAACGCCAGCTTACGATGTCCGGTTTGCGGCAGCTCTCCTGGCGCCCGCCAGTACTGGCGGCGCTCACCTGTGGCGGAAGCAGCCGGCTCTGGAACAGATGACGGTCGGGGCTCCGGTACAGGCAGGTAGAGCTCTGGTGCCTGCGCGGCCTCCTCCATGAGGACGGGTGTCGCTTCTTCTGCCTCAGCGACGGGGGCAGACAGCGGGATCTGGGGTGCTGGTGCGGCGTTTTCTGCAGGAACGGGTGCCTCCACTGTGATACTGGCAACCGGTTCAGATTGCAAGGGCTGGGATGCCCGCACGGCCTCCTGTACTGGAACGGGTGCCTCCACTGAGATACTGGCAACCGGTTCAGATTGCAAGGGCTGGGATGCCCGCACGGCCTCCTGTACTGGAACGGGTGCCTCCACTGAGATACTGGCAACCGGTTCAGATTGCAAGGGCTGGGATGCCCGCACGGCCTCCTGTACTGGAACGGGTGCCTCCACTGAGATACTGGCAACCGGTTCAGATTGCAAGGGCTGGGATGCCCGCACGGCCTCCTCTACTGGAACGCCTCACCTTCCGGTACAGACACTTCAGGGGGTAAGAGGGATTGGCGCCGCTCCAATTGTAGTTTTAGGGCCCGCCAGCTCGCTTCCATCCTGGCGACCTCCTCCCGGTGCCGGGCCAGGTCTCTCAGGGTATCCTCCGCTTCTTCCAGCGTAGGAGGGTTTCCAGGCCGGGTGCCAAACGGTGGCTCCGTGGCGATCGGGTCGCTTCCGTGGGGGGAGAGCTCTGACTCCTCCATCCCTTCCCACTTCTGCTCACGTCCATTCGCCATCTCAGCAAAGTCACATGTGTCATTAGCATCAGGAGAGGCGACATCTTTTGTAGGGAGGTGGGACCTTCGCGTTCGTTTACGCCCACTGAGGAGGATGAGGAGGCGGAACTAAAGAGCTGTGGGGCACGATCTTACATTGCAGTAACATTTAGAGTGTGCGGACATCGTTTTCGCGCCACGGAGTGAGTGTACGCCCACGAGAGCACGCCCTTATTCTTCACCTGTGCCTCGTGGCGCAGATATGACGGAAAAATGGCAAATACAGTCTATGATGATTTTTGCAATTCTCAAGCAAAAAAACAGTTCAATTAAGGCACACAGGACTCGCTTATAGCGAGCTTCTGAATCCTGTTCGCTGGGTGCGATGCAACATCTCTGTGGCGACTGGACCCTCGGGTGCTTCTGTCTTTTCACAAATGCCGGCTTTACCCGGCAATTGAATCAGAGGCTATTTTACTATGTAGAAGTGAATAAACTATAAATATATGTATATATATATGTCACAATGACATGTATATATATATATATATATTATATATATATATGTATTCTAAGTGTGTATATTTTGTGTTTACAAGGAAAGAAAGTGTTTTTTTAGTTGCGATATTTTGTTCCCATAGACTTACATGGGACTTCCGGTATCGGAATCGGATATCGCCGATATTTAGTGATATCGGCGATACCATTCCGATCCGATATTTTTAGATATCGAGCAGTATCGCTCAACACTACTACAGACTCTTCACCTCACTGTACTCTTATATCGGGGTAATGTGGGGATATACGACACTCTATCACCTCTGTGGATGTGGAGTGGGGACATGTGACGCACTATCACCGCTGTGGATGTCTTCTGTGGGAAATGTGATGTGCTATCACCACTGTGGATGTGGAGTGGGGATATGTGATCCTCTATTACCACTGTGGATCTGGCATGCGGACATGTGAAGCTCTATCACCACTGTGGATGTGGAGTGGGGACATGTGACGCTGTATCACCACTGTGGATGTGATGGGGAGACATGTGATGCTCTATCACCACTGTGGATGTGATGAGGGGACATGTGACACTCTATCACCACTGTGGATGTGATGAGGGGACATGTGACACTCTATCACCACTGTGGATGTGATGTGGAGACATGTGAAGCTCTATCACCACTGTGGATGTGATGTGGAGACATGTGAAGCTCTATCACCTCTGTGGATGTGATGTGGAGACATGTGATGCTCTATCACCTCTGTGGATGTGATGTGGAGACATGTGATGCTCTATCACCACTGTGGATGTGATGTGGAGACATTTGATGCTCTATCACCACTGTGGAAGAGATGTGGGGACATGTGAAGCTCTATCACCTCTGTGGATGTGATGTGGAGACATGTGATGCTCTATCACCACTGTGGAAGAGATGTGGGGACATGTGAAGCTCTATCACCACTGTGGAAGAGATGTGGGGACATGTGAAGCTCTATCACCACTGTGGATGTGATGTGGAGACATGTGAAGCTCTATCACCTCTGTGGATGTGATGTGGGGACATGTGATGCTCTATCACCTCTGTGGATGTGAGGTGGTGGACATGTGAAGCTCTATCACCTCTGTGGATGTGATGAGGGGACATGTGAAGCTCTATCACCATTGTGGATGTGATGAAGGGACATGTGATGCTCTATCACCTCTGTGGATGTGATGTGGAGACATGTGATGCTCTATCACCACTGTGGATGTGATGTGGGGACTTGTGAAGCTCTATCACCACTGCGGATTTGATGTGGGGACATGTGACGCTCTATCACCACTGCGGATGTGATGAGGGACATGTGACGCTCTATCACCACTGTGGATGTGAAGTGGGACATGTGACGCTGTATCACCACTGTGGATGTGGTGGGGAGACATGTGATGCTCTATCACCTCTGTGGATGTGATAAGGGGTCATGTGACACTCTATCACCACTGTGGATGTGATGAGGGGACATGTGACACTCTATCACCACTGTGGATGTGATGTGGAGACATGTGAAGCTCTATCACCACTGTGGATGTGATGTGGAGACATATGAAGCTCTATCACCTCTGTGGATGTGATGTGGAGACATGTGATGCTCTATCACCTCTGTGGATGTGATGTGGGGACATGTGATGCTCTATCACCTCTGTGGATGTGATATGGAGACATGTGATGCTCTATCACCACTGTGGATGTGGAGTGGGAACATGTGAAGCTCTATCACCTCTGTGATGTGATGTGGAGACATGTGATGCTCTATCACCACTGTGGAAGATGTGGAGTGGGGAACATGTGAAGCTCTATCACCTCTGTGGATGTGATGTGGAGACATGTGAATGCTCTATCACCTCTGTGGATGAGATGTGGGGACATGTGAATGCTCTATCACCTCTGTGGATGTGATGGTGGGGACATGTGAAGCTCTATCACCTCTGTGGATGTGATTGGGGAGACATGTGAATGCTCTATCACCTCTGTGGATGTGATGTGGAGACATGTGATGCTCTATCACCACTGTGGATGTGTGATGTGGGAACATGTGAAGCTCTATCACCTCTGTGGATGTGATGTGGGAGACATGTGATGCTCTATCACCACTGTGGAAGAGATGTGGGACATGTGAAGCTCTATCACCACTGTGGATGTGATGTGGAGACATGTGAAGCTCTATCACCTCTGTGGATGTGATGTGGGGACATGTGATGCTCTATCACCTCTGTGGATGTGAGTGGTGGACATGTGAAGCTCTATCACCTCTGGGATGTGATGGGGACATGTGAAGCTCTATCACCTCTGTGGATGTGAGTGGACATGTGAGCTCTATCACCACTGTGGATATGGAGGAATGTGTGATGACATGTGATGCTCTATCACTCTATTGTGGAGTGTGATGTGGATGGACATGTGATGCTCTATCACCTCTGTGGATGTGATGTGGACATGTGATGCTCATCACCTCTGTGGATGTATGTGGGGACATGTGAGCTCTATCACCTCTGTGGATGTGAGGTGGTGGACATGTGAAGCTCTATCACCTCTGTGGATGTGATGAGGGGACATGTGAAGCTCTATCACCACTTGGTGTGGATGTGATGTGGAGGAGACATGTGAAGCTTATCACCTCTGTGGATGTGATGTGGGGACATGTGATGCTCTATCACCTCTGTGGATGTGAGGTGGGACATGTGAAGTCTATCACCCTGTGATGTGATGGGACATGTGAGTCTATCACCTCTGTGGATTGATGGGGACATGTGATGCTCTATCACCACTGTGGATGTATGTGGGGACATGTTGAGCTCTATACCTGTGGATGGATGTGGAGCAGAGCATTGGTGATGCATCTTATCACACTTGTGGATGTGATGAGGGACATGGCCTCTATCCATGTGGTGTCTGAGGCTGTTGCACTGCTTTCTATGAGAGCGGGTCCTCTCTGTCAACCTCCCACTTTTGAAGATGGTAAAGAGGGACAAAGGTTGCGGCGCTTCGCACGCCGCGGTACATTTTAGACCACACCCATTTCACAACTAATCACACCCATGTTCACACCCCAACCACACCCATTTATCACTGCTGATCACACTGGTACTGAGGGCACAGTGGCTGGCATTATGGGATCAGTGGCTGGTACTGTGGGCACACTGACTAGTACTGAGGAAAAGAAAGAACAGAGAGAGAGAAAAAAGAAAACAGAGAGAGAAAGAAAGAGCTGAGAGAAAGAGAGAAACAAAGAAAGAAAGGGGAACGAAAGAAAGAACAGAGAGAAAGAAAGAGGGGACAGAAAAAAAGAACAGAGAGAAAAAAGAGTGGAAAGAAAGAACAGAGATGGAGATAGAAAGAAAGGGGAAAGAAAGAACAGAGAGGGAGAGAGAAAGAAAGAGGGGAAAGAAAGAACAGAGAGGGAGAGAGAAAGAGGGGAAAGAAAGAACAGAGAGAAAGAAAGAGGGGACAGAAAAAAGAACAGAGAGAGAGAGAAAAAGAGGGGAAAGAAAGAACAGAGGGAGAGAGAAAGAAAGGGGAAAGAAAGAACAGAGAGGGAGAGAGAAAGAAAGAGGGGAAAGAAAGAACAGAGAGAGAAAGAAAGAAAGAACAGAGAGAAAAACAGAAAGAATGAAACAGAGAAAGAAAGAGGGGACAGAAAGAATAAACAGAGAGAAAAAAAAGAAAGGGGAAAGAAAGAACAGAGAGGAAAGAAAGAAAGACGGGAAAGAAAAACAGAGAAAGAAAGAGGGGAAAGAAAGAACAAAGCGAAAGAAAGATGGGAAAGAAAGAAAGATGGGAAAGAAAGAAAGAACAGAGAGAGAGAGAAAGAACAGAAAGAGAAAGAAAGAAAGAGGGGAAAAAAAGAAAGAACAGAGAGAGAGAAAAGAACAGCAAGAGAAAGAAAGAGGGACAGAAAGAACAGAGAGAGAGAGAAAGAAATATGGGAAATAAAGAACAGAGAGAGAAAGAAAGAGAGAGAAAGAAAGAAAGAAAGGGGACAGAACAAAAGAACACAGAGATAGAAAAAAAGAAAGAGGGGAAACAAAGATAGATGGGAAAGAAAGAACAGAGATAGTAAGAAAGAAAGAACAAAGAGAAAGAAAGAGGGGAAGAAAGAGAACAGAGAGCAAGAAAGAAAAAGAACAGAGAGATAGAAAGAAAGAGGGAAATAAAGAACAGAGAGAAAGAAAGAAACAGAACACAGAGAGAGAAAGAACAGAGAGAAAGAAAGGGAAAAAAAAGAACAGAGAGAAAGAAAGAACAGATAGAAAGAAGAGAGAGAAAGAAAGAAAAAGAACAGAGAGAAAGAAAGAAAGAACAGAGAGGAAAGAAAAGAGAGAGAGAAAAAAAGGATTAAAGAGAGAAAGAACAGAGAGAAAGAAAGGAGAGAGAGAAAGAACAGAGAGAGAGAAAGAAAGAACAGAGAGAGAGAAAGAAAGAAAGATTCTATAAACGTAGTATAGCAGCCCGGCTGCCATTGTAGTGCCCACCTGAACCTCCCGAAGCAGGACATATCATGATCCGCTCACATGGCCGACATCCCCGATTCCAAGGCAATCCCGCTGTCCGCGCTGTCGGAGGAGGACACGGTGATGGTTCTGAAGCATTCCCTGAAGTGCCTCCATGGTTCCGTCACAATCTCCTCCTAAAATGACCTCATTTCCGGTCAGCTTCCAGCACATCTCTTCCGGTGGAACGTCACGTGCGAGTTTTAAAATGCTCCTCGGGGCTCCGCCGTGTACTCCTGTGTCCAGGGGAAAAGTAAGCTCCCGGCTGGGACAGCGGGGCAGACTATCAAAATCGGGACTGTCCCGCTGGATCTGGGACAGTTGGGAGGTATGAATGCTCCCCACCATACACCTTGAACACGCACGGCTCCGCTCACCTCGTACACACATGGATCCGCTCCGTACACACACACGGCTCCGCTCCATACACCTCGTTCACACACTGCCTCGCTACGTATATCTAGCACACACGCGGCTCCGCTCCGTGCACCTCGCTCACACGCGGCTCCGCTCCGTTTACCTCGTACACACATGGCTCCGCTCCGTACACCTCGCACACACGGCTCCACTCCGTGCACCTAGTACACACACGGCTCCGCTCCATACACCTCGTACACACACGGCTATGCTCCGTACACCTCGTACACACTCGGCTCTGCTCCGTACACCTCGTACACACGCGGCTCCACTCCGTACACCTCGTACACACACGGCTCCGCTCCGTACACCTTGTACACACGCGGCTCTGCTCTGTGCACCTCGTACACACACGGCTCTGCTCCATACACCTCGTACACACACGACTCCACTCTGTGCACCTCGTACACATGCGACTCCGCTCCGTACACCTCGTACACACACGGCTCCACTCTGTGCACCTCGTACACATGCGGCTCCGCTCCGTACACCTCGTACACACGCGGCTCCGCTCCGTACACACGCGGCTCCGCTCCGTGCACCTTGTACACACACGGCTCCGCTCCGTACACCTCGTACACACACGGCTCCGCTCCGTACACCTCGTACACTACAAGGCTCCGCTCGGTCCACCTCGTACACACGCGGCTCCGCTCTGTGCACCTCATACACACACGGCTCTGCTCCGTACACCTCGTACACACACGGCTCCGCTCTGTGCACCTCGTACACACACGGCTCCGCTCCGTACACCTTGTACACAGACCTCTCTGCTCCGTACACCTCGTACACAGTACAGCACTGCTACATCCACACTGTAAATGCCTCCTGACCCTTCACATAAACTTACCCTCATCGAGCATCTGACAACCAGCACAGCAGAGAGCCAGAGACCGTCCTGCACACAGAGTAGCCTGACCGTGTGACACCCAACTCCTCCCCTCCTGTGACCTCATCACAGGTCCTGTATGCACATATTAAAGACAGCCAGCAAAGTCATTGCTCTGCTGTCAGAAGCTGTAGTGGAGTGCAGGAAAGGCAAGGAAGGGTGCATGGGGAGCATGGCGACCTCTCACTGCGGGACACATACCATCCCGACGGGACAGCGGTGGGAGGGTCTAAATCGGGACAGTCCCGGTCAATCCGGGACGGTTGGGAGGTATGCTGTTATTTCCAATGCTGAAGTGATGACAGAGGTCAGTGATGGGGCACATTAAATGTCATCCAATGATTGTGCAGAGGGCGGAGTTAGACGCTGAGGCTGGGCAACACCATCTTTGGCAGTGAGGTTAGTTAATAAAGCACAGGGAGCTGTCAAGTTTGTTTGAGTCGCAGGTAAACAAAGTGGGTGCAGGGAATGAAGTGAAATTCGGAAGGAACAAAAAGCAGAAACAAAAAACAAAATGTATAGGAGTGTTGCATATTACAAAACAGCTCAGATTAGCTTTAAAAAAAATTTGGATTTTGGGTCGGACAACTGCTTTAACTTTTCGATCTTCTTATCACAGTCAAAAATGCGGCAGAAAAAGGGCAGCACCACTTACCTTTTAGAAAAATTACCAGAATAAAGGGTTATCACTAAAAACATCAATAAGGGTATACTCAAATAAGATTATATACAAAGTGAAAAAAGAGCATTGAAACCCAAAATTACTAAAAAAGTACAAATTTATTAGAATAACAATATCATTTAGATCATTTATATCAATAATAAAATGCAGAATTTACAAAGAATGTGCAGGTCACAAACAGCAATTAAGATCTGACCAATTGAACATAACAAGGGGTAGCACGATCTGACCGCTTGTCTGGATACATTTGGGTGAGACCACTTTTAAGATAAATGATTGATATGACATTGATATGATGTTTCTTCACTATACATGAATCTCTATACAATCATTATACAATCACTATAGATGGGGATTTTAAGAGCCCGATCCAGTGTTATGTTCAATTGGTCAGATCTTAATTGCTGTTTGTGACCTGCACATTCTTTGTAAATTCTGCATTTTATTATTGATATAAATGATCTAAATGATATTGTTATTCTAATAAATTTGTACTTTTTTAGTAATTTTGGGTTTCAATGCTCTTTTTTTCAGCACCACTTACCTGCCCAGGTCACAAAATACATATAAAATATGTGGTCCATATTTTGGCCAAGATATTGAAGCTTGTGAGTCGCCAGCCAGGGCTTGTGGGGTACTCGGCACCGAGCCCGTTCACTTCTATGGGGGATGTCACGGCGACACAGCTCGGTCCGTGGCCCTGGGTGCTCACTGAAAAGGGGGAAATTTACAGGGGATTAAAGGTTTGTAATATGTTCGTGACGCCACCTGTGGTACCTAGTCAGTGTGACCAGCGCTGCTGTGTAAATCCGCTGAGGGGTTGTTTCTGGGCAGCAAGGTGTTAAGTCTTCCACAGGCAAGACTGGGTCCCTCAGGGTAGATGGCGGTGCTGGGGTGCAGGACGGAGAAGGGGAGTTCAGCCGCAGGAGTAATAAGGCAAACACACACAAAAGTCTCTTTCTGTACCTTTACTGATGTAGTTGCAGGCACGTCCCGGGATGCTGGCAGGGTGGAGGATGCACGTCTAGTTATTCCCACTGAGTAGGTGTATGGCCTCCTTTCTCCTGTAGTGTGAGTTTCTTACCTGTATGAAATGAAGTCTAACTCTGTCTTCACTTATACGCCGGCTGACTTTGTGGTAGGGCCTTCTCTTGGAAAGACACAGTCTCTAATGGCGGTACCTGCCAGACTCCTGTCTTCCTGACCCCGGTTACGTATCAACACTTGTGGGCCCCTGCGACTTGTAGTCCAGCAGGGTCTCCGGTATCTCCTACTAGTCATGTAGACTCTAGCAAGCTCGGACCCGGTGTCCGGTTATGCAGAGTAGAGGTAAGCTATCAATGCTGTTTCAACCTCTGTTACTCTCTTCTTATCTTCCACTCGCCTTTCGTCCTACTCGACCCTCACATAAGCACACTCTGGCCGTAGGTGGCTGCTCCCTCTCTTTCTTCAGCGCTCTCAAAGCGTCGGCACGCTTGCTCACTGAACTGCACTCGGTTGACTCAGTTCTGACTGGGCTGGAGTGGCTTGCTTTCCACTTGTACTAGCCTCCACACATTTGAACTAAGCTTGGAGCTGCAGATTTCAGGTTCTTTCAACAACTGCTGTTCTCTCTCTCTCTTACTTCCAAGCTCTGCCTGGAATGGCTATCAGATCTGTGCTCGCTCCTAGAGCTAACTCTCTACTTGCTTCTCTCCAGAGAATTAACAAATCTCTCTTTCAACTTTCTGAGGTGTCTCTGCAGGCTGCAGCCCTCAGACTACTCTGCTCTCTGTGGCTTCACCATCCTTATATACTCTAAAAAAGGCTCCCTCTGGTGGCTCTAGGGATTGGTGAACATGTATGTATGCATATTGGGTCCTCTAGTGGTCATTACCTTTGGTGCATCACTCGGGGAAATGAGATTCCAAGCGCAGCTGGGCTCTACATCCCCCCCTGGTTAAGATCAGCACTCCCGGGCTGAAAGAAAATATTTTTAAGTTATAAAACATTAACTCTTCCCTTACGGGAGGTGAGGACTCTTTAACGTTACAACAATAAATACACTTTTAATATAAAAGGTAGTGCAAAGTACTTTTCAAGTAAACAGTATACTTGTGGAGTACCCGCTCTCAAACCTCCCACGGTGGTCCTGGGTGGACTGCAAGACTTTTCTTTTAGCAGACCTCACTTTCGGCCACACCAAACGGGTTTTGTCTTCTTGAGGTAATGATGGCTTACGTAAAACCAAGATGGGGCACAAAGTGCCAACTATATACAAGAAATGTTTTTGCTGGCAGAGTCCTCAGCAAAGAACATTATCATAATAAACCACATTAAATCACAATAAAGTGCAACAGTTCAACAAAACATCTCTGGTAACTTTTTACAGTACAGTAAACCCTGTCCGGGTCCTACTGGTCTTCATCAGAGGAATCTCTAAACATTGCAGCATCTTCCATACCTGGGGCTGGAAGTACACTATGGGTTTTAAATCTTAACACCATAATGTCATGTCCTGCTACTGGGGTCTGGGTAGCCACAGTTCTCATTTCAGCTTTCTTTTCGCTTCTGCTGGCTTGCGCTCTGCAGGTTGTACAGGCTTGGCTCAGCAGGGGGTGCGCTAGCAGCTGCTGCACTCTGCAGCGCTTCAGAACGTGATGCAGGTGCGTGGACTGGCGCTGGTGTGGCTGGGGCCTGGGGCACCGAGACGCGGGGCGCATTCCCTGCTTCCGGGACTGGGGCGCTGACCCTGGAGACGTTCAGGGCATACCACCCCTTAAGACCTCAATGTCGGGTGTAGGTTACAACATCTATCAGCAGGTCCCTGTCCGGGTGCCCCTCAGGCAGGTGAGACTCCACATCCCTCCGGTTTACAAACACATCCTGGTAGAGCCCGGGCTCATGTATGAACCCCCAGCCTCCCTGGAGTTTAAAGTCCCTTATCGCCCCCTGGCGCCGCGGTTCCCGGAGCGTACCTCTGTCTCGCCGGACGTTCTCCTTGTCTGCGAGATCCTTCTCCCGGTACCTCTGGCGAAGTCGCTGCGCCTCCCGCTGCTCCCGCTGCTGCAGCAGCTTCAGGGCCCACCAGCTCTGCTCCATCGCCTCCATCTCTACGCGGTGCCGGGCCAGATCCCGCAGCGCCGCATCCACCTCCTTCTCACTATATGACTTTCCATCGCCCTCCCGACCTGGGGATGGTTCGGGCACAGGCTGCGCCTCTTCAGGGGAACAGGGTCTGCGCACCACCATTCCCCCACACAGCGACTCCTGTCCTTCAGCCATCTCTCTCCAGGCCAGACTGTGCTTTCCATCCGGAACGCTCTGGTCTTTTCCATGGAGGCGGGACTTTCGCTTTCTCTTCCTTGCACTGAGGATAAAGAGGAGGCGGATCTCCTTTGCAGTGGTGCATGACCTGACGTTGTAGTAACACTTAGACAGGGCGGCCATAATTTTCGCGCCACAGGGGGGTACGCCCACGGATTCACGCCCCCCTTCTTCACCAGCACCTCAGGGCGCGAACATGGTGGTAAAATGGCGCCAAAATGGCGGCAAAGGCACAAAAATTGCAATACAGTCTTTTTGCACAAAACAGTCCAATTCAGGCACACAGGACTCGCTTATAGCGAGCTTCGGATCCTGTTCGTGACGCCAAAAGATGAGTCGCCCGCCAGGGCCTGTGGGGTACTCGGCACCGAGCCCGTTCACTTCTATGGAGGATGTCACGGCGACACAGCTCGGTCCGTGGCCCTGGGCGCTCACTGAAAAGGGGGATATTTACAGGGGATTAAAGGTTTGTAATATGTTCGTGACGCCACCTGTGGTACCTAGTCAGTGTGACCAGCGCTGCTGTGTAAATCCGCTGAGGGGTTGTTTCTGGGCAGCAAGGTGTTAAGTCTTCCACAGGCAAGACTGGGTCCCTCAGGGTAGATGGCGGTGCTGGGGTGCAGGACGGAGAAGGGGAGTTCAGCCGCAGGAGTAATAAGGCAAACACACACAAAAGTCTCTTTCTGTACCTTTACTGATGTAGTTGCAGGCACGTCCCGGGATGCTGCCAGGGTGGAGGAAGCACGTCCAGTTATTCCCACTGAGCAGGTGTAGGGCCTCCTTACTCCTGTAGTGTGAGTTTCTGACCTGTATGAAACGAAGTCTAACTCTGTCTTCACTTATACGCCCGGCTGACTTTGTGGTAGGGCCTTCTCTTGGAAAGACACAGTCTCTAATGGCGGTACCTGCCAGACTCCTGTCTTCCTGACCCTGGTTACGTATCAACACTTGTGGGCCCCTGCGACTTGTAGTCCAGCAGGGTCTCCGGTATCTCCTACTAGTCATGTAGACTCTAGCAAGCTCGGACCCGGTGTCCGGTTATGCAGAGTAGAGGTAAGCTATCAATGCTGTTTCAACCTCTGTTACTCTCTTCTTATCTTCCACTCGCCTTTCGTCCTACTCGACCCTCACATAAGCACACTCTGGCCATAGGTGGCTGCTCCCTCTCTTTCTTCAGCGCTCTCAAAGTGTCGGCACGCTTGCTCACTGAACTGAACTCAGTTGACTCAGTTCTGACTAGGCTGGAGTGGCTTGCTTTCCACTTGTACTAGCCTCCACACGTTTGAACTAAGCTTGGAGCTGCAGATTTCAGGTTCTTTCAACAACTGCTGTTCTCTCTCTCTCTTACTTCCAAGCTCTGCCTGGAACGGCTATCAGATCTGTGCTCGCTCCTAGAGCTAACTCTCTACTTGCTTCTCTCCAGAGAACTAACAACTCTCTCTTTCAACTTTCTGAGGTGTCACTGCAGGCTGCAGCCCTCAGACTACTCTGCTCTCTGTGGCTTCACCATCCTTATATACTCTAAAAAGGCTCCCTCTGGTGGCTCTAGGGATTGGTGAAGATGTGTGTATGCATATTGGGTCCTCTAGTGGTCATTACCTTCGGTGCATCCCTCGGAGAAATGAGATTCCAAGCGCAGCTGGGCTCTACAATTGCAACCCAATGTCAAGGGTCCCCACGCTTGCGAGTCCTATCACTAATCTAGTAGCAACGCCACAAAAGAGGACTAAAATCCTCCAAAAATTCATAGATACAGCAGAAAAAAGGGGCAGCACCGCTTACCTGCCCAGGTCTCTGAACAAATGCGCTACAGGATGCAGCCAGCCCATATAGCAAAGATGTTGGCAACACAGGTGCAAAATACTAAATAGACAGCCACTCACCACCTACACATTCATGGAGAGGGTGACTGCTTAGTATACATTTGCACAATAAAGTCCTGGATAGGGCGCTGTTCACATATAGGTAATGCATAGTGTCTGGTTCTCAGCCTATTACTCGCGCCCCTACTATTTGATTATTCGGGCTGGCCAGCACTCTCTCATACCTCCCAACCATCCCGGATTGAGCGGGACAGTCCCGATTTTGACCCCCCGTCCCGCTGTCCTGCTGAGGACACTATGTGTCCCGCAGTGAGATGAGCCGCCACGCCCCCCATGCACTCCTTCCTGCCCTCCCTGTCTCTACAGCTCAGCCAGCGGCTCACAGCTAGCAGTGACGCTGCTATGCTGTTCTCTTCTGTGCCCACAGGACCTGTGATGAGGTCAAAGGAGGGGAGGAGTCAGGGGTCACATGATCAGTGTACTCTTGTGTGTAGGACTCTGTGCTGTGATGGTTGTCATGGTGCTGGATGAGGGTAAGTTTGTGTGCCTGTGGGGTCCGGACTTGGGTTTACAGTGTGGATGTAGCAGAGCTGTAGTGTGTACAAGTTGGATGTAGCAGAGTCGTGTGTGTACGAGGTTTACGGAGCGGAGACGTGTGTGTACGAGGTGTATGGAGCGGAGCCGTGTGTGTACGAGGTGTACGGAGAGGAGCCGTGTGTGTACGAGGTGTGCGGAGCCGTGTGTGTATGAGGTGTATGGAGCGGAGCCGTGTGTGTACAAGGTGTACGGAGCGGAGCCGTGTGTACGAAGTGTATGGAGCGGAGCCGTGTGTACGAGGTGTACGGAGCGGAGCCGTGTGTGTACGAGGTGTACGGAGCAGAGCCATGTGTGTACAAGGTGGATGTAGAAGAGCTGTGTGTGTACGAGGTGTACAGAGCGGAGCCGTGTGTGTACGAAGTGTACAGAGCGGAGCCGTGTGTGTATGAGGTGTACAGAGCGGAGCCGTGTGTGTACAAGGTGGATGTAACAGTCGTGTGTGTACGAGGTGTACGGAGCAGAGCCGTGTATGTACGAGGTGTACGGAGCGGAGCCGTGTGTGTACGAGGTGTACGGAGCGGAGCCGTGTGTGTACGAGATGTACGGAGCGGAGCCGTGTGTGTACGAGGTGTACGGAGCGGAGCTGTGTGTGTATGAGGTGTACGGAGCGGAGCCGTGTGTGTACGAGGTGGATGTAGCGGAGCCGCGCGTGTACGAGGTGCATGGAGCGGAGCCGCGCGTGTACGAGGTTCACGGAGCGGAGCTGCACGTGTACGAGGTGGATGTGGTAGGGCTGTAGTGTGTACGAGGTGTGCGGAGCCTTGTGTGACGAGTTGGATGTAGCAGAGCCGTGTCTGTACGAGTTGGATGGAGCGGAGCCGTGTGTCTGTATGAGGTGCATGGAGACGAGGTGCACGGAGCAGAGCCGCTCGTGTACGAGGTGCACAGTGCGGAGCCGCGCGTGTACGAGGTTCACGGAGCGGAGCTGCACGTGTACGAGGTGGATGTGGTAGGGCTGTAGTGTGTACGAGGTGTGCGGAGCCTTGTGTGACGAGTTGGATGTAGCAGAGCCGTGTCTGTACGAGTTGGATGGAGCGGAGCCGTGTGTCTGTATGAGGTGCATGGAGACGAGGTGCACGGAGCAGAGCCGCTCGTGTACGAGGTGCACGGTGCGGAGCCGCTCGTGTACGAGGTGCACGGAGCGGAGCCGTGTGTGTACGAGGTGTACGGAGCAGAGCCATGTGTGTACAAGGTGGATGTAGAAGAGCTGTGTGTGTACGAGGTGTACAGAGCGGAGCCGTGTGTGTACGAAGTGTACAGAGCGGAGCCGTGTGTGTATGAGGTGTACAGAGCGGAGCCGTGTGTGTACAAGGTGGATGTAACAGTCGTGTGTGTACGAGGTGTACGGAGCAGAGCCGTGTATGTACGAGGTGTACGGAGCGGAGCCGTGTGTGTACGAGGTGTACGGAGCGGAGCCGTGTGTGTACGAGATGTACGGAGCGGAGCCGTGTGTGTACGAGGTGTACGGAGCGGAGCTGTGTGTGTATGAGGTGTACGGAGCGGAGCCGTGTGTGTACGAGGTGGATGTAGCGGAGCCGCGCGTGTACGAGGTGCATGGAGCGGAGCCGCGCGTGTACGAGGTTCACGGAGCGGAGCTGCACGTGTACGAGGTGGATGTGGTAGGGCTGTAGTGTGTACGAGGTGTGCGGAGCCTTGTGTGACGAGTTGGATGTAGCAGAGCCGTGTCTGTACGAGTTGGATGGAGCGGAGCCGTGTGTCTGTATGAGGTGCATGGAGACGAGGTGCACGGAGCAGAGCCGCTCGTGTACGAGGTGCACGGTGCGGAGCCGCTCGTGTACGAGGTGCACGGAGTGGAGTCGTGTGTGTACGAAGTGTACAGAGCGGAGCCGTGTGTGTATGAGGTGTACAGAGCGGAGCCGTGTGTGTACAAGGTGGATGTAACAGCCGTGTGTGTACGAGGTGTACGGAGCTGAGCCGTGTGTGTACGAGGTGTACGGAGCAGAGCCGTGTGTGTACGAGGTGTACGGAGTGGAGCCGTGTGTGTACGAGGAGTACGGAGCAGAACCGTGTGTGTACAAGGTGTACGGAGCAGAGCCATGTGTGTACGAGGTGTACGGAGCGGAGCCATGTGTGTACGAGGTGGATGTAGCGGAGCCGCGCGTGTACGAGGTGCACGGAGCGGAGCCGCGCGTGTACGAGGTTCACGGAGCGGAGCTGCACGTGTACGAGGTGGATGTGGTAGGGCTGTAGTGTGTACGAGGTGTGCGGAGCCTTGTGTGACGAGTTGGATGTAGCAGAGCCGTGTCTGTACGAGTTGGATGGAGCGGAGCCGTGTGTCTGTATGAGGTGCATGGAGACGAGGTGCACGGAGCGGAGCCGCTCGTGTACGAGGTGCACGGTGCGGAGCCGCTCGTGTACGAGGTGCACGGAGCGGAGCCGCTCGTGTACGAGGTGCACGGAGCGGAGCCGCCCGTGTACGAGGTGGATGTAGCAGTGCTGTAGCGTGTATGAGGTTTTACAGAGCGGGGCCTTGTGTGTACGAGTTGGATGTAGCAGAACCGTGTCTGTACGAGTTGAATGGAGCAGAGCCGTGTGTCTGTACGAGGTGCACGGAGCAGAGCCGTGTGTGTACGAGGTGTACGGAGCAGAGCCATGTGTATACAAGGTGGATGTAGAAGAGCCGTGTGTGTACGAGGTGTACAGAGCGGAGCCGTGTGTGTACGAAGTGTACAGAGCGGAGCCGTGTGTGTATGAGGTGTACGGAGCGGAGCCGTGTGTGTACGAGGTGTACGGAGCGGAGCCGTGTGTGTACGAGGTGTACGGAGCGGAGCCGTATGTGTACGAGGTGTACGGAGCGGAGCCGTGTGTGTACGAGGTGGATGTAGCGGAGCCGCGTGTGTACGAGGTGGATGTAGCGGAGCCGCGCGTGTACGAGGTGCACAGAGCGGAGCCACGCGTGTTCGAGGTTCATGGAGCGGAGCTGCACGTGTACGAGGTGGATGTGGTAGGGCTGTAGTGTGTACGAGGTGTGCGGAGCCTTGTGTGAATGAGTTGGATGTAGCAGAGCCGTGTCTGTACGAGTTGGATGGAGCGGAGCCATGTGTCTGTGCGAGGTGCATGGAGACGACGTGCACGGAGCGGGGCCGCTCGTGTACGAGGTGCACGGTGCGGAGCCGCTCGTGTACGAGGTGCACGGAGTGGAGCCGTGTGTGTACGAAGTGTACAGAGCGGAGCCGTGTGTGTATGAGGTGTACAGAGCGGAGCCGTGTGTGTACAAGGTGGATGTAACAGCCGTGTGTGTACTAGGTGTACGGAGCGGAGCCGTGTGTGTACGAGGTGTACGGAGCGGAGCCGTGTGTGTACGAGGTGTACGGAGCGGAGCCTTGTGTGTACGAGGTGGATGTAGCGGAGCCGCGCGTGTACGAGGTGGATGTAGCGGAGCCGCGCGTGTACGAGGTGCACGGAGCGGAGCCACGCGTGTACGAGGTGCACGGAGTGGAGCCATGTGTGTACGAAGTGTACAGAGCGGAGCCGTGTGTGTATGAGGTCTACAGAGCGGAGCCGTGTGTGTACAAGGTGGATGTAACAGCCGTGTGTGTACGAGGTGTACGGAGCGGAGCCGTGTGTGTACGAGGTGTACGGAGCGGAGCCGTGTGTGTACGAGGTGTACGGAGCGGAGCCGTGTGTGTACGAGGTGGATGTAGCGGAGCCGCGTGTGTACGAGGTGGATGTAGCGGAGCCGCGCGTGTACGAGGTGCACGGAGCGGAGCCACGCGTGTACGAGGTTCATGGAGCGGAGCTGCACGTGTACGAGGTGGATGTGGTAGGGCTGTAGTGTGTACGAGGTGTGTGGAGCCTTGTGTGAATGAGTTGGATGTAGCAGAGCCGTGTCTGTACGAGTTGGATGGAGCGAGCCGTGTGTCTGTACGAGGTGCATGGAGACGACGTGCACGGAGCGGAGCCGCTCGTGTACGAGGTGCACGGTGTGGAGCCGCTCGTGTATGAGGTGCACGGAGTGGAGCCGTGTGTGTACGAAGTGTACAGAGCGGAGCCGTGTGTGTATGAGGTGTACAGAGCGGAGCCGTGTGTGTACAAGGTGGATGTAACAGCCGTGTGTGTACGAGGTGTACGGAGCGGAGCCGTGTGTGTACGAGGTGTACGGAGCGGAGCCGTGTGTGTACGAGGTGGATGTAGCGGAGCCGCGCGTGTACGAGGTGGATGTAGCGGAGCCGCGCGTGTACGAGGTGCACGGAGCGGAGCCACGCGTGTACGAGGTGCACGGAGTGGAGCCGTGTGTGTACGAAGTGTACAGAGCGGAGCCGTGTGTGTATGAGGTCTACAGAGCGGAGCCGTGTGTGTACAAGGTGGATGTAACAGCCGTGTGTGTACGAGGTGTACGGAGCGGAGCCGTGTGTGTACGAGGTGTACGGAGCGGAGCCGTGTGTGTACGAGGTGTACGGAGCGGAGCCGTGTGTGTACGAGGTGGATGTAGCGGAGCCGCACATGTACGAGGTGGATGTAGCGGAGCCGCGCGTGTACGAGGTGCACGGAGCGGAGCCGCGCGTGTACGAGGTTCACGGAGCGGAGCTGCACGTGTACGAGGTGGATGTGGTAGGGCTGTAGTGTGTACGAGGTGTGCGGAGCCTTGTGTGAACGAGTTGGATGTAGCAGAGTCGTGTCTGTACGAGTTGGATGGAGCGGAGCCGTGTGTCTGTACGAGGTGCATGGAGACGAGGTGCACGGAGCGGAGCCGCTCGTGTACGAGGTGCACGGTGCGGAGCCGCTCGTGTACGAGGTGCATGGAGCGGAGCCGCTCGTGTACAAGGTGCACGAGCGGAGCCACCCGTGTACGAGGTGGATGTAGCAGTGCTGTTGCGTGTATGAGGTTTTACGGAGCAGGGCCTTGTGTGTACGAGTTGGATGTAGCAGAACCGTGTCTGTACGAGTTGAATGGAGCAGAGCCGTGTGTCTGTATGAGGTGCACGGAGCGAGCCGCGCGTGTACGAGGTTTACGGAGCGGAGCCGTGTGTACGAGGTGGATGTAGCAGTGCTGTGTGTGTACGAAACGGAGCCCTGTGTGTGTGAAGTGTACGGAGCTGAGCCGCTCAACTCCGTACACACAGGGCTCCGTGCTTGAGCCGTGTGTGTACAGAGCGGAGCAGAGCTGTGTGTGTATGGAGTGGAGCCTTGTGTGTATGTAGCGGAGCCGCGTGTGTACGAGGTGTACGGAGCAGAACCGCGTGTGTACGAGGTGTATGCTGCAAAGCCGCATGTGTACAAGGTTTATGGAGTGGAGTCGTGTATGTACAAGGTGTACAAAGCATGGCCGGGAGCTTTTCCCGTGGACACAGGAGTACATGCCGGAGCCCCGAAGAGCAGTTTAAAACTCGCACGTGATGTTCCACCTGAAGTGACGTGCTGAAAGATGACCGGAATTGAGTTAATTTCGGGAGGAGATTGTGACGGAACCATGGAGGCACTTCAGGGAATGCTTCAGATCCATCACCGTGTCCTCGCCTTGGAATCGGGGATGTCGGCAATGTTAGCGGATCATGATATGTCCTGCACCGGGAGGCTCAGGTGGGCACTACAATGGGAGCCGGGCTGCTATAGTATCTTTATAGAATCTGTATTTCTTTCTCTCTCTGCTTCTTTCTCTCTCTCTGTTCTTTCTTTCTTTCTCTCTGTTCTTTTTCTTTCTTTCTCTCTGTTCTTTCTTTCCCCTCTTTCTTTCTATCTCTGTTCTTTCTTTCTCTCTGTTCTTTCTCTCTGTTCTTTCTTTCTTTCCCCTCTTTCTTTCTGTTCTTTCTCTCTCTGTTCTTTCTTTCTCTTTCTTTCTCTCCCATCTTTCTTTCTCTTTATCTCTCTGTTCTTTCTTTCTCTCTTTGTTCTTTCTTTCCCTTCTTTCTCTCTCTCCCTCTGTTGTTTCTTTCTCTCTTTGTTCTTTCTTTCCCTTCTTTCTCTCTCTCCCTCTGTTGTTTCTTTCTGTCCCCTCTTTCTTTCTCTCTCTGTTTCTTTCTTTTTCTCTATCTCTCTGTTCTTTCATTCCCTCTTTCTTTCTTTCTTTCTTTCTTTTTCTCTTTCTTTCTTTCTTTCTTTCTTTCTTTCTTTCTTTCTCTCGCTCTGTTCTTTCCCCTTTCTTTCTTTCTTTCTTTCTTTCTCTCTGTTCTTTTTCTTTCTCTCTCTGATCTTTCTTTCCCCTCTTTCTTCTCTTCCTTTCTTTCTTTCTTTTCTTTCTTTCTTTCTTTCTTTCTTTCTTTCTTTCTCTCTGTTCTTTCTTTCTCTCGCTCTGTTATTTCTTTCTTTCCCCTCTTTCTTTCTTTCTCTCTGTTCTTTCTTTCCCTCCCTTTCTTTTCTTTCTCTCTCTTTCTTTCTTCTTCTTTCTCTCTCTTTCTTTCTTTCTTTCTTTCTTTCTCTCTCTTTCTTTCTTTCTTTTCTATTCTGTTCTTTCTTTCCCCCTGTCTTTCTTTCTCTGTTCTTTCTTTCTTCCCCTCTTTCTTCTCTTCCTCTCTCGTTCTTTCTTCTCTCTTCTTCCTCTCTGTTCTTTCTTTCTCTCTCTGTTCTTTCTTTCTCTCTTTCTTTCTCTGTTCTTTCTTTCCCTCTGTCTTTCTTTCTTCTCTGTTCTTTCTTTCCCCTCTTTCTTTTTTTCTCTCTGTTCTTTTTTTCTGTCCCTCTTTCTTTCTCTGTTCTTTCTTTCTTTCTGTTCTTTCTTTCTCTATGTTCTTTCTTTCCCCTCTTTCTTTCTCCCTCCCTCTCTGTTTCTTTCTTTCCCGTCTTTCTTTCTCGCCGTCTCGTTCTTTCTTTCCCCTCTTTGTTTTTTTTTCTCTCTGTTCTTTCTCTTCCCTTTCTTTGTTATTTCTTTCTCTCTCTACTTTCTCTCTGTTCTTTTGCTTTCCCCTCTTTCTTTCTCTATCTCCTTTCTTTCTGTTTTTTTCTCTCTCTGTTCTTTCTTTTACTCAGTACCATGTGCCCACAGTAACAGTCAGTGTGATCACCATGCTAAATGGTGTGTCAGGGCATGGACATGGTGTGACTATTGTGAAATGGTGTGGTCAGGGCGTGGGCTAATTTTTTTCTTTCCCTTCTTTCTTTCTCTCTCTGTTTCTTTCTTCCCTCTTTCTTCTTTCTTCTTTCTTCTTTCCCCTTTCTTTTTCTTTCTCTCTTTCTTTCTTTCTTTCTCTCTTTCTTTCTTTCTTCTTTCTTCTTTCTTTCTTTCTCTTCTTTCTTTTCTTCTTTCTTTCCTTTCTTTCTCTCTTTCTTCTTTCTTTCTCTTCTTTCTGTTCTTTCTTTCCTCTCTGTCTTTCTTTCTCTGTTCTTTCTTTCCCCTCTTCTCTCTCTCCTCTCTGTTCTTTCTTTCTCTCTCCCCTCTGTTCTTTCTTTCTCTCTCTGTTCTTTCTTTCCCTCTTTCTTTCTCTTCTCTTCTCTGTTCTTTCTTTCCCCTCTGTCTTTCTTTTCTCTCTGTTCTTTTCTTTCCCCTCTTTCTTTCTCTTCTCCCTCTGTTCTTTCTTTCCCCTCTTTGTTCTCTCTCTCCTCTCTGTTCTTTCCTTCCCCTCTTTCTTTTTTTCTCTCTGTTCTTCTTTTTCTGTCCCCTCTTTCTTCTCTGTTCTTCTTTCTTCTGTCTTCTTTCTCTATGTTCTTTCTTTCCCTCTTTCTTTCTCCCTCCCTCTTTTTCTTTCTTTCCCCTCTTTCTTTCTCCTCTCTGTTCTTTCTTTCCCCTCTTGTTCTCTCTTTCTTTCTCTCCCTTTCTTGTTTTTCTTCCCCTTCTACTTTCTCTTTCTTGTTCTTTCCCCTCTTTCTTTTTCTATCCTTCTTCTGTTTTTTCTCTCTCTGTTCTTCTTTTACTCAGTACCAGTGTGCCCACAGTAACAGTCAGTGTGATCACCAGTGCTAAATGGGTGTGTCAGGCATGACATGGTGTGACTAGTTGTGAAATGGGTGTGGTCAGGCGTGGCCTAAAATTTCTCTTTCTTTCTCTCTGTTCTTTCTTTCTCTCGCTCTGTTATTTCTTTCTTCCCCTCTTTCTTTCTTCTCTCTTCTCTGTTCTTTCTTTCCCCTTTCTTTCTTTCTTCTCTCTCTTTTCTTTCTGTCCCCTTCTTTCTTTCTTTCTTTCTTTCTTTCTCTCCTCTATTCTTTCTTTCTTTTTCTATCTGTTCTTTCTTTCCCCCTCTGTCTTTCTTTCTCTGTTCTTTCTTTCCCCTCTTTCTCTCTCCCTCTCTGTTCGTTCTTTCTCTCTCCCTCTCTGTTCTTTCTTTCTCTCTCTGTTCTTTCTTTCCTCTCTTCTTTTTCTTTCTCTGTCTTTCTTTCCCTCTGTCTTTCTTTCTCTCTCTGTTCTTTCTTTCCCCTCTTTCTTTCTCTCTCCCTCTGTTCTTTCTTTCCCCTCTTTGTTTCTCTCTCCCTCTCTGTTCTTTCTTTCCCCTCTTTCTTTTTTCTCTCTGTTCTTTTTCTGTCCCTCTTTTTCTCTGTTCTTTCTTTCTTTCTGTTCTTTCTTTCTCTATGTTCTTTCTTTCCCTCTTCTTTCTCCTCCCTCTCTGTTCTTTCTTTCCCCTCTTTCTTCTCCGTCTCTGTTCTTCTTTCCCCTCTTTGTTTTTTTCTCTCTGTTCTTTCTCTTCCCTTTCTTTGTTTATTTCTTCTCTCTCTACTTTCTCTCTGTTCTTTGTTGCTTTCCCCTCTTTCTTTCTCTATCTCCTTTCTTTCTGTTTTTTTCTCTCTCTGTTCTTTCTTTTACTCAGTACCAGTGTGCCCACAGTAACAGTCAGTGTGATCACCAGTGCTAAATGGGTGTGGTCAGGGCATGGACATGGGTGTGACTAGTTGTGAAATGGGTGTGGTCAGGGCGTGGCCTAAAATTTGCCACGGCGCGCTGAGCACGCCGCAACCTTTGTCCCTCTTTCCCATCTTCCAAAGTTGGGAGGTATGCTCTCTAAATGCATCCCATGTGAACACCCATGTATACAAGACCCAAGGTGCTGGCCTTGGC
The DNA here is from genome assembly GCA_033576555.1 of Oophaga sylvatica. Classification (NCBI taxonomy): domain Eukaryota; kingdom Metazoa; phylum Chordata; class Amphibia; order Anura; family Dendrobatidae; genus Oophaga; species Oophaga sylvatica. The sequence goes on from JARQOD010000001.1 coordinate 52,725,155, forward strand.
TGCACCATGAAAAGAAAAGTGCACAAAATACATATAAAATATGTGGTTGATATTTTGGCCAAGGTATCCAAGCTCACAACCCAACGTCAATGGTCCCCACGCTTACGAGTCCTATCACTAAACTAGTAGCAAAGCCACAAAAGAGGACTAAAATCCTCCAAAAATACTGCAGAAAAAAGGGGCAGCACCGCTTACCTGCCCAGGTCTCTGAACAAATGCACTACAGGGTGCAGCCAGCCCATATAGCAAAGATGTTGGCAACAAAGGTGCAAAATACTAAATAGACAGCCACTCACCACCTACCCATTCATGGAGGGGGTGACTGCTTAGTATACATTTGCACAATAAAGTCCTGGATAGGGCGCTGTTTTGGAGGATTTTAGTCCTTTTTTGTGGCTTTGCTACTAGTTTAGTGATAGGACTCGCAAGCGTGGGACTCTTGACGTTGGGTTGCGAGCTTGCATATCTTGGCCAAAATCTCGACCAATTCCTCACATATTTTATATGTATTTTCTGCACTTTATTTTTCAGGGTGCAGCCAAGCCCAAAACTTTGGGTCTTGTACACAGGGGTGTTCACATGGGATGCATTTAGAGAGTGCTGGCCAGCCCGCCTAATCAAATAGTAGGGGCATGACTTATAGGCTGAGAACCAGACACTATGCATTACCTACATGTGAACAGCACCCTATATAGGCCTTTATTGTGCAAATGTTTACTAAGCAGTCACCCCCCTCCATGAATAGGTAGGTGGTGATTGGCTGTCTATTTAGTATTTTGCACTTGTTCTTTGCAACATCTTTGCTATATGGGCTGACTGCATCCTGTAGTGCATTTGTTCAAAGACTTGGGCAGGTAAGTGGTGCTGCCCTTTTTTCAGCTGTATTTTTGAATTTTCTGAGGATTTTAGTCCTCTTTTGTGGCTTTGCTACTAGTTTAGTCTTATCACAGTCACTATATCCATCCGAATATATTGGGCTTAATTCAGCAAAACTATAGAAAACAAAAAAGACCTTGTTGCACAAAGCAACCAATCACAGAGCAACCTTCACTGTCTCTGACATTCTAACAAATCGAATATCAATAGGAAGTGAGAAAGCAGCTGCAGGACTGACTTCCTTTGATGTTCGATTTGTCCGAAGGCGGGGCTAGTGATGCCAGCACTGATTGGGAGATGACTCCACTGGAACAGTGCCAGCATGGGATGTGAGTATAAGCTTTGTTATTTTATCGGGGCCAAGCGTGTGCTATGAGAAGGTGGACAACTTCTTTAAAGAGGCAGACATTTTTGTTTTTGCATTTTCATTTCTTCCTCCTCTTCTTCTGAGCTGAATGAGGGCTTTTTTTCCCATTGTGTTGATATGGGACCGGCATATGTAGTAGAGACCAGTAAGGATCAGTTAGTCAGCAAAATGGGAGTTACAGAGTATCAATGGGATTAAGATCTGGGGAGTTTCCAGGCCATGGACCCAAAATCTCTATGTTTTGTTCCCTGAGCCATTTAGTTATCACCTTTGCTTTATGGCAAGGTGCTCCATCATGCTGGAAAAGGCATTGTTTATCGCCAAACTGCTCTTGGAGGGTTGGGAGAAGTTGCTCTTGGAGGACATTCTGGTACCATTCTTTATTCATGGCTGTGTTTTTAGGCAAGACTGTGAGAGAGCCAATTCCCTTGGCTGAGAAGCAACCCCACACATGAATGGTTTCAGGATGCTTAACAGTTGGCATGAGACAAGACTGGTGGTAGCGCTCACCTTGTCTTCTCCGAATGAGGCATTTTCCTGATGTCCCAAACAATCGAAAAAGGGGATTCATCAGAGAAAATAACTTTACCCCAGTCCTCAGCAGTCCACTGCCTGTACCTTTTGCAGAATATCAGTCTGTCCATGATGTTTTTTCTGGAGAGAAGTGGCTTCTTTGCTGCCCTCCTTGAGACCAGGCCTTGCTCCAAGAGTCTCCTCCTCACAGTGCGTGCAGATGCACTCACACCTGCCTGCTGCCATTCCTGAGCAAGCTCCGCACTGCTGCTAGCCCGATCCCGCAGCTGAAACACTTTTAAGAGATGGTCCTGGCGCTTGCTGGTCTTTCTTGGGCGCCCTGGAGCCTTTTTGGCAACAATGGAACCTCTCTCCTTGAAGTTCTTGATGATGCGATAGATTGTTGACTGAGGTGCAATCTTTCTAGTTGCGATACTCTTCCCTGTTAGGCCATTTTTGTGCATTGCAATGATGACTGCAAGTGTTTCTTTAGAGATAACCATGGTTAACAGAAGAGAAACAATGATGCCAAGCACCAGCCTCCTTTTAAAGTGTCCAGTGGTGTCATTCTTACTAAATCATGACAGATTGATCTCCAGCCATGTCCTCATCAACACCCACACCTGTGTTAATGGAGCAATCACTGAAAAGAGGTTAGCTGGTCCTTTTAAGGCAGGGCTGCAATGATGTTGAAATGTGTTTTGGGGGATAAAGTTCATTTTCTAGCCAAATATTGACTTTGCAACTAATTGCTGTTAAGCTGATCACTCTTTATAACATTCTGGAGTATATGCAAATTGCCATTAGAAAAAGTGAAGCAGTAGACTTTGTAAAAATTAATATTTGTGTCATTCTCAAAACTTTTGGCCATGACTGTACACAGATAGTTGCCATTCAGTGATGTGGGCGGGGCCATACACAGCTCAGTATTCCGAGCTCTGCTAGATCTGCAGCAGAGAAAACTGTGATTCTGTCACATCTGCTGCACCTAGTAAATTAAGTGACACATCACTAAAATGAGGGTTTGAGCCCCTATAGCATGCTGCTGTCAGGTTACATAGCAATTTCTCTGGAAATTGTATGCGCATTTTTTATTTTTAAAATAGGAAAATAAAGTTACAAAAGGTTTACAAAATTAGCCTGCATTTTCATTGCAACAAACCAATTCATTCTAGTTTGACCATCATTCATTCATCATGTTTCACAATGTTAGTATGCTTGATGAATATAAATCTTTTGAGAGTAACGTGAATATAAATCGGTCGAATACATAGATTTCCATTGTGTGAAAATTTCCATGACAAATATCGACTCAGTAAGTGGTGTCATTTTTTATAATCTATGAGGGAGTTTTTATTTTGTCTCTTTTTATGTTGGTACTTGAATCCATAGTGTTAATTATATAATCTCCCTACGATGCTGCTCTGCATTGCCAAGAGACACAAATACGGCTTTGTTCCCAAATTAGCATTTTGTAGTTTAGTGTTTTCTTAATTAGCCCTGTGTTTGCTTTCTTATAACCCAAAGGGATTTCAGTTAATTGGATAATGTTTGTCATTTCATTTTTTCTACATATGTAAGTCAAATTCAGTTTAAACGACACTATATCTGTACTTTATTCCTCATTTTGTTATCTTAGTGATATTGCATTCATCCTTTCTACCAAATGAGTCGTCGTTATATTTCTTCAGCACTTTCGCTTAAAGGAAAACTCCAGCTAAAAAAATTATAATTACCGATGCAAATATTCACTAGAGAACCTGATAATATCCATGATTCTGAAATAACAAATAGATAAAAGATATTTGACAGGGGCTGTCTGTCAATCACGTTACGGCTGTGAGTCCAATTGTGATCTTAGCAGAGCTCACCGACACAAAAGAGGACCTAGAGATCCTCCAAAAATTATTCAAAAATCACAGCAGAAAAAAGGCAGAGATGCTCACCTGCCCAGGCCTCCAAGCAAATGCGCTATCAGAGTGCAGTGGACCCGTTTAAAGATGGCGGCAACACAGGTGCAGCAAAACCGATGAGACAACCTCTCTCAACCTACCAATCCATGGAGGGGGAGGTTGGTATATTAGTGCACAAAAAATAAGAATCTGTATGCGGCGTTGTTCACACAGGTAATGCAGCGCCAGCAACTCAGATGTCCTCTTTGTCCCAAAATGTCCACCCACCCTGGACGAATGTGCCCAAGAGAGTACCTCCGGTCGCAAATGGTGGGCACAAAAGTCTTGCCTAGAGGCACAGACTCAAGCGAAACCGGTGCCACCGTTCTTAGGCTCTCTGTGGGGACAATCAGCCGAGGCTCCTCCTCCACCTCTTCAGAGGACACCACAGAGCGAGACAGAGCGTCGGCACGAATGTTATTCTCACCAGAGAGGAAATGGAGGATGAAATGGAACTGGGAGAAAAGCAAGGACCATCTGGCCTGGCGAGAATTTAGCCGCTGGGCAGTCTGTAAATAAACCAAGTTTTTGTGGTCAGTAAAAACTTGAAAGGGAAAACGAGCCCCCTCCAGGAGATGTCTCCACTCGGAAAAGGCCAACTTCATGGCTAGTAACTCCCTGTCCCCAATGGAATAATTCCTCTCCACTGGCGTGAAGGTCTTGGAAAAGAAGAAGCAAGGATGCTTCCGACCTTGAGCATCCTTTTGGAAGAGGACTGCTCCAGCACCAACGGATGAGGCATCAACCTCCAATATAAAAGGCTTATCAACATCAGGGTGATGTAAGATGGGAGTGCTAGCAAAATGAGATTTAACTGAAGTAAAGGCCTTGGAGACCTCCTCTGACCATAACTTGGGATTAGCTCCCTTCTTGGTGAGGGCTACCAAGGGAGCTACCAAAGTAGAGAAGTGAGGAATGAATTGGCGATAGTAGTTGATGAACCCCATAAAGCGCTGCACCGCTTTAAGGGAGTGGGGTTCTTGTCAATCCATTACAGCCT
>JARQOD010000001.1:52729962-52939307 GCA_033576555.1 Oophaga sylvatica
GGAATGGCAGCTGTGTCTGAGCATGTGACCCCTGATCTCCAATGGGAGATCTCGCCCTGGGCATGCTCAGACGAGGCAACAAAGGACTTAGACTAAAGAGTCTGCTCGCCGCTGACCAGTACTGGCTATAATAGCAGAACCTGAAGAGGCAGCAGCAAGTGTCTGCACAGCATTAGACCGGGCGAGACGCTGGGACCGACGTCTTTGCTGAGCAGGCTCCACTGCGGCTGGAGATGGATGGGGGACGGCAGCGGACTGGTTCGAGACTCCCTTGAACAGCAGCGGGAACTCGAACCCTAACACAGGGGGCATGAACTTATCATCAAATGATCCCTTCTTCTATACACTGCAATACAATAGTACTGCAGTATATAGCAAATATCACTGTCTGTTACAGTCATGCAGTTACTGTGTAGAGATCGGTGAGTGTAGCAGTCCCTGGCACCATCTTATTGGTTGAAAGTGATCGTCTGTAGGGAGAATACAAATTAATTTTCTCCCTGTAGCCGCTGCTCCAGTAAGGCTACTGTATTACATATGCAGGTAGATAGCATTTCATGAGGTGACAGGTTCCCTTAATGTTACTGTGCAGCTTAAAAAAAAATTAAATGGCCATACAAACATTTCAAAGGGACTTTGTCAGCACAGAATGACTGTTCAAACTAAGTACAGGCACACCATGGCATGGCCAAACATTTAAGTGCATCTTCCCAACAATTATCTTTCTTTCTGTCTCCACTGCTGTCTTCTTTGATTAACACGTCTAGATTTTTGAAGCCAGGTAAAGGCAGAGATAGATGGAAAAAAAGTAGGAAGCAAGGCGCACTTTTAATGCTTGGCCAGGCCATGATGCACCAAGCACCTGTATGTGGCTTGAAAAGTCATTCTGTAATGCAGAATCCCTGTAAGCAGTGGCGTTCCGTGAATAGAGCAGACTAAGCAGCAGCTATGGGGCCCAGACAGGTGAGGGGGCCCACGACGGCCGCTGTCGTTTGGCAGCTGTGCTGTGCTGACACAGTACTATCTCCTTTAATTAAATATAAGCGACGGCCGGACACTGTAAACCCCCTTGAAGGTCCCCTTTCCTTGTTGTCTCCTGGTCAGCAGATGGCTTAAGTCTCTGGCTGCATTTGCATAAGAAAGCCAGCCTGCAGCCAGAGACACGTGCATCACAGGAAGCAGAAAACATTCATAAGTTTCACTCAGGGAGAGATACACTACACAAGAAGGTGAGCCCTGCTGGCTGGGGTATAGGGTGGATTTTTTTGTTGAATGTGTCCCCTCACTGTGCTGGCACTTTATATTTACAATGGCTAGCCTCTGGCTGCACTTTGCACCTTAGGGAGTGAGGTGGTCCTGATTGCAGGCACTGTGGAGGAGGGGGGCCCTGCATGCACTGCAGCCACCCTTCTTGTACTCCTCACAATGCTTCTCCATTAGAGCTGGTTTCATGTGATTTAACCCCTGTACCACCACCAGGCAGGATGATGCTTCCTAGCTGTAGGTAAGACCATGTCCAGTCTATGTCCCACCACCAACTTCACTGTCAAGGTGTGCAACAATGCATGTTCATGCAATACTAAAAATGTGCAATGCCCTGGAAATCATGGTGCAGCCAATAAATGTTACTAATTTATTCTGCTCCTTCACCCCAGAGGCATGCACATGGGAGACAGCAATTACATGGGGCGTGCTGAGCTCATGAGGTGCCTGAGAGTGGAAGTTCTGCAGATGTTTGGAAGATATTGTGTGCGGCATTTCTGTGTCCCCTTACCTGTGATAAAATGTGTCTTGTAGTTTGTACACATGTTGGAACTTTGCATAGCTTACATATTCCAATCATTTCATATACAAAGATATGACATCCGTCTACCTGTCTTATATGATGCCATGAATGATGGGCATTGCTTGTACCTGCTGTCAGATTAGGCACCACACTTCTTACATCGGAGCACACTATGCAGCATGTTCTGTCAGGCTAGGTTCACATTTATACGCCTGCAGACTTAATGCGTTGGACGTATACATTAAAACGTATGCCATGCATCAACCTACGAATTTAAACAAGTACATCTGATACATATCGTACTTCCATCTTTGTCTCTATATGTTTTTTTACTTAAAAAGAATCATTTTTTTTCCATCCAGTTTTACTGGTGTCAACAGTCCCATCCCACTCCATTTTGGCATCAGTTCTGTGAGGAGGTGTCCAGAGGAATAAACTTTTTTTCACCCCACATTAAAAACGCGTACCTTTGGTCAATTATGTTTTTTTCCCACAATACAACGTGATCAGGGCATAACATAGTCAGAAGAACATTTTTTTTACACTACGTGTTGCCCATTATGGTTTGTGTATGCCTCCATATACGTCTGAATACCATTTTTTTTTTGCAATTCAGACATATTTGTCCAGCAGACTGCACTGTATAAATGTGAGCCAAGCCTAAAGAAGTCCTTTTTGTCCAAGGAGGATAAAGCACATCATAAACACAAGTCCATACTGTGTGTTGCTGCTTTGCAGTGTGTATTTTTGCCATGCTGATTTTACAGGTGAAAGGTATTTACTTTGAGCCTTTTTTTGGTTGTAATGGTGAATGCTTCAGGATTATCAATGACCAAAGGGGCGGCAAATTTTTCAGCCGCCCCGGGCCCCACAAACAGTTGCTACGCCACTGCACACACAAGATGGTGAGCCTGGCTGGGGGTCGATTTTTTTTGTTAAATGTGTCCCCTCACTGTGCTGGCACTTTACATTTACAATGGCTCTGACTGCACTTTGCACCTTAGGGAGGGGGGCCCGGCTGCACGCACTGTGGAGGGTGTAGGGGGCCCTGCATGCACTGCAGGTGTGTGTGTGTGTGTGGAGTTAAGAGCACCTGTTTTTTTTTGGGGGGGGCCCCATTCAGACTTTTGCTATGGGGCCCCATGATTTCTATGTACGCCCCTGCCTGTAAGGCTGGTATAGAGCAGGTTGAGCTGAAGTGTTGCTCTTCTTACTGATCTGGGTGTACAGATGAGTATTAATAATGGGATTACTGGAATCCTAATGACCAAGTGCATTGGTTTAAAAGGCTTCAGCTAGTCCTATCAGTGGACGAAGGGGAACTTCACAAAGCTGGTTTGATGTCCGAACCTCACAGTTATGAAACATGCTACTGCAGTATTTGATAATGATGTGCGGAAAGATTTAACTCCAAAGTGTTCACTCTATTTTGAGCCCTAATGAGCAAGCTATTTTTTTTCTCAATTTTTCATTAATCCTTTCCCTGAGCCATAACTTTTTTATTTTTCTGTCGACATTGCAACATGAGGGCCTATTGTTTCATGGGATGAGTCCATTTTGGGGAATATAAAGTGTTTTGTATAACTTTAACTTTTTTTTTAAGATGTAGTTAGAGAGGAATGAATCTTTTGAAATTCAAAATTGGCAGGTTGGCAACATTTTCATCAAATTTGATTGATGGTAAATAAATTCAACACAAATTCAAAGACCTGCAAAGCCTCCAATTTGTCCTGAAAAGATGTGTATCACACTCTGATATCTCATAGGACTTTCTAACAACCTATTAAAGCTTTTTAATGCAAATACCCCTCCTTTTTAATATCAATGTGAGCTCAACATATATGGCTATGGGTAAACAAATAGTAATCAGTGATATCCAACAACCTGTTCCTCACAGACTGATCATCCTCCCTGCTTATCTGTACAGTTTGTTCAGTGTTTTATGAATTTTTTCCCTCTATCTGTATGGCTAAGCTATCAGCTGTGACGTCTCCCCACTATCCAGATTCACTTCAAAATGGCTGCTGTATTTCTTGCTTCTGTTTTTATACGGGCTGCAATAGTCCCTCCTGGTGTGTTACACAAAGTGAAGTGATAGTTGGCATTGATGGGAAGCCTTACCATGACTAAGGCTTGAATGCCTGAAACGCGTCGCTCTTCGCTAACCTCTGTGATATGTCAGTCACAATTTTTTAAATCACTGTAATTAAAAAGTGAAGTTTTATACTTACCTTTTCATCACTGGAGTATTTCTATTTTTCCTTTTTGTTCAAGGACTATATTCCCACCCAGGTGAACAGCAATAAAAGTGATGAGCTGACTTTTTCTCTTTTTGGCAAATCCATTGAAACACTGTAAAATTCTACTCGGACTCTATCTTGAATTTCATGAGTCACACACCGTGTATTATAACTACACCAATGTTGGGCATTGGTAATTACAGCATCATAAAGTAACCAGTTAAGCTTTGCTAATTATGAAATGGTAATTATCACGGTCCGGTAGAATAATACACAGTAATTAAGTCAATAAGATACCTTTCTGTTTGGGTTAATGAAGAAAAGCTTTGGTATTCCAGGCCTACGTGAATTTTGTGTCGCGCCGAGCTGTAATGTTCTTCCTGGACTATAAATTCTCTTTATTTCTGAACTTGTTGAGGATGACTTAATAGTCGGAGATTTAGAAAAATCTACGCCTAATTAAGCAAGCATATGCTTCACGGACATCAATTGTTCACACAAGATTTCTGTAGTCAATGTTCCTATGGAAACTCAATTTTTCAGAAAGACATATTTAAGGCAAAATTAGGGCAGACACCATATATTATCTGAAAACATTAGAAGACAAATTAGCCCAGCGTCTCTCACACTAACTCATCCTACTTCCATTAATTGATTACTCTTCTGGTAATATTAATATACAGGCAATTTAAAATTCACTTATTTCTTGTCACTTTACAGTCGACATTTGATGTATTTCTAGGAATAAGTTTTCTTCCCTGTGAGCGGTAAAAAAGTGAAATATTTTAACACGTTCATATATCTGTGTCTGGTTTTATCTGTGATCAGCTAGAGAGTAAAAAATTGTTAAATTTCTATGATAAAACTGAGATTTCAGTCACTAAATAGGGTATTTCAGACTTTACATGTGACATATAGAGGGTAGAGATCAGGGAATCAATTAGATGCTAATCAAATTTGTGATGAATATTTTGAAATTTGCAGGTCCCGACAAATTTGAACAATTTACATTTCGAACATTTAAATTGTCGATTAGTGCAAATCAACCCAAAATATCAGTTGACATTTTACCCATCGCAGAAGACTGCATCAGCTGCCGGAAACTTGCATTACTTCATGCATGTCTACATGAGCATCCCCATAATGTCGTGCGGCTATCATATTACATGACTATCAGAGCCTGCATAAAAACCACTGAAGCATGGGATACAGTAGCCATAATAGGGTGATTGAGGATAGTGAGAGGTTGTCAGAGCGCAAGGCTCAGCAATAGAATATCAAGCTATGATGGCCTTCGGTAAGGAAGAGGGGCCTCAAACTGTCTCTGGAACTAAGACCCTAACTATCCCTGTCCCGGGGGTACACCGATGAGGTGCCAGAATATCAGAAACCCCTTCAAGTGACCCCACTTTGAAGGCTCAATATGGGACTTCAACAGTCACTACTTTGGGCACTGGTATAATAGCCTGCAATATTTGTGTGTTAGAATTGTCAGTGTTAGGCTTTGTTCATACATTGCGTTTTTGCTGCGTTTTTTTCTGCAGGCAAAACCTGCTCTCCTGGCAGGAAAGAAGCTGCTTACAAAATGTAGGTCTTGTTGAATTTTTGATGCGTTTTTCAGGATCCCAAAGTTCAGCTTTGTTTCCAGCGCAGAACAATCCAATGTGTTAGATCACCTGGAAGACAAATGTGAAGCCAAAAAAACATTTTGGAAAAAAGGGCAATTTGATCAAATTATGTAGTGGAAAAAAGATTTTTATGTCTGAAAAACCAGTGATATTCTGAACAAAAAAGTTCACATGAGTTCATGAAAAATACACAATGACAAATGTAACTGCAGGGGATATTGAATTGGTAGGGAATAGTTTACCTAAGACATTGGCAGAGCACTGAGTTTGTAGGATACTTTTGTTGCCCTTAAGGCCCTATGCACACTTTGCTGTTTTTGATGCGGTTCCGCAGCGGTTTTTGCGCTGCGGAACCGCTGCGGAACCGCACGCCATGTACAGTACAATGTTAGTGAAGGGGGAAAAAAAAAAGCTGTGCACACGCTGTGGAATTTTCCGCGCAGATTGGGTGCGGTTTCAAAACCGCAGCATGTCAATTCTTTGTGCGGATTCCGCTGCGGTTTTATACCGATTCCATTATAGGTGTAAAACTGCAGGGCAATTCCGCACTAAAAACCGCGCCAAAACCGCAGTAAATCCGCAGTAAATCCGCGCTAAAACCACAGTGCGGTTTGGTTTTACCTGCGGTTTTAGCAAAATCCGCGCGGAAAAAAACGCAAGTGAATCCGCAAAGTGTGCATGTGGCCTAAGTTGTTCAGGTATTGTTGAATTTCACATCTTGGTCAGCCAATGTTTACTTTACACATATCACTAATTTATTTAAACTGTACTAATCCTAATTGCCCTTCTCAGGTGAGGTGACCAAGACATTTTAGTTTAAACTTGGGAAAATCACAAAAATAAATGGGTTTCACATACTGCTGTATCTACTTTTTTCACAAAAAAACGCAACAAAACCTGATACTTGCGTTTTTGCTGCATTTTGCACTTACTCATTGCTTTCTATTAGTGAAAAAATGCTGCAAAAATGGTGAAGGAATTGACACACTGCAGTTTTCAAAAACACATCAGTCTTCCAATTCCGGCACGAAAAAAAAACAATATGTGTATGAGATTTCTGAAATCTCATAGCTTTTCCTGGTACTGTAAAATGCAGATTAAAATCTGCATAGAAAATGCAGCAGAAACGCAACGTGTGAACAAAGCCTTACACTGACAAGACGCCAACGAGGCCCTGGTTATGGCAAGACCTAACAGTCCTCCATTCCTGACAGACCCAAAGGTCATGTCATGAGAACCATAGGTCAATAAGTGAGAGTGGAGCTCCCTCATTTTTAAATGTTGCAGCTTTTAATGCCAGCATCTAGAGCAGTGGTTCTCAACCTGTGGGTCGCGACCCCCGCGTGGGTCGAACGACCAAAACACAGGGGTCGCTTAAAGGAGCCGGCGGCTGCAGCACTGTAGTGACAGCTGCAGCCGCCGGCTTCATTAGACATCCATACTTACCCTCCTCGCTCCGTCGCTGCAGGTCCCTGCATCCCTGTCGGCGGCGTCAGCTTCCTCCTGGCAGTGTGGTGACGTAGTACCGCTCATTAAGGTAATGAATATGGACGTGACGCCACTCCCATAGGCGTGGCGTCCATATTCATGTCCTTAATGAGCGGTACTACGTCACCGCTGCGCACAGGAGGAAGCTGACTCCGCCGACAGGGATGCAGGGACCTGCAGCGACGGAGCGAGGAGGGTAAGTATGGTGGGGGGAGGACGGGGGAGCGGAGCCATGTATGGAGGGAGGGAGCGAGCCATATATACAGGATGGGAGGGGGAGCGGAGCCATATATACAGGATGGGAGGATGGGAGCGGAGCCATTATACAGGATGGGAGGATGGGAGCGGAGCCATTATCAGGATGGGAGGATGGGAGCGGGCATATATCAGGATGGGATGATGGGAGCGGAGCCATATATACAGGATGGGAGGATGGGAGCGGAGCCATATATACAGGATGGGATGATGGGAGCGGAGCCATATATACAGGATGGGAGGGGGAGCGGAGCCATATATACAGGATGGGATGATGGGAGCGGAGCCATGTATATAGGATGGGAGGGGGGAGCGGAGCCATATATACAGGATGGGAGGGGGAGCGGAGCCATGAATACAGGATGGGAGGGGGAGCGGAGCCATGTATACAGGATGGGAGGGGGAGCGGAGCCATATATACAGGATGGGAGGATGGGAGCGGAGCCATATATACAGGATGGGAGGGGGAGCGGAGCCATATATACAGGATGGGAGGGGGAGCGGAGCCATGTATACAGGATGGGAGGATGGGAGCGGAGCCATATATACAGGATGGGAGGGGGAAGCGGAGCCATGTATACAGGATGGGAGGATGGGAGCGAAGCCATATATACAGGATGGGAGGGTGAGAGCGGAGCCATATATACAGGATGGGAGCGGAGCCATATATACAGGATGGGAGCGGAGCCATATATACAGGATGGGAGCGGAGCCATATATACAGGATGGGAGGATGGGAGGGGAGCCAGTGATGGAGGGATGGAGGGTGGGAGCGGAGCCATATATACAGGATGGGAGGATGGGAGGGAGCCATGTATGCAGGATGGGAGGGATGGGAGCGGAGCCATATACAGATACAGGGATGGGAGCGGAGCCATATATACAGGATGGGAGGTGGGAGGGAGCCATATATGCAGGATGGGAGGTGGGAGCGGAGCCATATATACAGGATGGGGGGAGCGGAGCCATATATACAGGATGGGAGGGGCGAGGGAGACCATATATACAGGATGGGAGGGGAGCGGAGCCATATATACAGGATGGGAGGGTGGAGCGGAGCCATATATACAGGAATGGGAGGGGGAGGAGCGGAGCCATATATACAGGATGGGAGGATGGAGGGAGCCATATATACAGGATGGAGGTGGAGCGGAGCCATATATACAGGATGGGAGCGGAGCCATATATACAGGATGGGAGGAGAACGGAGCCATATATACAGGATGGGAGCGGAGCCATATATACAGGATGGGAGGATGGGAGCGGAGCCATATATACAGGATGGGAGCGGACGGAGCCATATATACAGGATGGGAGGATGGGAGCGGAGCCATATATACAGGATGGGAGCGGAGCCATATATACAGGATGGGAGCGGAGCCATATATACAGGATGGGAGCGGAGCCATATATACAGGATGGAGGATGGGAGCGGAGCCATTATACAGGATGGGGGGGGAGCCATATATACAAAGGGTGGGAGCGGAGCCATATATACAGGATGGAGGATGGGAGCGGAGCCATATATAGGATGGGAGGATGGGAGCGGAGCCATATATACAGGATGGGAGGATGGGAGCGGAGCCATATATACAGGATGGGATGGGGGCGGAGCCATATATACAGGATGGGAGGATGGGAGCGGAGCCATATATACAGGATGGGAGGGGGAGCGGAGCCATATATACAGGGATGGGGAGGCGGAGCCATATATACAGGATGGGAGACGTGGGAGGGAGCCATATATACAGGATGGGAGGTGGGAGCGGAGCCATATATACAGGATGGGAAGCGGAGCCATTATACAGGATGGGAGGTGGGAGCGGAGCCATATATACAGGATGGGAGGATGGGAGCGGAGCCATATATACAGGATGGGGAGCGGAGCCATATATACAGATGGGAGGGAGCGGAGCCATATATACAGGATGGGAGGAGCGAGCCATATATACAGGATGGGAGCGGAGCCATATATACAGGATGGGAGGTGGGAGCGGAGCCATATAATACGGTAGGATGGGAGGGACGAGCCATATATACAGGATGGGAGGATGGGAGCGGAGCCATTATACAGGATGGGAGCGGAGCCATTATACAGGATGGGAGGATGGGAGCGGAGCCATATATACAGGATGGGAGGGGAGCGGAGCCATATATACAGGATGGGAGGATGGGAGCGGAGCCATGTATACAGGATGGGGGGGGAGGGAGCCATATATACAGGATGGGAGGATGGGAGCGGAGCCATGTATACAGGATGGGAGGTGGGAGCGGAGCCATATATACAGGATGGGAGGATGGGAGCGGAGCCATGTATACAGGATGGGAGGTGGGAGCGGAGCCATATATACAGGATGGGAGGATGGGAGCGGAGCCATGTATACAGGATGGGAGGGGGAGCGAGCCATATTTACAGGATGGGAGGATGGGAGCGGAGCCATATATACAGGATGGGTGGGGGAGCGGAGCATGTTATACAGGATGGGAGGATGGGAGCGGAGCCATATATACAGGATGGGAGGGGGAGCGGAGCCATATATACAGGATGGGAGGATGGGAGCGGAGCCATGTATACAGGATGGGAGGATGGGAGCGGAGCCATATATACAGGATGGGAGGATGGGAGCGGAGCCATATATACAGGATGGGAGGGGGGAGCGGAGCCATGTATATAGGATGGGAGGGTGGGAGCGGAGCCATGTATACATGATGGGAGGGGGGAGCGGAGCCATGTATACAGGATGGGAGGATGGGAGCGGAGCCATATATACAGCATATTTCCGATGGCTTTAGCCCAGTGGCGTAGCAGGGGCATAGCGTGGGCGGGCGTAGGCGCGGGCGTAGCGTGGGCAGGCGGGGGGTCCGCCCCAGGCAGCACGTGTGTGGGGCGGCGTGGCAGCAGCAGCAATTTCTCCTCCCACGGAGTCACAGTGCTGCGGCCCAGGACCCTCCGGAGCTGAGCGGCGGGTCGGTGAGTCCACTGTGCGGGGAGAGGGGGGACCCGACCTGAGCAGGCGGCGCAATACTTACCTCTCCCCGTGCCACCGTAGCCCTGGGCTCCAGGGGGCGCCTGCAGGGCGCCCACGCTTCCTGTCACAGCAGCGCCGCTGGATGACATCATCATTCAGCGGCCGGCTGTGGCAGAGAGCACGGGCGCTGGACAGGTGAGATGTGAGGTGTATGTGTCTGTGTGTATCAGTGTGTGTGTGTGTGTGTGTGTGTGTGTCTGCCTGCGTGTGTGTATGTGAGAGAGTGCTGCGGTGCTGTCTGTGTGTGGTGCTGTATGTGTGATTGTGATGGGGGGAGGCAGTGATGGTGGTGAGGAGGCAACGATGATGATGATGGGGAGGCGATGATGATGGGCAGGCAATGATGATGATGATCATGATGATGGGGAGCCAATGATGATGGGCAGCAATGATGATGATGATGATGGGGGAGCCAATGATGATGGGCAGGCAATGATGATGATGATGGGGAGGCGATGATGATGGGGAGCCAATGATGATGATGGGGAGCCAATGATGATGATGGGGAGCCAATGATGATGGGCAGGCAATGATATGATGGGGAGGCGATGATGATGGGGAGCCAATGATGATGATGGGGAGCCAATGATGATGGGCAGACAATGATGATGATGATGGGGAGGCAATGATAATGATGATGGGGAGGCAATGATGATGGGGAGGCGATGATGATGATAATGGGGAGTCTTTCCACAGTGCCCTTTCCTGAGCCGTAACAGTGCAGAACGCAGCACAGTGCAGAGGAGAGCTCCATATTTTCTATGGAGCATTATATGGGGACCAGTATTCTTTATGGAGCATTATATTTGGCCCATAATACTGTATGGAGGACTATGTGGTGCCCATAATATTGTATGGAGGACTGTAATTATTTTTGGTTTGGGGGTCACCGCAACATGAGGAACTGTATTGTGGGGTCACGGCATTAGAAAGGTTGAGAACCACTGATCTAGAGGGTTAAACAGCCATGGATGGTGCTGGCACCAGATTTGGCGGTTAGTGCAGGAGCTCGACTGTCAGTTAAGCTGAGCTCTCATAATTCTCATAACAGGTATATCTCATGTGCCCACATGATCACCAATGTGTACTAGCACTTCTATTTGTGGGAACGCCTTCTCGAATAAAACATGTTATTATTTCTTATGTGGGGAAGAGGATTAAAAAAATAATCTGAAGTCTAGCAATTGTTACATTGGTCATAAATCTTACTACTACACTCACAGGGGCGCACCTATAATGAGCGAGTTGAGCCTTCTATCTCAGGCGGCGGCAGCCAGGGGGCGGCAGAGCGTAAGTCAAGAACACGTGGTGTGATGCCGGCTCTCCTTAATCCCTGCTGAGTCTTACACTCCTGCGCAAGGTGCTATGTGTCCCGCAGTGAGAAGCAGCCACGCCCCCATGCACCCCTTCCTCACCCTCCCACCTCTCCACTTTAGCTTCTCGCAGCCAGGAGTCCGTTGCTGTGCTGTCCTCTTATGTGCGAGCAGGACCTGTGATGAGGTCACAGGAGGGGGAGGAGTCAGGGGTCACATGGTCAGGCTCCCTGTGTGCAGGTCTGCTGTGCTGGTTGTCATGGTGCTGGATGAAGGTAAGTTTATGTGTGGGATCAGGAGGGGTTTACAGTGTGGATGTAGCAGAGCTGTGTGTGTACAAGTTGTACGGAGCGGAGTCGTGTGTGTACGAGGTGTACGGAGCAGGGCCGTGTGTGTACGAGGTGTACGGAGAGGAGCCGTGTGTGTACGAGGTGTACGGAGCGGAGCTGTGTGTGTACGAGGTGTACGGAGCGGAGCCGTATGTGTACAAGGTGTATGGAGCGGAGCCGTGTGTGTACGAGGTGTACGGAGCGGAGCCGTGTACGAGGTGTATGGAGCGGAGCCGTGTGTGTACGAGGTGTACGGAGCGAAGCCGTGTGTGTACGAAGTGTACGGAACAGAGCCGTGTGTGTACGAAGTGTACGGAGCGGAGCCGTGTGTGTACGAGGTGTACGGAGTGAAGCCGTGTGTGTACGAAGTGTACAGAGCGGAGCTGTGTGTGTACGGAGAAGAGCCGTGTGTGTACGAAGTGTACGGAGCGGAACCGTGTGTTACGAAGCGTACGGAGCAGAGCCATGTGTGTATGAAGTGTACGGAGCGGAGCCGTGTGTGTACGGAGCAGAGCTGTGTGTGTACGAAGTGTACGGAACGGAGCTGTGTGTGTACGAAGTGTACGGAGCGAAGTCATGTGTGTACAAGGTGTACGGAGCGAAGCCGTGTGTGTACGAGGTGTGCGGAGCGGAGCCGTGTGTACGAGGTGTACGGAGCGAAGCCGTGTGTGTACGAAGTGTACGGAGCGGAGCCGTGTGTGTACGAAGTGTACGGAGCGGAGCCGTGTGTTTACGAAGCGTACAGAGCTGAGCCGCTCAGCTCCGTACACAGAGGGCTCCGTGCTTGAGCCGTGTGTGTACGGAGCGGAGCAGAGCCATGTCTGTACGGGGTGTACGGAGTGGAGCCGCATGTGTATGGAGCGGAGCCGCCTGTGTACGGAGCGAGACCGCATGTGTATGAGGTGTATGGTCCAAAGCCGCATGTGTACAAGGTTTACGGAGTGGAGCCATGTGTTTACAAGGTGTACTACTTATACAGAACTTTAACAAATATAAAAATCGATGTTTCAGACATATTCCTATTTAAGGGTCTGTGCACACGTTGCGAAATCTGCAGCAGAACTGCAAGTGATATACAGTAGCATTATATTCAATGGAAATAAAAAACCGCAGTGCACATGCTGTGGATTTTTCCGCGCGGATTTGGTGCGGATTTAAATCCGCAGCATGTCACTTCTTTTGTGCAGTTCCACAGCGTTTTTAGACCTGCTCTAAATAGTAATCCGCAGGTCTCAAAACGCAGGGGAAACCGCACAAAAACCGCGGCAAATCCGCACTAAATCCGCAGGTAAAACGCAGGTCATTTTACCTGCGGATTTAGCAAAATCTGCGCGGAAAATTCCACAGCAGATACTGCAATGTCTGCACATACCCTAAAAGTGTATGTATTTCACATGTGCGTCACGTTAGGCTAGTAAGAGTAAACCAGATTTATTTGTACTGATTTTACAATGGGGGGGGCGCCGTTTTGCAGTTCGCCTCAGGCAGCAGAGAGGCTAGGTTCACCCCTGTACACTCACACTTCCTACTCTGTACATAATCACCATTTCCTTACCATAATAGACAGGAATAAAATGACAGGTATCACTGCTATACATAGTAGATAGCACAGGATTCACCATTCACATGAGGCACTGTCACAGCTCACCTTCTCCCCCTTCCTTCTCAATCATAATGACCTTTGCCCATGTCACAGCATACTTAGTACAATCTGTCATAGAAGTCAATGAGCCAGAGCCTTTTTTTTGGCTGTCAATGTCTATACGGCTGATGTTAGAACAGGAAGTACGAGTCTAAAGTCCTTCAGTATTGCAGTTTTAAGAGGGTTTAGATTTCCTTGACACATTAAACATAAAAGACTTAAGTGCAGATAATACACTTACATGTGTGAAGCGCTGCTTGTTGTAGTGTCCTGGTGCCCCAACGCACGTTTCGTTAGAACTTCATCGGGAGGCGTCTACTGATGAAGTTCTAGGGTATATACTCTGTGGGTTTCTTTTTACCCACTTCTTGTTGCTATAAATAATCTATCAAGAAGTATTCAGCAGAAGCATCCGGTAAAAGGAACCTGTCATTACATTCATGCTACTAGACAGGGATGGACGCAGACAGAAGAGGGCCCCTCTGCAAGAACAACACACAAGCCCTTTGCAGACAAATAGCTCATCATAATGCACAATTCCACCTGCTTTGGAGATGGTAGTGGGCCCTCGGTTCCCTTTGGCCCCTGCGCGGCTGCACCAATGGTATGCCGACCCCTGCTACTAGAAACATGGCAAGCATGAATCAGAGCCTGGCTGCGTTTTAACCGATGGTATAAGAGAGACTTGACTAGTCCAGTGATGTCTCCAGCTGGCTTCTCCCTACATGAAACGTCTTAGTGATTCAGAGAATAACATACCTGGCTGCCATCAGGGAGTCTCTGATTCATGGTGTCCATGGTTCAAACAGCAGAATACATCTAATGGCAAGTTCCCTTTAAATAAAAGCAGTGAATAAATGCAGAGAAGTTACTTCCCTCTGGTTACCATCTGGCTGCAGAGAATGTATCTTTTAACAAAAATATATTTTTACAAGTGTTTTTGCACAGAATATTGTCTGAGTTTATATAACGGACATCTGCGCCTTGTCAGCAGAGATCATAGGCCAGGATTACCCAAATGATCTTTTGTTTTCTAAAACGATGCTCATCTCGTTAACCTTCCACTGCATGTCCCTCTCCTCGGCTCTAGCCCTATGATATCACAATCCTGCAGCGCTATGACAAAATACATTTTTCATCTCGATTTGTCTGGCTTCTCTTCCTTTCAAAGCCGAAATACTAACTTAAAAGTAAATACACGTATTACATATCAGGATTGGGAGAAACTGCACTGGAACGGTCTCGGCTCGGTACCTTCCCACAACCACAGCACATTATGCCGCCAAATGATTAATGTTTTCTTCAGTTACATTGTAACAATATCTGTAGTTCTGCCCCATCAACCTGAACATTCATTAGCGGCTGAACAATGTCACTACAGAATAAAAAATGTTCAGACGGTTTCTTTGTACATTCTAGTCATATCTATCTACATTTTTTATGCACACACCAGTCCTTGTAAATAGGATCAAAAAAAGTTGAGTCAGCACACCATATTGCAGTTATGAAGTGCTATTTAATAGCCCATGTGGTGACGTTTCGGTCTATCTATCTATATACAGTACAGACCAAAAGTTTGGACACACCTTCTCATTCAAAGATTCTTCTGTATTTTCATGACTATGAAAATTGTAGAATCGCACTGAAGGCATCAAAACTATGAATTAACACATGTGGAATTATACATTACACTTTACAAAAAAGTGTGAAACAACTGAAAATATGTCTTAAATTCTAGGTTCTTCAAAGTAGCCACCTTTTGCTTTGATTACTGCTTTGCATGCAGAAAAGGTGAACGGATAGACTCTACATGGCTGGTTCCCACTGTGAAGCATGGAGGAGGTGGTGTGATGGTGTGGGGGTGCTTTGCTGGTGACACTGTTGGGGATTTATTCAAAATTGAAGCGGTGAGCGGTCCAGCTCACCCCAAACCATCTGATTGGGTTCAGGTCTGGTGACTGTGGAGGCCAGGTCATCTGGCGGAGCACCCCAACACTCTCCTTCTTGGTCAAATAGCCCTTACACAGCCTGGAGGTGTGTTTGGGGTCATTGTCCTGTTGAAAAATAAATGATGGTCCAACTAAATGCAAACCAGATGGAAAAGCATGCTGCTGCAAGATGCTGTGGTAGCCATGCTGGTTCAGTGTGCCTTCAATTTTGAATAAATCCCCAACAGTGTCACCAGCAAAGCACCCCCACTCCATCACACCACCTCCTCCATGCTTCACGGTGGGAACCAGGCATGTAGAATCCATCCGTTCACCTTTTCTGCGTGCAAAGCAGTAATCAAAGCAAAAGGTGGCTACTTTGAAGAAGCTAGAATATAAGATATATTTTCAGTTGTTTCACACTTTTTTGTAAAGTGTAATGTATAATTCCACATGTGTTAATTCATAGTTTTGATGTCTTCAGTGTGATTCTACAATTTTCATAGTCATGAAAATATAGAAAAATCATTGAATGAGAAACTTTTGGTCTGTACTGTATATAGAAAGAAAACCTGATCACAAAGGTCAGAAATGCGTTGCATTATCTTTTTTATGTTTTCCCTCTATGCCTCATGGAGAACTGCTGGGTGAATTGTTCCTGAATCCTGATTCTAACTTTATTTGAATAAAAGCTTCTTTTTCTGGATGAAGCAAGTGATGGTCTCTTCCTGGACTTTATGATCACTCTCTGATCAAACTTTGATCAAAGTGTAAATAGCATAATCAGACACAATACTGTCTATCTCTATCTATGTATCTATCTATCGTCATGGGTTTACCATGACAGAAAGGAGCCAGAAGACTGCAGCATCTGATTTTTCCTACTCCGGCATGGATTAGAAGCACTTCACCTTCATATTAAATGGTGTACATTTCTTTTGGCAGTGCAGGGGTTAATCTTGTATGTTGAGTGCACCTGGAGCATTAAGGCTCTCAGCTGTTCACTGTTAGCTACCCCCAATCTACTATATAATCTGGGTCCTGGCTAACACTCATTGTCAGAGCTAGCTTATGCTGTACGGCTGGAGGTTTTTAGTGGTTATTATTAGAGAAGGCGTTTTGTGGATTCATCTCTGAATGTTGTTAGGTTTTGAGTGTGTGACAAATTCCCTTCAAATACTTTGATTTAACCCCATCCTCCATTCCCTGGTGCATTCCTCTCCTGTATGTGTGAGTATATTTGTATGTTTGGTATTTTTTCGTTACCCCGTTCGTGTTACCCTGTTAGTCTGTTTAATGTATTTATATTTTGATAGATCAGACTTTTCGGAATGCAGCGACACCAAATACAGTATGTGTATTTTTGTTAATTTTTTTTTTTAATGGGGCAAAAGGGGCGTGATTTGAACTTGTGTTTTTTTTTCATATTTTTTAAAACTTTTCTAATTTTTTTATTGTGATGAATAGCCCTCTTAGGGGTCTTGTAGCTGCGACCATCCGATAGCTTGTGCTATCATAGCAGAAATCATGATCTCTTATGAAGATTGGCATTCACAGAATTGTAATGACAGGCATGGGGATCATCAGTAGACTCTTGGCTGTCATGGCAAACCATCAGCGCCCCATGATCATTTAACAGGGGCGTCGATGGGCAGGATGAATGAAGCGCTTCCGGCAAACACCGGTTAAATCCTGCTGTCAGTGATTGACAGTGGGATTTAACTAATTTCCAAGCGCAGGCTGACCACCACATCACCAGCTGTTAAAGGCACATGATGGCTGATTAAATCAGTCATCAAGTGTGGGGAAAGGTATGGACTCGGTGTGGGAGCAGGGACACAACCTTTGATGTAAATGTACGTCAAAGGTCTTATATGGGGTTAATGTCTTCTTATGTACATAGCATTATATAAGAGTTACGATAAATATAATTTTTTATTCCCAGATATTATGACTTTTAATCTCAGCGCTACAGACCTTTACATACATATGTATGCCCCAGATAACGGAGTGGAACGACATTATGGATGTTTGTAATATCGCTTCCACTCAGGGACGCGGCATAAATAATAGACCTTGAAGTAATGCTAATGTATGCATCTCATGTGAGATTATATAGTATCTTCTGTAAAACAAATCCAACAATGTCGTATCTGGTGCTATGACATCGGAAACTCTGTATAAACTGTGAGGAGGAGAATATATGATAAAATATAATAACCTAGATTAGGATCAGCAAATAGCACTCAGTGCTCAAAATTCAGACCTTCTTGTAGACTGAATTGCAAAAAAGCAGCATGGGTTCAGAGAATAGATTAACACTGTGAAACTATTAACATGCTATTGGAATCTAATGGAAGACATTTAGTTAATGGCCCAGTGACCTTTAAGAAGCACTCAGACAAAAAAAGAGGCTCTATTAGCAAAATAGCCAGACAAGAAACTGAATTTGGAATATGGGAAAGAAGAAACACAACGGGGCAGAATGATCAAATTCAGGGCAGAATTTTAGGCCTGAAGAAAGGAAATATTGTCATTATTGTCCATAGCAACCAATCGCAGTACAGCTTTCATTCCATCAGAGCAGTTTAAGAAAAGAAAGCTGAGCTCTGATTGGTTGCAATGGGCAATACAGAATAAAGTTATCCAGTGCTGGGATTGATGCAGGCTCAGGTGTTATGATTTGGTAGCTGAGGAGAGCAGGCAAAAAAGGAAATACACCAGAGAGGTTGGAATCTACGGGATTGCAGTACCCTGAGTAACCACCACAACTAAAGGCAGCCGTGTAGCGCACCCACGTTGGTCCCAGACGCCTCGTCACAGCCCAAGAAGCTAACCACACCCAAAGACAGAAAGAGGAAAACCATCTGCCCGGAGCAGATCCCCAAAGAACATAGAAAGCCCCCAAACACGCAACGGCGGCCAGACAAGAGGAAAACACAGACACAGACAGAAAATAGCATGAGCAAACGCTGGGGCCCAAACCTCCCAAATAGAAAGGACAGGAAAGACACCTACTGCAATCCAAAAAACCCCGAAAAGTACCAACTCTACTAACTACAAAAACACCTGATATCACACGACCTCCACCACCCAAATCAGCCTCTGGTGTAACAAAACTAAACAGCAGCCACTGAAAAAACTGGAAAAGGCAAATGAACAAACAACAGTGGCTGAACTAAACTGAGAGGAGCACAAGCCCCCGGAGGGGACCCGGCAGACCCCCACAGAAGTGCAGGACAAAATGCAAAAAGCAAGCACAAAAACTAAAAGAAGAAAATGTCTTATCTGTTAGCAGAAGATGCAGGCACGAAACAGCAAGCTACAAAGTGAACAGGAATCAAAGATGAGACCAGAACAATTGATCACCGGCAACCCTGATGGGAGGGAACCTCCCTTATATGAGACCAGTCAGTAACACCTGATCGCCAATCTTCACAATTTTCATTGGATAGTTCAGTACTGTTTGTAACCACCAGAGGGAGCTTCTGCTCAGAATTCATTTCTAGCACATTCACAACACTCAGGCCTGTACGTTAAAGGTCATGAAGTGGTTAAATAAATGACTTAATATGAATCAATGCTTTCTTTTGAACACTATTTTAGAGTTTATTTAAAAATATAAGGGACAGTTTGCTAAGAATGGCCATTGCCAGACTGTCTTTAACAGCATTAAAAAGTACCGTGTTTCCCCGAAAGTAAGACAGTGTCTTACTTTCTTTTTATCCCCAAAAACCCCACTATGTCTTACTTTCGGGGTATGTTTATATTGAAAAAAAATTACCTGTATCTAACCCAGTGTGATACAGTACCACCTGCTGTATTTAATCCAGTGTGACACCTGCTGATACCCACTGGGTTACATACAGCAGATGATACCCCAGTATGCCAGTGTATATGTTTTACTGATGTATGATTACTGTGTATACGTCGCCGCGTCTGCCATCTACCACCAGAAAAACTCACCTGAGTTTTTCTGCAGCCGCCTTCCGCCACGGGCTCCGGCTCCCTGCAGCCGCTGGTCCCGCCGTCCTCCGTCGCTCCGTTCGCCCGCAGTCCCGGGCTGAAGTTCTCGCGCACTCTATTTAAATTTCTTCTTCGGTCCCGAAACGTCATCACGTTGGTCACTCACGTGACCGGAGGCTGCAGTGATAGACAGTTCTCTCCGCCTCCGGTCACGTGAGTGACCAACGTGATGACGTTTCGGGACCGAAGAAGAAATTTAAATAGAGCGCGCGAGAACTTCAGCCCGGGACTGCGGGCGAACGGAGCGACGGAGGACGGCGGGACCAGCGGCTGCAGGGAGCCGGAGCCCGTGGCGGAAGGCGGCAGTGGTAGATGACAGACGCGGCGACGTATGGAGAGGGGGACGGTGCGGACGTGGGCAGGAAGCGGCACGCAGCTAGATGAGAGAGAGGCGGCAATACCCCCGTGTTTCCCCGAAAGTAAGACATATGTCTTACTTTCGGGGTACGGCTTATATTAGCCGACCCCTCTGAAACTCCCGATACGTCTTACAATCGGGGGTGTCTTACTATCGGGGAAACACGGTACTTCATTGGAGTAACAGGCTCCAATAACAGTAAAAAATGCACAACTATTAATAAATTTGATGCATAATTGTCTGTTTGTGCTTACATTTTTTCCCATAATGAGCCTGCGTAGATTTGCACTTTAACCCCTTTGTGAAAAGTGTTGTACATATATGACAGTGCGCTCTCAATGCACAGTGGTTGCTGGCTGTCTTACTGGCGTATGTATCCAACATCAGTGGCCGGAGTTGAGTTCTTATTGCTGCTGTTAACGATTTAGATTTCACTGGGTCACCAATAATTACCAATGCAGCTAGAAGCCTGCTAATGGCCCCCGTACAGGGGTGTCGGACACACCATTGTTGCAACCTTTGCAGCCGCACAGGGGTCTAAAAGGTAAAATGGGGCCAGCTTTCACCTCCAAAACAGGTGGGGTTGCACATTATGACGAACCTTTGGACTGCAAAGGACCCATATACTGTTTTTACTGAGGTAAAATACTGACCAAATACTGAACGTGTGAACGTGGCCTTACTTTGGTAACATACAAGTTTGGTATTACCTTAATGGTACTGACAATCAGGGATTGATGGTAGGTATTTAAACCCACCAACACAGGAGGAGCCATCCCTGATGAAGGAATCCGCTGTTATTCTGAAACGTGTTGGATTTTGGCTCCTATTGCAATCCATATATATTCTCAGAGCACCACGTGACCGTGTGAGTCACATGACCTGAAACGTCATGAAAGTTCTACCAGGTCTTGCAAGCGCTTGTCACGGAAACCCGCGCTCTCAGCTCCTGGTGTAGCGAGCGTCTGTCACCGGCTGGGACAGCGCTCCTAAACTTGACCAACAGCTGACAACGGAGAACAACTTTAAAGCTAAGTAACCGCCTTCTCTTTCACTTACTGGGATTCCTACTATCAATCCCTGGAAAATAGTCATCGCTATCTACTGGGATTTTTCACCATAAAACCTGGAATATTTAAAGCCTGTAAAAGTATCAAGATTTACCTCCAGGTAGCTTTACATTAAGTACCTTTGAGTACTATTTCCAAGGGTTACTACCCTATTAGTTTATTACTATAGGTGACAACTTCTTATTAACCTACATATGGTATTTCCTTAATACAGCAGCACATGAGCACTTTAAACACTTTAAAGGGATACCCACTTTTTTGAGCGCATTTCTTTATTTTAATCTATTCATATTATGTTAAATACATTGCTTCTAACTATTACCCTCTCTTTTTAAGTCTGATCAACTGCACCTTATATCTGACCAACTGCACCTTATACCCGATTTTGCTCAGTTACTACATGCATACAAAAAAATCCTACATCTTACAGGTATCTAATTTCATTCAGTATTGTTCATATACACGTTTGACTCATAATGCAGATATATTGTCTAATTTTCTCCCTATGCTCTAATACTATGTTCAAGTCACTGTGGCTGCATGTCTCGTGGCTGTTCGACAGCCGCAATACATGCAGGGATTGTCTGTTTGTTTGGCAATCCCTGCATGTGTTGCAACCCCCGAGACATGGAGCCATGTCAACTAGAACATAGTATTAGAGCATGTCAAAGATGCTCTATTAGCACCCGAGCATGCTTGGATAACACCTTATAGATGGTCAAAAAAATGTGTTTTTATTTCATTAAAATTATTTATTCTTTAAGTGTGTGTGATTTTTTTATTTACTTCAATAGGATTAATAATTGATAGTTGTCTAATTGAAGCTCTAATTATTAACCTGGCTTAAAGTGACCTTTCAATAGCAAGGTGGCTTTAACCCCTTATTAACCCATTCGCCACCGCTACAGGGCAATGGGAATAGACGGGCAAAGTGCCAGAAAGGGCGAATCTAATTAGAGATTTGCCCTTTCTGGGGTGTCTGGGGGCAGATGTTAGTAGCCAGGGGGGGCACAAAAAAAATGTACCCTCCCTAGGCTATTATTATCTGCCCCCACTCGCTGGCTTTGTCTGGTGGAGAAAATACAGCGGGAGCCCACGCATTTTTTTTCAATTTACACCTTTAATTAACCCCTACATGTCTGAAATTTTGCACACATATACTTATGTAATTGTAAGTTAAAACCATATATCAAAATACATGAAATGACATGGTTAGCTGTGTCTAAACAATGTATCATTTCATGTCGGCTTCTGTGATTTCACAAAAGCCGGCAAGTGAATTAGCGGCTATTACAGTATGTAGAAGCCTAGGAACTATAAATATATATATATATATATATGTGTCACAATGACATGTATTTATATATATGTGTTTTATGTGTATATATCTGTTCTTTCTTTTGTGATTTAAATACTATTCTTTTGGATCCATTATATGTAAATTTTGCAAGCCTGCGAGAAATTCTCGCAAGTCGGATGAAAATCGGATGTTACAAGGTACACACACATGCGACTAAATCGCATCTTTGAAGGAAAATCGGATGCCAGGCGGATGTGTGATGTTTAAATTTTGCTCCGATAATCGACCGACTAAAACGGTCCGTTTTTTTGTAGTTGTGTGTGACTCCGGCCTTACGGTCTCAGTCATGGGGGCGGCGCCGGCACTGGTTCAGTCACTGCTCGGTGTACAGAGTGCTTTGGCTGTAAATGCACTGACTGCCAGCAGCTCAGCATTGGGGCTGGCTGTCAGTCAGTGACAGGGTGCATGGTTACAACTACTGCCCTCCATGCACAGAGCGCTGAATGAACTAGTGCCGACGCCACTTTAGTGATTGAAACCGGGACACTGCCAGGGAGAATGGAATAATGTTCATTTCCTCCAGGCAGCAAGGGTCTAAGTGTCATCACCGGGCAGCTTCACAACACTATTAACCTGCAGATTGACCCCATATCTGAGATTAATAGCATTTTTTAAGGTGATAGGTTCCCTTTAAAAATTTTCAAGAATTGATATTGTTATTGTATTTGCAAACTGGTAACTTTTAATTATACAATCACTAATTTTTATTTGGTGAAGTCGGAACATCCTTTTCAATATAAAAACAAGATTCTAGATAGAACTAGATAATAAAAAACAGCAAAATCAGTGATATATAAAATGTTTCTGTCACAGAGCATCAATGCTCTTGTATTTTAATAAAGAACTTCAGCCCGCATTATTATATCAGCCGTCATGGCATTGATTGGGTCGCTTCAGTCTTCTGCTGCCTTATTACGTGCCTGGGCTATTTATTAGGGACATTGGAAACAAAACTGAATTTATTTGTCAGTTGTTATTTTTCTATTGAGGATAATAAAGTCACATCTGCAAATCACAAAAATTCTTGAGGAGCCTCCAGTTCCCTTCATCTTCTTTACACTCCTGGAAAATGTCTCTACCAAGCATAGCCTTCAAGATCAATGTTTTCTTGGGATGATGAGTTGCAGGATGCCTCCTCATCCTGGTATTAATGGGCTATGTTATATAGACATAACATATATATAAAAATAACAGTTTATTCTCCAACCAAAGACTATAATTTCCCTCAAAAGATCCAGCAACTTTATCTGAACTCTACCTGAAGTTATTCTTGTTTGTTTTTTTTCTGCTGTGTGTTGATCTTTAGATACAAACTGTAAGCTTTTTTTGGAATTACTCAGACAGGAGCACTTTGTGTGAAACGTCTATGATATCGACAAATCAATCAATCAGAGCTTCAGCCGGCGGGATGCACAGTGTATTGGGATTCCAGGAGAATTTCTCTATGTTGGTCTATGCTCTACATTGCTATTGTTTTATTTTAATTATAGACATTATTCTAAAAGGGTTACCCCCTTTTTGTAAAGTGGCCACCCCACCTCTATCTCTACAGGACATGTAAATGTCATTTTTTAATTTCATCCTAATCTGTTTTCATTGCACACATTGACATCATCAGTAAGATATACTAGGTTATTTGCTCCATAAAGGAGCAGTAAAGTAAAAAGAAGTGATCAACTATCATCAACTATCCTCCGGTGGAGGTCCAAAACATTGGGATCTCCACTGATCACCATAAGGGACGTTTTTGTCCCTCGGTAGTTCTCATGGTCAAACACAGGTCTATTCATTCTTTGTGGGACTGTTTGAGTAGTGTACTTGTCCACCCCACCATGGAAAATGAACAGTGGTGGTGCACAATGTTGCTCGACCAATCAATCAGCTTTATTTATACATTGGGCAGGTGATGACTTTTTATTTAAATATCCCTGTAAGAAATAGAACCCCAGTAGCTCCAAATTCAACTTCAAAATGGGTATAAAGAAATTTGGGGCTTCATTATTATGTCAGAACTGAGACTGGAGAATCCCGTGATACCCTGGTTAGCATGTACAGTAGGTTAACCCTCAATGTGTTCCACCATTAGACTGCTCCAATTGGAAATACTAAATATTTAAGATGGAAACTTTATTAAAGGGTCAAGCTGAAAAATATAGTTACATGTGCCTTAATAAGGTATGCAAATTACTAATAACTTATTTTCCCATCAGAAAGGTGCTGTTATCTTCGGTTCAATGTTCAGTCATGGGTCCTTGCAGGTTTTCTCTGGCTTGTGTCTGATACTGGGCAGTTTTCCAATGTTGGCATTTGACCGATGTTGCTTGTAAGCAGAGCTGAGTAACTAATTTCAACCGTTAATCCAACCCTTTCTCTGTCTAAATATTGACTTTGACACACAAGGAGGCTGACTATGAATGAATAGTTTTTCAGCCACCTTTACACACAACTCCTGGCGCATTCAAATGTAGGAATCACTTCATATCAGAGACAAATAAGGAGTGGAGTTGTGGACACCCAGGATGAGAGATTGCAGCTGAAAATCAGGGCACCTATTTGAATGAATGGGAACTATGTTAGTAAGGCCGGGTTCACATTCATACCTTGGCATATGATGAAAACTGTCTCAGTTTTTTCATCTAAATCCACAAAGAGCGGTATTCAAGTGGAGCTCCTGAGGAAGCCCCAAAGGACACATTCACAATAATAAGGTAGATGGAATAACTTTGTATTTTGTTCCAACAGTGTTGTCTTTGTGAAACGTTGTAAACTACCTGCTCAAAAAATAAAGGGAACACTTAAACAACAGAATATAACTCCAAGTAAATCAAATTCTGTGAATCAAACTGTCCACTTAGGAAGCAACACTGATTGACAATCAATTTCACATGCTGTTGTGCAAATGGAATAGACAGCAGATGGAAATTATTGGCAATTATCAAGACACACTCAATAAAGGAGTGGTTCTGCAGGTGGGGACCACAGACCACATCTCAGTACCAATGCTTTCTGGCTGATGTTTTGGTCACTTTTGAATGTGGTTGTGCTTTCACACTCGTGGTAGCATGAGACGGACTCTAGAACCCACACAAGTGGCTCAGGTAGTGCAGCTCATCCAGGATGGCACATCAATGCGAGCTGTGGCAAGAAGGTTTGCTGTGTCTGTCAGCGTACTGTCCAGAAGCTGGAGGCACTACCAGGAGACAGGCCAGTACACCAGGAGAAGTGGAGGGGGCCGTAGGAGGACAACAACCCAGCAGCAGGACCGCTACCTCCGCCTTTGTGCAAGGAGGAACTGGAGGAGCACTGCCACACCCTGTAAAATGACCTCCAGCAGGCCACAAATGTGCATGTGTCTGCATAAATGGTTAGAAACCGACTCCATGAGGATGGTCTGAGTGCCCGATGCCCACTGATGGGGTTGTGCTCACAGCCCAACACTGTGCAGAATGCTTTGCATTTGCCACAGAACACCAGGATTGGCAAATTCGCCACTGGCGCCCTGTGCTCTTTACAGATGAAAGCAGGTTCACACTGAGCACATGTGACAGACGTGACAGAGTCTGGAGACGCCGTGGAGAGTGATCTGCTGCCTGCAACATCATTCAGCATGACGGTTTGGAAGTGGGTCAGTAATGGTGTGGGGTGGCATTTTTTGGAGGGCCGCACAGCCCTCCATGTGCTCGCCAGAGGTAGCCTGACTGCCATTAGATACCGAAATGAGATCCTCAGACCCCTTGTGAGACCATATGCTGGTGCGGTTGGCCCTGGGTTCCTCCTAATGCAGGACAATGCCAGACCTCATGTGGCTGGAGTATGTCAGCAGTTCCTGCAAGATGAAGGAATTGAAGCTACGGACTGGCCCGCCCATTCCCCAGACCTGAATTCGATTGAGCACATCTGGGACATCATGTCTCGCTCCATCCAACAACGTCACATTGCACCACTGACTGTCAAGGAGTTTGCAGATGCTTTAGTCCAGGTCTCGGGGGAGATCTCTCAGGAGACCATCCGCGCCTCATCATTAGCATGCCCAGGCATTGTAGGGAGGTCATACTAGCATAGGGAGGTCATATAGGCATGTGGAGACCACACACACTGCATCCTGTAGGCTGCTGGATACTGTAGGCCACACATGTCAAACTCTGGTCCGTGGGCCAAATCTGGACCTCAGGGTGATTATATCTGGCCCGCGACACCGGCACCACCTGGCATCTCACTTTCAAATGTATCAGCATCCTGGATGCTGCTACAGTTGCAAATTATGATGAAAGAAGAAGCCGTCCACTCCTTCCCCAAGCATTTTCCCTCTGAATCTGACGTCTCAGCGCAGTGGGCGCAATGACGTCATATTTCACGCCCACTGTGCCAAGCAGTGCAGAGCTTCAGAGCACTCGCTAACAAGATCAGATCAGTGGGGGCCCAAGGATAGGTGGCTAATTATTTTCTTTAATGTGGAGCCTATTATCCTGTACTGAGAACTATGTGGGGCCATTATACTGTGGGGCCATTATACTGTAAGGCAATGTGGGGCCAAATATACTGTATGGAGGACTGTGTGGGGGCCAATTATATTGTATACAGGACTATGTGGAGCCCATTTTACTTTATAGAGGACTATGTGGAGCCCATTAAATGGTATGGAGGACTATGTGGGGCCCATTATACTGCATGGAGAACTATGTGGGTCCTATTATACTGCATGTACAGTCATGGCCAAAAGTTTTAAGAATGACACAAACATTATATTTTCACATGATCTGCTGCCCTCTGGTTTTTATGTGTGTTTGACAGATGTTTTTATCACAGACAAAAATATAATAATTGCCAACATATGAGTAACAAAAGCTTATATTGACAGTTAGAATGAGTTAATGCAGCAAGTCAATATTTGCAGTGTTGACCCTTCTTCTTCAGGACCTCTGCAATTCTCCCTGGCATGCTCTCAATCAACTTCTGGACCAAATCCTGACTGATAGCAGTCCATTCTTGCACAATCAATGCTTTCATTTTGTCAGAATTTTTAGGTTTTTGTTTGTCCACCCGTCTCTTGATGATTGACCACAAGTTCTCAATAGGATTCAGATCTGGGGAGTTTCCAGGCCATGGACCCAAAATCTCTATGTTTTGTTCCCTGAGACATTTAGTTATCACCTTTGCTTTATGGCAAGGTGCTCCGTCATGCTGGAAAAGGCATTGTTGATCGCCAAACTGCTCTTGGAGGGTTGGGAGAAGTTGCTCTTGGAGGACATTCTGGTACCATTCTTTATTCATGGCTGTGTTTTTAGGCAAGACTGTGAGAGAGCCGATTCCCTTGGCTGAGAAGCAACCCCACACATGAATGGTTTCAGGATGCTTAACAGTTGGCATGAGACAAGACTGGTGGTAGCGCTCACCTTGTCTTCTCCGAATGAGGCGTTTTCCTGATGTCCCAAACAATCGAAAAGGGGATTCATCAGAGAAAATAACTTTACCCCAGTCCTCAGCAGTCCACTGCCTGTACCTTTTGCAGAATATCAGTCTGTCCATGATGTTTTTTCTGGAGAAAAGTGGCTTCTTTGCTGCCCTCCTTGAGACCAGGCCTTGCTCCAAGAGTCTCCGCCTCACAGTGCGTGCAGATACACTCACACCTGCCTGCTGCCATTCCTGAGCAAGCTCTGCACTGCTGGTAGCCCGATCCCACAGCTGAAACACTTTTAAGAGACGGTCCTGGCGCTTGCTGGTCTTTCTTGGGCGCCCTGGAGCCTTTTTGACATCAATGGAACCTCTCTCCTTGAAGTTCTTGATGATGCGATAGATTGTTGACTGAGGTGCAATCTTTCTAGCTGCGATACTCTTCCCTGTTAGGCCATTTTTGTGCATTGCAATGATGCCTGCACGTGTTTCTTTAGAGGTAACCATGGTTAACAGAAGAGAAACAATGATGCCAAGCACCAGCCTCCTTTTAAAGTGTCCAGTGGTGTCATTCTTACTTAATCATGACAGATTGATCTCCAGCCATGTCCTCATCAACACCCACACCTGTGTTAATGGAGCAATCACTGAAAAGAGGTTAGCTGGTCCTTTTAAGGCAGGGCTGCAATGATGTTGAAATGTGTTTTGGGGGATAAAGTTCATTTTCTAGCCAAATATTGACTTTGCAAGTAATTGCTGTTAAGCTGATCACTCTTTATAACATTCTGGAGTATATGCAAACGACAGTCGTGGTTCCCTGGAGGTTTCCACCACAAATACAAAAAAAAAAAAAAAAATGGGGGTTTTTCCTCTCCCCAGAACTGTCAGATAGCTCCTAGTGAGTAAAGGCCTCTGCTTCAATGGGTATGAATGTTGTTGAGGCGTTGGTGGGTCCTCGAAGTTGGTAAAAGGAGGATTGGGGGACTGGACTCGTTGGATACGGGGGTCCCCTTCATTTGGATGTTGAGGTGGTGGCGGTCTGGTGAGTTTTGGGGGTGATACCCGGCGATGGAACGCCGGGGTCACGGTAAATGGACATTTGGGTGATTCCCGGCGATGGAACGTCGGATTCACATTAACTGGATGGGTGATACCCGGCGATGGAACGTCGGGTTCACAGCTGTATTACATTGGGCGATTCCCGGCGATGGAACGCCGGGATCGCATGGAGCTAGAAGGCCACCCCTTACCCCGGTTCATGGTGCTCCTGAGTCAGTGGGCGGCTAGGAGTAAGGCTGGGGGGTAAATGGGGCAAGGCCCGGTATAAAAAGACCGCCAGACCTTCTATAACTTCGAGGACCTCACCAAGTGCTTGATTAACAATCAATTTAAATAAAAAGGCTGCTGTGGCCGTTATTACCCAAAATACGGTTGTCGCGTGTTTCTTTGCCAATAGCAAGGGAGGGAACGGGAGGTGAGGGTGACGGGGGGTGGGAGGGGTAAGTTGGGTCATAGGAATCAGCCTATCCAGTGTCATGCAAATTGCCATTAGAAAAAGTGAAGCAGTAGACTTTGTAAAAATTAATATTTGTGTCATTCTCAAAACTTTTGGCCATGACTGTAGGACTATGTGATGCCCATTATACTGCATGGAGAACGATGTGGAGCCTGTTATATTGCATGGAGGACTATGTTCAGCCCATTATATTGCATTTAGGACTATATAGGGTCCATTATACTGTATGGAGGGCTATTTGGGGATCACTGTTGGGGATCATACTTTGTTGGGGTCACCATACTTTGCCAGGAGGGTTGAGGGTAGAAAAGTAGAGTCATCATACCATGCGTGTGGAGGATACTGTGGAGGAATTCACAGTGGGGATATCGTACTGTGATTGGGGTCACTTTTTTGGCAACATATTTTATTACCTGTATTATTTATTAATTCAAGGTTTTTTATCCTTTGCTATTACATATGTAAATTAGGCCACATGCTTTTTATTACTCTTAGATAACATATTATATTATTCTAGTATGCTCCATTTGTGATTACACATGTGGTCAAAATTGTTGGTACCCCTCATTTAATGACAGAAAAACCCACAATGGTCACAGAAATAACTTGAATCTGACAAAACTAGTAATAAATCAAAAATCTATGAAAATGAACAAATGAAAGTCAGACATTGCTTTTCAACCATGCTTCCACAGAATTTAAAAAAAAAGTAAAACTCATGAAATAGACCTGGACAGAAATGATGGTACCCTGAAAATAATGTGACAAAAGTTACATGTTATATCAAGGTGTGTCCACTAATTAGCATCACAGGTGTCTACAATTTTGGAATCAGTGAGTGGGCCTGTATTGAGGGCTACAGACAATCACTGTACTGTTTGGTGATATGGTGTGTATCACATTCAACATGGACCAGAGGAAGCGAAGGAAAAAGTTGTCTCAGGAGATTAGAAAGAAAATTATAGACAAACATATTAAAGTTAAAAGTTATAAAAACATCTCCATCTCCAAGCAGCTTGATGTTCCTGTAACTACAGTTGCACATATTATTCAGAAATGTAAGCTCCATGGGACTGTAGCCAACCTCCCTGGAAGTGGCCACAGGAGGAAAATTTATGACAAATCAAAGAGACGGATAATACGAATGATAACAAAAGAGCCCAGAAAAACTTCTAAACAGATTAAAGGTGAACTTCAAGCTCAAGGAACATCAGTGTCAGATCGCACCATCCGTCGCTGTATGAGCCAAAGTGGACATTTTGGGAGACGACCAAAGAGGACACCATTGTTGAAAAAAAATCTTAAAAAAGCTGTTAGGGTCTGCGGAACGCGCCTAATAGACATTATAGAGAGGTGCGTTCGCAGCCCGGGGTCCACCGTGCAGGCGAAGCCCGCTGCTAGTAAGATGGCAAAAGTAGCAAACTCTGTTATCCCGCAGAGTCGCTAAAATAAACGCCGTAGCGCGCTGTGGCAGATAGTGCGAACTCTGTTAATCCCCAGAGCCACTAACGGGAATGCCACAGCGCTATATGGCGGTATGTACGAACTCACTTAACTTCAGTGAGCCGCAAAGTAAAATGCTAGGGCGCTGAACCAGCGTTATAAAGCGAACCCTGTTGCGTCACAGAGCTGCTGAGAAAAAGACTGTGTCCTGTTAGACTCACAGGGATACACAGATAACTGCTGTGTGGATAGCAGTCCGTGATCATGCAGACAGCAATGCAATCAAGCAATCTCCTCACCGGAGAAGCCGGTATTCTAGGGGCTTATTTCAGCCAAGCCCTAACCACATGCGTACATGATCACACTGGCGCAAAGCACATAATGCAATTGATACTAGCGCATGGCGGCCCAGCCATGCCACCCTTTTATAGTAACAGCTACAGGACCTGCCAGAAGAAGGACCAATGAGAAACTGTTCCAAAACACATGTAGTTTCAGGACCTTCCTGGTGGACCAATAGGAGCTGCTGCAGTACCTGAACATGTGACCCCTGATCTCCAATGAGAGATCTTACCCTGGGCATGCTCAGAAGGGGAAACGCAGGACTTCGTCCCAAAGACGTCTGCTCCAGCACTGGCTATAATAGAAGATCCAGGAGGGGCAGCAGCAAGTCTCTGCACAGTATTGGAATGGGCAAGACGCTGGGACCGACGTCTCTGCTGAGCAGGCTCCACTGCGGATGGAGATGGATGGGGAACCGCAGCGGGACTGGTTCGAGACTCCCCTTGTGCAGCAGCGGGAACTCGAACCATAACATTACCCCCCTCCTAGGGCCCCCCCTTCTTTGGGCCTTGCTGCGCTCAAAGGCAGCGATGAGCTGCGGAGCCTGAATATGCTCAGCAGGCTCCCATGACCTATCCTCAGGCCCATAACTCCTCCAATCCACCAAATAAAACTTTTTGCCACGTACCACCTTGCACCCCAGAATAGCATTCACCTCATAATCGTCCGTAGACGAACCTGATGTCCCGGCAGATGACAAAACCGGGACAAGTATACGGGTTTCAGGAGGGAGACATAGAATGTGTCGGTGATACCCAGGCGTGGCGGAAGGGCTAACCGGTAGACCACAGGATTGACCTGTTCAAGGACCCTGAAGGGACCCAAGAAGCGAGGTGCGAACTTAGTGGACTCTACGCGCAGCCTGATGTTTCGGGCGGAGAGCCACACTAAGTCGCCAGGGGCAAAAGTAGGAGCGGGGCGCCGATGTGCGTCGGCGGATGACCTCATTCTCTCCTTGGAGGCCTGAATGACATCCTGAGTGTGGTCCCAATGTCCCGTGCCTCCACAGCCCAGTCTGCCACCCTGGAGTCAGCGGAAGACATGGGCATAGGTACGGGAACCCGCGGATGCTGACCGTAATTAAGGAGAAATGGGGTTTGTCCAGTGGAATCAGTCACAGCGTTGTTTAATACAAACTCCGCCACGGTAACAAGGATGCCCAGTCATCCTGCCTAGCTGAAACAAAATGTCGCAGATATGTGACCAAGGTCTGGTTGGCCCTCTCTACCAACCCATTCGTCTTGGCATGATAAGCAGAAGAGAGATTTAACTCAACACTGAGAAGGCGACAAAGCTCTCTCCAGAACCGAGACGCAAACTGGGGACCCTGGTCGCTGACAATTTTGTCCGGCATACCGTGTAAGCGGAAGATATGTTTGATAAACAGTGTCACCAAGGCCCGTGCAGAAGGTAACCGGGGTAGCGGCACCAAGTGCACCATTTTGGAGAAGTGATCGGTGATAACCCATATGATGGTACACCCACGAGATTTGGCAAGCCTACCACAAAGTCCATCCCGACCATCTCCCAAGGCCTGTCTGCCACCGGCAATGGGTAAAGTAACCCAGCTGGCCGTTGACGAGGGGACTTATTTTTGGCACAGGAGACACTGCCCGAATATAGTCTCCAACGTTCCGGACCATATGCGGCCACCAGTATGTCCTCGCGAGTAGCTCAGATGTCCTTTTTTTCCCAAAATGTCCACCCACCCTGGACGAATGGGCCCAAGAGAGAACCTCCGGTCGCAAATTAGATGGTACAAAGGTCTTGCCCGGAGGAAGACTCTAGCGACACCGGAGCTACAGTTCTCAGGCTCTCAGAGGAGACAATAAGCCGTGGCTCCCCCTCCTCCTCCTCAGAAGACACAACGGAGCGAGAGAGAGCGTCAGCCCGAATGTTCTTCTCTCCCGACAGAAAATGGAGGGTGAAGTGAAAGTGGGAGAAAAACAAGGACCATCTGGCCTGACGGGAATTTAGCCGCTGGGCAGTTTGTAAATACACCAGATTTTTGTGATCCGTGAAGACTTGGAAGGGAAAGCGAGCCCCTCCAACAGATGTCTCCACTCCGAGAAGGCCAACTTCATTGCTAGCAAATCCCTGTCCCCGATGGAATAATTATCTCCGCTGGTGTGAAGGTCTTGGAGAAAAAGAAGCACGGGCGCTTCCGACCTTGAGCATCCTTTTGGAAGAGGACTGCTCCAGCACCAACGACGAGGCATCCACCTCCAATATAAATGGCTTATCAACATCAGGGCGATGTAGGATGGGAGCGCTAGCAAAATGTGACTTAATAGAAATGAAGGCCTTGGAGACCTCTTCAGACACAATTTGGGATTTGCTCTCTTTTTGGTGAGGGCTACCACGGGAGCTACCAAAGTTGAGAAGTGAGGGATAAACTGGCGGTAGTAATTAATGAACCCCATAAAGCGCTGCACCGCCTTCAGAGATGGGGTTCTTGCCAGTCCATCACCGCCTGTAGTTTGGCAGAATCCATAGCTAATCCCTGGGCGGAGATGATATAGCCCAGGAAAGGTAAGGACTCCTGCTCAAACACACATTTCTCCAACTTTGCGTAGAGGGAATTTGCCCGTAAGAGGTCGAAGACTCTGCAGACATCTCTCCGGTGGGAGTCAATATCTGGGGAAAAGATGAGAATATCATCCATATAGACTACGACTGAGGTGGAGAGCATATCCGGAAGATGTCATTAACAAAGTCTTGGAAGACGGCTGGAGCATTACAAAGCCAGAAGGGCATCACCAGATATTCATAGTGCCCGTCCCTGGTATTAAAAGCTGTCTTCCATTCATCCCCCTCACGGATGTGAATCAGGTAATAAGCACCCCGCAGATCTAATTTCGTAAATACCCTTGCCCCCGTAGCCTATCAAATAGCTCAGAAATCAGGGGCAATGGGTATTTATTCTTGACGGTGATGGCATTAAGACCCTGTAATCGATGCACGGACGTAATTCTCCATTCTTCTTCTGCACGAAAAGAACCCGCCCCTGCAGGTGACACTGACTTCCTAATGAATCCTCTTGCCAGGTTCTGCTGAATATATTGAGACATAGCCTCCGTCTCGGGAGAGAAAGGGGATAGACCCGTCCCGAGGAGGTTCTGCTCCAGGCAAGAGGTCAATAGGACAGTCATAAGGACGGTGAGGTGGAAGGATTTCCGCAGCCTTTTTGGAGAATACGTCTGCATACGACCAATAGTATTTAGGAAGTGAAGTAAGATCTGCGGGTATCTCTGTAGTGGCCACCTGAATGCATTCCCTCATACATCTGCCTTTACATGACTCACCCCAACCCAATATCCTCCCAGAGATCCACTCAATGTGTGGGGAGTGGAAACGGAGCCAGGGCATCCCCAACAAAATCTCGTCTATTTCCTCGGGAATGACCAGAAGTGAGATAATCTTCTGATGGGAAGGGACATTGACAACGTGAAAGGGATGGTCTGATGTGTGATTGATGAAGGCAGTGTCGACCCATTCACTACTCGAACACTCATGGGTTTGGCGAGCATCACCAGAGGTATAGAGTGGCAGAGAGCGAAGGTAGAGGACATGAAATTTCCTTCGGCTCCAGAGTCCACACAAAGCGTTACTGTTAAAGTGGATGAGCCAAAATTGATTGTCCCCCTAAAGGACAACTTGGAGGCGTGTATCGCTGTGTCTAGTGAACCCCTCCAATGGTTACTAGACGCGGTCGTTTCCCGACCGCTGTGGACATTTATTAGCATAATGCCCTACTTGTTGGCATTACAATTCACAGGTACTCGAGCAGCCCGAGACTTAGGTCTCGCTCGAGAAATCTCCATGGCCTCAGGGGAATTGGGCACCTGAATGGAAGATTCAAGAGGTCTGGCGAAGGTGGGCGCCAGCCGGAACCTCTGCCTACACTGGGCCCGCTCCAACCTCCGCTCGTTAAAACGGAGGTCGATGTGGGTAGATATGGTAATGAGCTCCTCCAGTGTGGCAGGAATCTCCCTGGTGGACAAGGCATCCTTCACATGGTCTGCCAGTCCCCTCCAGTACACTGGTATAAGGACTTTATCTGGCCACTCCAGCTCAGAGTTCGAAATTGGACGGCAAACTGGCTAACCATGGATGAACCCTGGGTGATTGCCAACAGTTGGAGAGCCGTATCGTGGGTGACGCGAGGTCCTAAAAAGACCTGTTTCAGAGTGTCCAAGAAGAGAGGAGCACTCTGCACCACACGATCATGGCACTCCCACAATGGCGTTGCCCACTCCAGCGCCCTTCCCGACAAAAGGGATATGATAAAACCCACTTTCGCCCGCTCCGTGGGAAAACGTGCAGCCAGAAGCTCTAGATGTATGGAGCACTGACTGACGAAACCCCGACATTGTTTACTGTCACCGGTAAACTTGTCTGAAGTGGGAGGCGGGAAATAGTCGGAGCAGGGGTGGCAGAGGACAAACTGGCTGTGGCCACACTAGCAGCCTGAACCGCGACTGCGGTAACATCCACAGCTGAGGTTGTGCGCTCTAGAGTCGCCAACCTACCCTCCAGCTGCTGGATATACCGCTGCAGACGCTGGTCGTCCGCCATTTTACCAGCCAGACCCGCTAGTATACTGTTAGGGTCTGCGGAACGCACCAAATAGATATTATAGAGAGGTGCATTCGCAGCCCGGGGTCCACCGTGCAGGCGAAGCCCGCTGCTAGCAAGATGGCGAAAGTAGCGAACTCTGTTATCCTGCAGAGTCGCTAAAATAAACGCCGTAGCACGCTGTGGCAGTTAGTGTGAACTCTGTTAATCCCCAGAGCCGCTAACGGGAATGCCACAGAGCTATATGGTGGTAAGTACGAACTCACTTAACTTCAGTGAGCCGCAAAGTAAAACGCTAGGGCGCTGAACCAGCTTTATAAACGAACCCTGTTGCGTCACAGAGCGCTGAGAAAAAGACTGTGTCCTGTTAGACTCACAGGGATACACAGATAACTGCTGTGTGGATAGCAGTCCGTGATCATGCAGACAGCAACGCAATTGTGGAGCCCAGCTGCGATTGGATCCATATCTTCCAGAAGGGTGCACTGAAAGAATACACCACTAGAGGTCATTATACACATTCACACACGTTTACCTATCCCAAAGACCACCAGAGGGAGCTGTTTAGACATATAAAAGCAGAGTGATCACAGAAACATCAAGGCATTCAGTCAGTAGAAGCCATTCAAGCCAGTCACCTCAGAGAGTGTAGAAGGTGAGAGCACTGAGCTTGGTTTGTGCAGACTAGCTCACTGAGCTTCTGAGGAGAGAGAGAGGCTGCAGAGCCATTCAGTTCAAGAGAGAGTGGAGGCCAGTACAAGTGGAACCAAAGCCACTCCAGCCTGGTCACAACTGAGTGCAGCTCAGTGAGAGAAGCGTGCCGGCGCTTAAAGAGCAGCGAAGAGGCAGCCCACCAACTGCCAGTGTGTGATCGTGTGAGGGCCCGGGTAGGCAAAGGCGAGTGGAAAGAGCAGTAACGGAGGTAGAAAAGCCTTTACAGCTTACCTCAGCAAGTATTGACCGGACACCGGGGTCCAAGCCTATAGGGATCCATTAGGAGAACACCGGAGTTCCTGGAGGACTACAAGTCCCAGGAGTACGTCGGAGCTGATACGTAACTGGGCCAGGAGGACGGAGTCCTGCCATGCACGGCAAATAGGGACTGTGTACTTCAAGAAGGGGTCCAACCACAGGTCAGCAGGTGCAAAACGGAGACCAAGTTAGGCCTACCTACAAGCAGGTCAGGACTTTATCACATAAAGGCAAGGAACAAGAGGCCACACACCTACTCAGTGGAGGAATCTGGATGTGCAACCTTCACCCTACAGTGCTCCGGGGAGTGCCTGCAACATCTTCAGTAAAGTTACCAAAGTGACTTGTGTGTGTGTCTACCTTATTACCCCTCACTGCCGGGTCCCCGTCCGTCCTGCACCCCTGCACATCTATCTGCCCTGAAGGACTCAGCCTTACTTGTGGAAGGCTTAACATCTAGCTGCACAATATTAACCCTTCAGTGGATCTGCATAGCAGCGTGGTCATCCTGACCAGGTACCACAAGTGGCGTCACGAATCCCCATACCAATATTCAATTCACCTGTAAATATCCCACATTAAAGAATGAGCACCAGAGCCACGGACTGAGCTGCGTCGCCGTGACATCCCCCATAGTAGTCTATAGGCTCAGATCCGAGTTCCCATTGCTCTGGAGGGCGACTCACAATCAAGCAATCTCCTCACCGGAGAAGCCGGTATTCTAGGGGCTTATTTCAGCCAAGCACTAACCACGTGCATCCAAATCTCCTCATCGGAGAAGCCGGTATTCTAGGGGCTTATTTCAGCCGAGCCCTAACCACATGCGTACATGATCACACTGGCGCAAAGCACATAATGCAATTGATACTAGCGCATGGCGGCCCAGCCATGCCACCCTTTTATAGTAACAGCTACAAGACCTGCCAGAAGAAGGACCAATGAGAAACTGTTCCAAAACACATGTAGTTTCAGGACCTTCCTGGTGGACCAATAGGAGCTGCTGCAGTACCTGAACATGTGACCCCTGATCTCCAATGAGAGATCTTACCCTGGGCATGCTCAGAAGGGGAAACGCAGGACTTCATCCAAAGACGTCTG
This sequence comes from Oophaga sylvatica, assembly GCA_033576555.1. Classification (NCBI taxonomy): domain Eukaryota; kingdom Metazoa; phylum Chordata; class Amphibia; order Anura; family Dendrobatidae; genus Oophaga; species Oophaga sylvatica. The sequence goes on from JARQOD010000001.1 coordinate 52,767,755, forward strand.
CTCCAGCACTGGCTATAATAGAAGATCCAGGAGGGGCAGCAGCAAGTCTCTGCACAGTATTGGAATGGGCAAGACGCTGGGACCGACGTCTCTGCTGAGCAGGCTCCACTGTGGACGGAGATGGATGGGGAACCGCAGCGGGACTGGTTCAAGACTCCCCTTGTGCAGCAGTGGGAACTCGAACCCTAACAAAAGCCAGACTGGAATTTGCCAAACTACATGTTGACAAGCCACAAAGCTTCTGGGAGAATGTCCTATGTACAGATGAAACAAAAATTGAATTAATTGAATTTTTTGGCAAGACACATCAGCTCTATGTTCACAGATGGAAAAATTAAGCATATCAAGAAAAGAACACTTTCCCTACTGTGAAACATGGAGGAGGCTCTGTTATGCTCTGGGGCTGCTTTGCTGCATCTGGCACAGGGTGTCTAGAATCTGTGCAATGAAATTTCAAGACTATCAAGGGATTCTAGAGAGAAATGTGCTGCCCAGTGTCACAAATCTTGGTCTCAGTCGCAGGTCATGAGTCTTGCAAATGAAGACTGACTGAAAACACACAGCTAAAAACACCCAAGAATGGCTAAGAGGAAAACATTGGACTATTCTGAAGTGGCCTTGTCATTTGTTAGTCTGTAACTAATTGTAAAATTTCAAGATTTAAGGCTGGTTTGATCCACATGTTGTTTTTCCACTAAAATAAAAAAAATGAAAATGATTTCTATCCCATAAATTATTAAAAAAAAATCAAACCACACTATTAAATTTGAAAAGGGCTTCATTTTTTTGTCCAGAAAATTATAAATGACTAATAATAAGCGTCTTTCCATTAATTAGTCTATGCAAAGATAGCAAATAGATAAAAATGATCGAGCATTTGCTCAGCGGTATTCTCCATGAATTGTATTTTTAAAATTTAATGAACAGCGAGCGTCAACGAGATGTCAGCGGAGGATTTGAGCAGAGAGCTGAGCATACAGGAGAGATTTGGAGGCTTACTTGTGAAATCTGTTTGGAAACATAACTACGCACAATGCAGAAAATTGTGTTTTTAAAAAGCAAGAGGCCATAATACCACAAGAGATTTCATTTCTCATTGATACCCCCAGGGTGCCCGTGTTCTTCTTATTATTGGAATATGTAGTTACAGAATTGTAGAAAACTCCTACACTAATAACTAGTAGTGAATATTTAATATATTGCTATATTACTAACATTTTCCACAGCTGTAATAAGGTATCGAAGATAACATCATGGCCCTTCAGAAATGGCTTGGCATACAAGTCTTTGGATCTTAACGAGTTTTTAAGGGGTTTTCCAGTTAAAAAAATATTAATATCAGCTTTAAATAATGAGTTATATTATTGCTTAATTATATATTTCTCTTCGACCAAGTGACCACTGAAATAAGAAGTGAGTAGCATTAACACATTGTTCTTGGCCACCATCTTGCTCAGAAAAGGTAGTTTTATACTTGTCCAAATCTTTTGTTCTTAAGGGAGATAAGTCACCGCCAGAGTTGTTTGGCAGGAGCTTACTCCTGTCTCCTTGAGATCACAATTCTGTTCTATTATTGACAACACATGGACACTCAGCAGAGACGAACGTGCAAGTACATTAGCCAACACCTAACAATTACTTCTGTTCTCATTGAGTAAGGCAATCCTTACTGGTTCAATATTCTCTAGTTTAAAGTGAGAGAGAGATAGTACTATCTGTGGATAGTAAGTACTGCCTCCCTGTCTCTTCTGGTAAATAAACTACATGTAGATAGCTCATTTATTGGAGGAGACAAGACAGTACTATCTGTACAAAGTTCACATAATAAGGTAGATAAGGAGAATACATAGCTCATTTAGAAGGAAAGACAAGAGGAAGTACTATCTGTACATACTTCATTTACTGATGGAAACATAGTTCACTTGGTGAAACAGTAGTATCTGCATGCAGTTCATTTATTAGGAGGAACAGGGAAGTTGTACTGTCTGTACATAGTTAATTTACTAGGAGAGACAGGGAGGTAGTACTATCTGTACATAGTTAATTTACTAGGAGAGACAGGGAGGTAGTACTATCTGTACATAGTTCATTTTCTGGAGAGACAGGGAGGTAGTACTATCTATACATAGTTAATTTACAAGGAAAGACAAGAGGAAGTACTATCTGTACATACTTCATTTACTGATGGAAACATAGTTCACTTACTTGGTGAAACAGTACTATCTGCATGCAGTTCATTTATTAGGAGGAACAGGGAGGCAGTACTGTCTGTACACAGTTCACTTACTAGAAGAAACGGGGATGTAGTACTATCTGTATATCATTCACTTACTATGACAAACAAGGAGATGGTGCTATCTTTGCATAGTTAGTTTACTAGGAAAGACAGAAAGGTTCTACTGTCTGTAAATAGTTAATTTATTGGGGCAGAAAGCAGACTGTACTACCTGTACATAGTTAGTTTACTAGGGAAGACAGGGAGGTAGTACTATCCGTTCATAATTAATTTACTAAAATAAAAAGAGATGCAGTACTATTTGTATGTAACTATACACTTACCATGAGAAACAAGGATACAGTACTATCTGTACATAGTTCATTTACTAGGAGAGTCAGGTAGGTTGTACTATCTGTAAATAATTTATTGTGGAAGAGAGGATTCAGTAATACCTATTATAGTTAATTTACTAAGGGAGACAGGTAAGTAGTACTATCTGTACATAGTTCATTTTCTAGGGGAGACAGGGAGGTAGTACTATCAGTACATAGTTCATTTACTAGGGGAGACAGGGAGGTAGTACTATCTGTACATAGTTCTTATACTCTAAGAGCCCCATGGAGGTAGTACTATCTGTACATAATTCACTTACTAGAGGAGACAGGGAAGTTGTACTGTCTGTACATAGTTAATTTACTAGGAGAGACAGGGAGGTAGTACTATCTGTACATAGTTAATTTACTAGGAGAGACAGGGAGGTAGTACTATCTGTACATAGTTCATTTACTAGGAGAGACAGGGAGGTAGTACTATCTATACATAGTTAATTTACTAGGAAAGACAAGAGGAAGTACTATCTGTACATACTTCATTTACTGATGGAAACATAGTTCACTTACTTGGTGAAACAGTACTATCTGCATGCAGTTCATTTATTAGGAGGAACAGGGAGGCAGTACTGTCTGTACACAGTTCACTTACTAGAAGAAACGGGGATGTAGTACTATCTGTATATCATTCACTTACTATGAGAAACAAGGAGATGGTGCTATCTTTGCATAGTTAATTTACTAGGAAAGACAGAAAGGTTCTACTGTCTGTAAATAGTTAATTTATTGGGGCAGAAAGCAGACTGTACTACCTGTACATAGTTAGTTTACTAGGAAAGACAGGGAGGTAGTACTATCCGTTCATAATTAATTTACTAAATAAAAAGAGATGCAGTACTATTTGTATGTAACTATACACTTACCATGAGAAACAAGGATACAGTACTATCTGTACATAGTTTATTTACTAGGAGAGTCAGGTAGGTTGTACTATCTGTAAATAATTTATTGGGGAAGAGAGGATTCAGTAATACCTATATATAGTTAATTTACTAAGGGAGACAGGTAAGTAGTACTATCTGTACATAGTTCATTTTCTAGGGGAGACAGGGAGGTAGTACTATCAGTACATAGTTCATTTACTAGGGGAGACAGGGAGGTAGTACTATCTGTACATAGTTCTTATACTCTAAGAGCCCCCATGGAGGTAGTACTATCTGTACATAATTCACTTACTAGAGGAGACAGGGAAGTTGTACTCTTCTGTACATAGTTAATTTACTAGGAGAGACAGGGAGGTAGTACTATCTGTACATAGTTAATTTACTAGGAGAGACAGGGAGGTAGTACTATCTGTACATAGTTCATTTACTAGGAGAGACAGGGAGGTAGTACTATCTGTACATAGTTCATTTACTAGGAGAGACAGGGAGGTAGTACTATCTGTACATAGTTCATTTACTAGGGGAGAGGAGGTGACATTACTGTCCATTTATAGTTCATTTACTCAGGGACACAATCCTATCTGTGCATAGTTCATGGACACTGTTGATAATGCCAAGCTCCGCGTAGCAAGGTGCCTGCCTTGCCTTATGATCACACCTCGCTTTGCTGGCACTATTGCACAACTTAGAGACACCACCTGCAAGCCAGTACTGGTTCCTGTATGAGACAACTAAGGGCTAACGTCTATACTCAATGTCTTCCTGAAAATCCATACTGCCCAGTGAAAATTGTTTAACCATAAAAAGGCTCTTAGTTTCTGCTTCTGGTTTAGTTTTTGCCAGATCTCATAATGACACAGTGTGTCTTTCCAGAGGCCTGGCCGCACATTGTACTTATCAAGACAGCTGCACTGACATATTTTACTCAACGCTGAATGAAACGGTGTAGTAAAGCAATCTGTGTGTGATCACCGCAATGATGCTCATAAACAATCATTTCCACCACAAACAGGATGATTTATACATGAGACATCTGATCATGGCATTTACAATACACACAGCTCACATGAACATACGCTGGATAAATATAACAAAGCCATAGGAATGATTGAGAATGGCAAAATGCGGTAATAGTCACTACACATGATGCACTAATACTTTCTTCCAATGCAATTAATGAAGCTGACATTTAGAAGGATGATGAAGGTTGAGTAGGCAATGCAGGCAAGGAAAAGATGAGCAATATACAACCAGTTCCTTCCCAAGTAATCATGAAGCTGGAGTAAACTGGTAAGATGGACAAAGAGAGTTGTGAGATATCACACAATGGTACCAACACGCATTGTTCCACATCCTGACACAAAATGTCAGTGATAATGGATTCTCTTAAGACATCCTGACATACTTTTTCTTGTTCCATCATTAAAGGGATGTTCCAGCTGGACTAAATAAAGCTGAATTCTTAAGTTAAACCATTCTGTTCTGATGTATACACTGGTGACCACAAGAGATAAGCAGAAGGAGAATCAATATTGAGTTGAATTTTGAAATTTGCAGGTCTCCATCAAATCGAACAATCTGGGATTTGATTTGTGAGGATCACCTCCCCCCTCTACACTGTTGAAGACTCAGTGAGTGGGCTAATGGCATCAGGAGTGGCTGCATGGGCTTCCCAATAATGCCCATAATTATATGGTCCAGCCTAGCTAGTCAGGGTAGACTATTACATCCAGATGGGCACCAAAGAGCCACTAGTATGGATTTTCCAGCCTAGGAGGTCAGATAGGAAAAGGCCTAATCTTATAGTGGTGTACTAACTTCAGTGCTGAAGCGGATTGAAAATCGCAGTGGTTGCCTCAGTCTGTGAATGATAATTCAGATTCAAGTGATATATAGTAAGGTGTTGTACCTGAATAGTCACTCAGTGTGACTGAAAATTGATTAGTCTGAGATATGCAGAAATAACAATACCCTCATAACAACTTTTTTTTATTCTTCACTCACTGCAAACAAGGAGAGGCAGTATTAAACCCCTCAGTACTAATTTTGCTACTAAACTAAATCCTAAAACCAAAGCACGTGTGTCACAGATAGTGTTCTTCCTGCACTGTAAAATGGGCAAACAGTAATCTCCATAATCCAGAAGTTTAAACACAACTGTCTACATCACAAAGTGTGGGCATTGTAAAACATATTTATGCGTTTTTGCACACTTCCTTGCTGTAGTAGTCCAACTTTTCACTCGGACATACCACCCAAATACTTCTCTTGGTTATGCATTAGTTTTCATCTACTTTCCCCTAGTCTGATACTTTGGGATCACTTGGACATTAACCCTTTCCCGCCGCATCCAATTTTTCTTTTTGCAATTCCATTTTTTCCTCTCCTTTTTTAAACAACCATAACTTTGTTTTTATTTTTCCACTCAAATAGACATGCAGAGATGTAACAATCGTGGTTGAAGAGGGTGCAACTGGACACCCGAGGGGGGCCTGCTGACACTAGTGTCATGTTCACCTGGATGTGTGTCCTTGCACGCACATTCAGTTGAAATGTATAGTGGCATAGAGACCCCCTGGCTCACTGCAATACATTCTGCCAGCCAATTAGAGGCCAGCAATCAGATGTTGGCTTGCCCATGATGTGCAGCCCATGGCAGTCACTGCAGAATTTCTGCTTTTTGGTCACTTCAAATGAAAGAAAATATTAGAAAGTGACATGGACTCCAAAATTGTAATGATAAAAGTTACAGATTGTATTGGAAAAAAAAAAGCCCTCATACAACTCTGCCAACTGAAAAATATAAAAACTTGTAGAACCTTAAAGGCAAAAAGGAGAAATTGAATACAAAGAACAGCCTGTAACCCATAGCTAATCTTGCCGTAGGACACACATGATGGTCACATGCTTTATGCAAACAAATGTGCTAGCATGCATTTTTTGTGATAAAAACAATAGCTGCAGGATAATTTTATATTTATTTTCCTCCACAGAAATCACGAAGAGAGGCAAGGCAGATATATCCAGTTGGTCTTTGTCTGCTTCATCTGTCATCATCCTTCTGCTTCTATTTTTTAAACTAAATTTAGATAGGGGAAAAAGTCCAGCTGCCAAAATGCTCTGCTTGATCTCAAAAAGTCTTGTCATTTTGTACATGACTGTATCTATAGAAACCAATTTTTTACAAATCCCAATGCAGAAAAGTTCCATTTTATAACTGCATTTCTTCATCCTGTAGTCAAATATTGATGACCCTTCTTCAAATAGCAGCTTTTTTAGATGTCTGCAGTCTGCATAGTCTGGATCATTACAGATTAATGTCTGATAGTCTTTGACATACAGAAAATTGTTTCAACAGAACCATGCATCTTTTTGGAAATGATCATTTTAAACATGCAGTGGGTGTGAGAGCAGCCGTATAGCCAAAGGCAAGAAAGACGCTTTTGGCGCCCAAGACGTTAGTTTCAAAATGGGCAGAAACCAACAACAGTCCTGAATTAAAGGGAACCTGTCAGCAGGATTGCGCACAGTAACCTACACACATTGTCAGGTCGGTGCCATTATACTGATTAAAATGATACCTTGGATGATGAAAGATGATGATGATGATGATACCTGGGGCTCCATGAAAGATCCCGTCTCGTGAGATAAGGATGAATCTTAAAAAGGTCAGGAATCAGTCAGAACTAAATGGGAGGACCTGGTCAATGACAATGTATATATGTAGCACAGGCAATCAGACAATCGCAGGTTAAAGTTTCCTTAAAAAACTATTGAACACAGTAAAAAATAAAAAAAGTTTTAAAAAATTATAAGCTCAAATCACCCCCATTTTGCCCTAATAAAAATAAAACAATAAAAAATTACCCATATTTGGTATTGCTGTAAATTAATCTAATCGATAAAGAGCATAACAAGAAAAAAATCAATACGCCAGAATTTTTTGGTCTCTGCAACAATAAAATGCAATAAGAGGCAATCAGAACAATGCATCTACCACAAATTTGTATCAATAAAAATGTCAGATAAAAACGCAAAAAATAAACCATAAACCAGACAGATCCTGAAAAATTTAAACTCTATGGTTCTCGGAAAATGATAACAAACGCAAAAATTTTTTGTCATACCGATTTCGTATTTTTTTTCACCATTTAATAAAAAAGAGCCTAAAAATGTTTGGTATCTGCCTACACACTGAATGCATATCAACTTAGATTCCAGTTCATTTATTTCAGTTTTTGTGTCAGATTTTTGCACTCTGTGCAAATAAGGGCCGGGCCTCTTTTTCTTTGAGCAGGGCATTATGTTTATATAGCTCCCCACTCCTGGATGTTCATTAGTCAGGGCCTCTATCCTTCTCGGCACTTATTCACATTCATGTCATTAAACATATGGTAAGGTTTTAATACAAGATGTTAGGACCATCCCAAATAGGGTCACCGTGATGTGCTGAATGGCGTTTATGTTTTTTTTATCAAAATTATGTTGAATTATTTTGACCAACTACTCTATATTTCTTTGCTGCACTATTGTGATGTATTTATTTGGTGCAGTGTATTTGCTCATTTTGTTTTTTTCCTACGTTTTGTTTATTTGGTATCTGCATACTTGTACTAACCTGGGGAACCATATTACCAAGTGAGTATTACCATATAGTGAACACTGTAAATAAAAAAACAAAAAAAACTATTGTGGAATTTTACCATACTTGGAATTTTTCCCCCAATTTGCAGTACACTCTATGGTAAAATCAATGGTGTCGTTCAAAAGTACAACTCGTCCCTCAAAAAAAAAAGCCCTGATATGGCCATAATGATGGGAAAATGAAAAAGTTATGGCTCTGGAAAGAAGGGGAGAAAAAACGAAAATGAAAATAGCCTCAGGGTGAAGGGGTAAAGCAAGACAACGCTAAACCACATACTGCCCTCATCACAACAGCATGGCAAAGCAAAAGGAGGAATTGGGAGGTGCACTAGCCACCTGCATTTCACCAATAAAAAACATTTGGTGCAATATGAAACTAAAAATCTGGCAAAGATGACTCCGGACTGAGGAGCAGCTGGAATCCTACATCAGACAAGAATGGGACAATGTTCCTCTCCTAAAACTCCAGCAGTTGTCTCCTCACTGCACAGACTTTTGAAGACTGTTATAACAATAAAGCCGGGTCAGACGTGCGAGAAACTCGGATGAGTCTCGCACGTCAATACCCGTCACTGCTGCCGGCGCTCGGATCGGAGCGCTCAGCTGCATAAGAAATCTATGTAGCTGAATGCTCCAATCCGATTGCCGGCGGCAGTGCTGGGTGTTGACATGCGAGACTCGTCTGTGTTTCTCACATGTCTGACCCCGGCCTAAGAGTTACTATCCTATAATGAAACAAAAAAGAAGGGTGCTCCATAGTGCAGAAATCCTTAATAAATTGGAGATGGTGAGGGCTGACAGAAGGACTTACTGTATGGCAGTGATTATGATTATGATTATGCTTATGCTTATATAGCGCCATTAATTCTGCAGTATTTTGCATTCATCATCATCGCTGTCTCCATTGGGGATCACAATCTAGATTCCTTATCAGTATGTATGTCTTTGGAGTGTGGGAGGAAACCGGAGAACCCGGAAGAAACCCACACAAATATGGGGAGAACATACAAACTCCTTGCAGATGTTGTACTTGGTGAAATGAAATGGAAAAATCGCTTTCAATTTCTGACATGATAAAATATGGCTATAAAAAATTTCCAAAGCATTGCATTTTTGTTTTCTTAACATTTTGCACAACGTCCCAACTTCTTTAGAATTGGAGATGTGTATGGTCCATCTCTACTTCATATGTAACTATTTGCATAATTAATAATAAAAATATTTATGCTACCTAAAACATTTAGGAACGCATTTACGAAAAAATATGTGAATATATCTAGAACATAGTTTCTGAGAAATAACATCTAGGCATTTAATATCGTAATCCCATTGACACTGACGATAACAAGTGGAATTATCATTGTTGGAGCCATATCGGCTACTAAGGAGCCTGCACTCTATGGAATTCCTAGGCAGCCCTGCTGGCAAGCAATGTAGAGACCATTGTCATGAGCATCTAGAAGTGGAGTTTTAACTGTTAAAAATCTCATGAGGACAAACGCTAAGCGGAAAATAGGGGCAGATAAACAGGCCACGATGGTCTATAAGAAATTGAATTAATCTGACTCCGATACATTTTTTAACTTTAACCTGTTGTTTAGAAAACAGCACAGAACCCGACCATATATTTTATATTGAAGAATGAAATAAGGTCATGATGAATGGAATGGAAGCAGAGTTTGCGGTGACATATCCTATTGTGCATGGTAGATTCTGTGTTTTCAGCTGTGTGCAGAAGTCGTATTAACCCCTTCGTGACAGAGCCAATTTGGTACTTAATGACCAAGTCAATTTTTACAATTCTGACTACTGTCAATTTATGAGGTTATAACTCTGAAACGCTTCAATGTAACCCACTAATTTTGAGTTTGTTTTTTAGTGACATATTGTACTTCATGTTAGTGGTAAAATTTCTTCAATATAACTTGTGTTTATTTATGAAAAAACAGAAATTTGGCAAAAATTTTGAAAAATTTGCCATTTTCAAAATTTTATTTTTGCTCCCTTAAATCAGAGATTGGTGTTACACAAAATAGTTAATAAATAACATTTCCCTCATGTTAACTTGACATCAGCACAATTTTGGAAACATAATTTTTTTTGTTCAGACGTTATAAGGGTTAAAAGTTGACCAGCGATTTCTCATTTTTCCAACAGAACGTACAAAACCATTTTTTAGGGACCACATCACATTTGAAGTGAGTTTGGGGGTCAATATACCAGAAAATACCCAAAAGTGGCACCGTTCTAAAAACTGCAACCCTCAAGGCGCACAAAACCACATTCAAGAAGTTTATTAACTCTTCAAGTGCTTCACGAGAACTAAAGCAATGTGTAAGGAAAAAATGAACATTTTACTTTTTTCACAAAAAAATTACTTTGGAGCCAAATTTTTTTTTATTTTCATAAGGGTATCAGGAGAAGATGGACCACAAAAATTGTAGTGCAATATATCTAAGTACGCCAATACCCCGTATGTGGGGGAAAGCCACTGGTTGGGCGCATGGCAGGGCTCAGAATAGAGGAAGCACCATTTGACTTTTTGAATGCAAAATTGGCTGGAATCAATGACGGCGACATGTCGCGTTTAGAGACCCCCTGATGTACCTAAACAATGGAACCACCAATTCTAACTCCAACCCTAACCCCACCGCATCCCTAACCCTAATCCCAACCCTTACTATAACCCTAACCCCAACATACCCCTAACCCTAATCCCAACCCTAACCGTAATCCCAACCATAACCACAACCCTAACCCTAGCCCAACCCTAACGTTAGCTGAACCCTAACTTTAGCACAACCCTCACATTAGCCCAACCCTAACTTTAGCCCAAACACTAACTTTAGCCCAACCGTAACCCTAGCCCAACCCTAACTCTAACCAACCCTAACTTTAATCCAACCCTAACTCTAGCCTCAACAATAACATTAGCCCTAACCCTAGCTATAACCCCAGCTATAACCCCAACCATAACCTTAACAATAGTCCCAACCCTAACCCTAGCTATAACCACAACTATAAGTCCAACCATAACCCTAAGCCTACACTCCCTGACAGAAGTTATGTCGCTTATCCATGTTATGTAAATCAAAGCTTATAACCTGACGGTAAATTCATCCATTGGTTTTATAAATTACTCTTTTGAAAGCTGAATCCCTCCAAAATTTGGTTTAGGTTAAGAAAATAAATTGGCATCAATGCTGAAATATTGATCATTTAATCAACACAGAATGGTCATATTTTGGCAAGACAAAAGTTTTGTTGCCCACAGAAAGTAATGTGATATTCAAACAAATAATTATCTTAAAATTCAAATACATGTTGCATAACATTGGTGAATGAAGTTGTGATGCTATTAGAATCACATTTAATATTTTGTGTGACTTCCAAGAGCTTGAAGAACTGCATCCATGCGGTTCAAGAATGATTCATACAATTTATTAATGAAGTCATCAGGAATAGCATAGAATGCAGTCTTACATGCTTCCCAGAGTTCATCTAGATTCTTTGGTTTTGTCTTCCAAGCTTCCTCTTTCATCCTACCCCAAACATGCTCAATGATGTTCATGTCTGGTGACTGGGCTGGCCAGTCCTTGAGCACCTTGATCATTTTTGCCTGGAGGAACTTTGTTGTAGAGATGGATGTATGAGATGAAGCACCATCCTGCTGCAGAATTTGACCCCTTTTATGATTTGGAATATAAGAGGTAGCTAATACTTCTTGATATTTTAGGCTATTGATATTGCCTTCCACCTTGCAAATGTTTCGCACACCCCCATACTGAATTTAACCCCAGATCTTAATCTTTCCACCACCAAATTTAACTGTTTTCTGGGTGTATTTTGGATTCATACGGGCTCCGGTAGATCTACTGCAGTATTTGCGGCGGCTGTGGTGTAATTCTACTGAAGATTCATCAGAGAAATCCACATTTTGCCACTTTTCCTGCGTCCATCTGTTTAGCAGGCTGTGGGACTTTGCAAATGCTACACGTTTTTTTATTTGCCTTTTGTTTAGTGCTGGCTTCTGGGCACTGATTCGACCATGGAGGCCATTTCGAGACAGAATCCTTCAAACTTTTCTAGCTGACACCACTCTGCAGTGGATCTGGTCTTCAGCCTCTTGATAATCAAGGCTTTGGTTACAGGGTGGATTTTATGGCATGTTGTCAGAGCTCAAGTTGCAGTTCAAGTGAAGGTCTGGGGTGCTGGGTTTCTTTTTATGCGCACCCACTAATTAACCGATCATTTACTGAGTACTGGTGAGGATTTAAATTATGATTGGGTGCATTATATGACCAGGTGTCAAAACTTTTGTCTTGCCAATATCTGACCATTCTATGTTCATTAAATGATCAATATTTCAGCATTGATGCCAATTTATTTTCTTAACCTAAACCAAATTTGGGAGGGTTTCAGCTTTCAAAAGAGTAATTTATAAAACCAATGGATGAATTTAACGTCAGGTTATAAGCTTTGGTTTACATAACATTCATAAGCGACATAACTTCTGTCAGGGAGTGTAATGGAAAAACGGAAATAAATACTTTTTTTTATTTTATTATTTTTACCTAAGGGGATAATAAAGAGGGGTTTAATTTACTATTTTTTTATTTTTATGACTGTGATAGGGTCTATCACAGTGATCAAAATGAACCAATAGGAAAAAATTTCCTATTATTGCCAGGTGCCGGACAGCAGACCTCGGGGGGCGCACTGCGCATGCGCCTGCCATTTTCTTCCCTAAAGAAGACACCGGTGGCTGGGGCACAGGACCAGGGGAAGCAGGAGGGTCCAGGGACTCCTGAGGTACCAGGGGGGAATCAGTGGATCCCATTTCTCTGAAAAAGTCAGAAAAAATGTTCCAGCTCACTTCAGCATAAAATGTCTTCTTTATTGCAAGTAAATTAAAACATGAAAATGCTCCTTGGACATCACACAGCACTGGAGGACAGCTTTGATAAAGACCACAGTGGTGGTCGAAACGAGTAGCCTGTCCTCCAGTGCTGTGTGATGTCCGAGGAGCATTTTCATGTTTTAATTTACTTGCAATAAAGAAGACATTTTATGCTGAAGTGAGCTGGAACATTTTTTCTGACTTTTTCACGTTGTTAATGTCTCATCAGGACGAGTTCCAAGCACCTTCCTTCTAATGGTGAGCTGGCTTCTTTTGTTACTAGTCCTCTGATGTGCGCTCTGACTTTTTTTTGCGGTCACTGTTATTCCATTAATAATGACGACCGCAATACTGTGGTCGGTAAAAACCGACCTGAATCATGTTCTCTGTGGTCTCAGCTATCCCCGGTAGCCGAGACCCTGGAGAATTTCTTACTCTGGGGGGCGCTATACACTTATTTCTCAGCACCATTAAAAAGCGGCGGTGAGGCATAAGTACCCTTAACTGGTAAGGAGCCTGCAAAAATCTCTTCCTGAAAGAACAGGATGTATGTGCCTTAAAAATACTCAGTGGTCAGTGTGAAAATTGCAGGATTCCTAATTTTTTAATTAAGTCTTTGCTATGGAAATAAATATTGGCAACAATTTTTAGAAAATACATAAAACACAAAAAACTGATTTAAACAAGAGATCATTTTCTGACGATAACTTCCTTTTGAAGATAAAAGGTGCTTCCAAAAAACAGCAGCAGACATTTACCTTTCCTGTCATCTTAGAGACCTGAATTCATTATTATGTTAAGCATATATATTGAATATAATACAGTCTGCTAGCTAAATATGTTTAAAAAAAACAATAAAGTGCAATTTACTTACCGTAATATCTTGGCAGGGCTGACAAAAATAATGAGGACGTCTAGCTCACAGATTTCTGGGGATATTGTAAATAAATTGCAATAATCCTACTGGTAATGCATTTTTTAATGCAACCAACACATTATTTTACTTTATTAGTCTAATAAAAGTAAAATTTTAACTATTGCATCCCTATTTCAGAACACCATAATAACTGCAAAACATATACGAGTCTCTACGGATGGTGTACATGAGGATGCAATGATTCTTAGAGATCTCTGGAGGGTTATAAACATGGAAAATGCATCTCATACAGGCTCCCATATAATTGTTGGCAATGATTACTGTTTTCTACTGTTACATAAATATAATTTTATAACTTAACATAATATATAACACATAAATTATAAATATAAAATATATGGTATATATATATCCCTCATCCAGGTAAATGTCCCTTATCCTGGGCCCAATCCTGGTATTTATATAACCTTCCATCCTGGTATATTTCCCCCATTCTGCCACTGTTCTTCAGTGTATAGAAAAAAATAAAAGATACTCCCAGTGGCATACATAGAAGACATGAGGCCCCATAGCAGAAGTATAATGCACTCACTATTGTCCTCCATATAGTATAATGCACAGCCCATAGTCCTCCCTATATTATAATGCAGCCTTCACAATCCTCCATATACTATAATGCACTCCCCAAAGTCCTCCATATAATATTAATGCACCCTCAATAGTCCTCCATATATAATTTACAGCCCATAATGCTACATATACAGTAGTATAATAGACAGCCCATAATCCTCCACATAGTATAATGCAATTCACATAGTCCTCCATATAGTATAATGATCAGCCCATAGTCCTCCACCTAGTGTAATGCACAACCCATAGTCATCCATATAGTATAATGCACTCCTCAAAGTCATCCATACAGCATAATGCACAGCCATGGTCCAACATATAGTATAATGCACTCCCAATAGTCCTCCATATACAGTTGAAACCAGAAGTTTACATACACTATATAAAAAGCCACATATGCATATTTTTCTCAATATCTGACCTTAAGATTACCATAATTATTAATATTTGCCAAATGCCAGAATAATGTGAGAGAGAGAGAGAGAGATGAGAGAATGTTTAAGGCATTTTTACTTACTGCAAAGTCAAAAGTTTACATACACTAAGATTACTATGTCTTTAAACAATTCTGGACACATGGGCTCTGTGATTGTATCAGAGCCTGGATCTAGTGGAGTAAACCATTAACCTCTGATGGACCAGTGGAAACCACTATGCAATTTTTACATTTCCATGAAATTATGTAATAGCATGTAAAATATCCTAAAATATGAATCAAGTCCCTATAAATAATAATATAATAATAATAATTGGAATTATTATTATTATTTTATTATTATTAAAGCAAAATCTCGAGTCATTGCAACTTGATGAATGAATGCTCCGTAGGAGCTTGTGCAGGCCTAGATATGTACACCAGGGTTTTTTCTGCAGTTACCGTATATACTCGCGTTTCAGCCGAGATTTTCAGCCCATTTTTTAAGGCTGAAAGTCCCCCTCTCGGCTTATACGCGAGTCATATACCGAGGGGTCTGCGGGGAGGGGGAGCGGGAGTGTCAGATCGTACTTACCCCTCTGCCGGCGCGTCTCTGCTGCCCCTGTGCTTCTCCCACGATCTCAGGCTCCTTCCTGCAGCGGTCACGTGGTACCGCTCATTAAAGTCATGAATATACACATATTCATGACTTTAATGAGCGGTACCACGTGACAGCTATAGGAAGGAAGAGCAGCCGGAGAACGCGGGAGAAGAGCAGGGGCTGCAGAGACGCCCGGCGGGGGGTGAGTATATGCGATATTCACCTGTCCCCGGTCCACCGCTGCGCGCTGCTCTGACCACCTCGTCCTCTGGCTGTGATGTCCAGGCAGAGGGCGCGATACGTAGGTAGTGCGCGCCGCGCCCCCTGCCTGAGCATTCACTGCCGGAGAACCCAGAAGACAGCGGCGCGCAGCGGTGGACTGTGGAGAGGTGAATATCTCAGGTGCCAGGGCCCTGAGCAAGCAGTGACACCGGCACCTGTCCCCGTAGCGCGCTGGTATCCCCGCCTGCTCAGGACATCGGCACCTGGCCCCCAGCGACTAGAGGTGATTATGTCATTTTTTTTTCTTTTGCAGCAGCAGCAGCATATGGGGCCCATACTATGGAGCATATGGGGCATAATCTGTGGAGCATATGGGGCATAATCTGTGGAGCATATGGGGCATAATCTGTGGAGCATGTTGGGCATAATCTGTGGAGCATATGGGGCATAATCTGTGGAGCATATGGGCAGGGCCGGCGTCAGCACCTGGCTTACCCGGGCAAGTGCCGGGGCCCTGAGCAGGCGGGGGGGCCCACTCGCTGTCAGGTACCCCGGCGCCCATTAGCGGAGGAGAGCGGTGTCAGCGCCGCCACTGGGCCCCCCCGTGGTCCCCTTACCTCTCCCCGTGCCTCCGCTGCCTCAGCTCCAGGCTCCAGGGGGCGCCTGCAGGGCACCCGCGCTTCCTGTCACAGCAGTGCCGCTGAATGACGTCATCATTCAGCGGCCGGCTGTGGCAGAGAGCGTGTGGACACCGGACAGGTGAGATGTGATGTGTATGTGTCTGTGTGTGTCTCTGTGTGTATCAGTGTGTGTGTATGTAGTGCGGTGCTTTGTGTGTGTGTGTGTATATGTGAGAGAGTGCTTGTGTGCTGCGGTGCTGTCTGTGTGATGGTGGTGGGGGGAGGGCAGTGATGATGATGATGGGGAGGCAATGATGATGATGGGGAGGCGATGATGATGATGGGCAGGCATTGATGATGATGGGCAGGCGATGATAATGATGGGCAGGCATTGATGATAATGGGCAGGCATTAATGATGATGGGCAGGCGATGATGATGATGGGCAGGCATTGATGATAATGGGCAGGCATTGATGATGATGGGGAGGCGATGATGATGATGGGCAGGCATTGATGATAATGGGCAGGCATTGATGATGATGGGGAGGCGATGATGATGATGGGCAGGCATTGATGATAATGGGGAGGCCATGATGATGATGGGGAGGCAATGATGATGATGGGAGGCGATGATGATGATGGGCAGGCATTGATGTTGATGGGAGGCAATGATAATGATGGGCAGGCATTGATGATAATGGGCAGGCATTGATGATGATGGGCAGGCGATGATGATGATGATGGGCAGGCATTGATGATAGTGGGCAGGCATTGATGATGATGAGGAGGCGATGATGATGATGGGCAGGCATTGATGATAGTGGGCAGGCATTGATGATGATGAGGAGGCGATGATGATGATGGGCAGGCGATGATGATGATGATGGGCAGGCATTGATGATAGTGGGCAGGCATTGATGATGATGAGGAGGCGATGATGATGATGGGCACGCATTGATGATAATGGGCAGGCATTGATGATGATGGGGAGGCGATGATGATGATGGGCAGGCATTGATGATAATGGGGAGGCAATGATAATGATGATGGGGAGGCAATGATGATGATGGGGAGGCAATGATGATGATGGGGAGACAATGATGATGATAATGGGGTCTTTCCACAGCGCCCTTTCCTGAGCCGTAACAGTGCAGAATGCAGCACAGCGCAGAGGAGAGCTCCATATTTTGTATGGAGCATTATATGGGGACCAGTATCCTGTATGGAGCATTATATGGGGACCAGTATCCTCTATGGAGCATTATATTGGGTCCAGTATTCTGTATGGAGCATTATTTTGGGTCCAGTATTCTGTATGGAGCATTATATGGGGGATGGGCGGGTGACATCCTGCATGGGGTATTATATGGGTGATGAGGGGGAGACTATGTAGTGCCCATAATATTGTATGGAGGACTGTACTGTCCAGTCTGTACTGTGCGCTGCGAGGATTTGGCGTTTTTTGAGCTTTTGTACAATTTACAACAGATATCACTCATGTAATGGAAGAAGTGAAGTATTTGGCATTGTACTGTGCCCATGTTTCTCTGCCGTATCTGTGCATCATGAATTGTGGTCTGTGTTAAAGGGGCCCACTGAGGCTCTTTCACCCGGGGGCCATAAAAACCTGGAGCCGGCCCTGCTTATGGGGCATAATCTATGGAGCATATGGGGCATAATCTGTGGAGCATATGGGGCATAATCTGTAAAGCATATGGGGCATAATCTGTGGAGCATCTTATGGGGGCATAATCTATGGAGCATCTTATGGGGGCATAATCTATGGAGCACCATATGGGGGCATAATCTAAGGAGCATCTTATGGGGCCATTATTAACCTTTATGGAACTTTATATGGGGAGTATTTTGTATGGAGCATCTTATGGAGCCATCATGAACTGTATGGAGCATTATATGGGGCTCCTGATTCAATATTGATATTCAAAAACATTTAACCTACTGATGTCTCAATTAATTTTACTTTTATTGGTATCTATTTTTATTTTTGTAATTTACCAGTAGCTGCTGCATTTTCCAGCCTAGGCTTATACGCGAGTCAATAATTTTTCCCTGTTTTTTTTGTGGCAAAATTAGGGGGGTCGGCTTATACACGGGTCAGCTTATACATGAGTATACACAGTATCTTGATTGTATCAAGTCATTTTGTTGCTGGTCTTCCTCTGAGGGGCTTGTTCCTTTTATTCTTCCGACCATGATGTCCTTCTCCAATGATTGCTTTCTTCAAATGATATGTCCAAAGTAGGCAAGTCACAGCTTGGTGACCCTTACTTCAAGTGACATGTCTATCTTGATTTTTCTAAAATTGATTTGTTTTTATTGCCAGCCATGGTATTGAAAAATCCTTCTCCAGCACCACATTTCAAAGGTGTTGATTCTTCTTCTGTCTTGTTTCTTTATCATCCAGGTATCATATCCATATGTTATTACAGAAAAGACTACAGAAAAGATCAGACTATGTATGAGTCGTGTCTTTATCGCCAGTGAAATGTCCATCAATTTGAAGATCTTGTCCAGTGACATAATTGTTGATTTGCCCATAGTTATTCTCCTATTGATTTATGGTGTCGTCACTACATCTTGAATGATCATTGATCCGAGTAGGTTGAAGTCCTTTACAACTTTCAGTTCGTCGAGTCCATCTCAAATGTGTCCTCGACATACCTAGCAGTAGTGAATATCTTTGATTTCTTTGTATTGTGTAGGAGTCCCATGTTTGAGCTTTCCATCTTGACAATCCATAATAAGTACTTCATTCCATCTACGCTTGTTGATATCAATGTTATATCATCTGCATATTTAAGATTGTTGATGATTTGTCGAGCAATTTTGATTCCTTCTTTTTTGGCAAGTTCAGCCTTCCTGAACCGTGTCACCGTGGTTCATTCAGACTGTAGCTTCTTGGTCGATGTAAAGGTTCCTAATGAGACTGATCAGATGGTACAGCAAACCCATATCCTTCAGGGTATTCCAAAATGTCTGGTGATCAATACTGTCAAAAACTTTGCTGTAGTCGATAAAGGAAGCAAAAATAGATCTCCTTGTGTTCTTTGGCTTTTTCCATTATCCATCTAATGTTAGCAATTACATCTCTTGTTTCTCTGTCTTTTCAGAAACCTGTTAGTTCCTCTGTCAGCTCTTTGGCAAAGAAAGGCTATAGATGTCTTTGTAGGAACTTCAGTAGTATTTTGCTGGAATGAGGACATCAGCGCAATAGTCCTATAGTTTCCAAAGTCAGTAGCATCTCCCTTCTTCAGAATATGAATAAACACTAATCTTGTCCAGTACTTGGGCCATCTATCAGTTTTCCATATCTGTTGACACAAGGGTGTGATGACATCAACTGCTGCTTTAGAAGACTTTATTAGCTCTATTAGAATATTGCTACATCCAGGTGGTTTGTTGTTTCACAGAATTTTTATCACAACAGCGACTTCATTTTTCAGGATGTTCGACTTTCTAACATCTCCAGTCTTAGTTTCTTCCCATATCACTGTGTTATTCTTGTAGAGGTGCTCCGTGTATTCTTTCCAATTTTCTTTGATCTGTTCTGGCTTTTTTAGTTTGTTCCTATTGACATCTTTCAACATTTCTACTCTTGGTTGAAACTTTCATCGTGTCTCCTTGATCTTTTGATATACCTTCCTGGTATTGCCCTTCAGATGTTTGCTATCTCTGTACATATCTTTTGGCAATAAAGTACTTTGTCTTCTTGAATGGATCTTTTTAGTCTTTTACTGTTACCTTTTGCTTTTGCCACTCATCTTTCTGCAATGATCATTAGGGCCTGTTCTGTTAACCATGGCTCCAGGGTTTTCTTCTGTCTCTTATTTATTGTCTTTCTGGTTTCTTCATTAATAATAGTTTTTATATAATTCATCAGGCTTTCTTTTATCCTTGCTGAGTGATATAAATTGGCTGGCTGTGTATACTGTTCCAAAAAGCTTCAGTTATGTTAGTCAAATTGAAGTTGGAAATGACCTGTTGCCTAGTCCGTTTGCACAACTTGACTCTAATCTTTGCTGTCAAAAGTTCATGATCAGTTCCACAGTCAGCTCTTTGCCTTGTTTTTGCGGTAATGATCGATGACCTCCATCTTTGGCCAACATATATGTAGTCAATCTGACTGTGGCTCAGTGGATAGCACTGCAGCCTTGCCTTGCATTGTTGGAATCCTGGGTTCAAATCCCACCAAGAGCAACATCTGCAAGGAGTCTGTATGGTCTCCCCATGTTTGCATGCTTTCCTCCGGGCACTCCGGTTTCCTTCCACATACCGATAGGGAATTTAGATTGTGAGCCCCATCGGGGACACTGATGATAATGTGTGCAAAAAATGTAAAGCACTGCAGAATATGTTGGCGCTATATAAATAAAGATTATAATTATTATAATTGTTATTGTACAAAAGTAAATAAATCTTTCTTCAGCCTCGTTTCGTTCACCAAGTCCAAAATTTCCAACTACGATTCAATGTTTGCCATGGCCCATTTTGGCATTCAAGTCTCCCATGATAATGAATAAGTCTTGTTTTGGCATCTTCTCGATTTCTTCTTGAGCTTGATCGTAACATAGTTCAATGATTATTATTTCTATTATATTAGCACTCCACCCCAGAGAAGCAAAAAATCATTCAGCAGTTCCAAATTCCTTCTTGCTGTCACAGGAGCCTGTGAGGTGATGATGCAGCACTTGTCTTTTGTGATAAAATAAAGTGAAACAATTGTGGTTAGTAGGGATATAATGATGTAATTTGTATCCTCGAGATTCATTAATCAGTGATGCCATGTGAAAAATGACATTTCAGAGGAAATTACTTGGCTAAGGTGGCTTCAGAGCTGAACACGGCATACTTGGGTGATCACCCGTTAAACTGTTTTGAAGCTTTAATTCATTTTATACAGTTTACAGGATATTTTTCTATAATCTGGTAATTATTTAAAATATTACTACAGATGAAGACTGATGTACTGAAGGTTTGTAAGCTGTTCAAATATTTTCAGGAAAAAGGAACATAAAGGCTCAAATGCATATATTGAAGCTATAGAGATTCTTAAACGGAAGCTGTCAGTAGGATCAACCCTCTTTTAGGGCACGTAGGTCATTCAAAGTTGAATAAAATGACACCTTAATATCTGCAATCCAATGATTTATTCCAGAGAAATCCTTGTTTATCTTAATATGTAAATGAGCTGTAAAGATCTATGGGTCGGACATAGATCTCCCTGATAATCTTCCTCCAGAGCTTATTTTAAATGATCAGTGTGAGACATGTAAGTACTGACAGTCTTCTCTCCTGCTTGTGATTATCTCCAACACAAATGAACTTTGTCTCACTGCAAACACATTTGCAGGTGTCCTCTAACAGTGCTTTAACTTTCATCTCACAGGCAGCCAGTGTAGGAGGAAGAGTAGTGCAGCAGATCTTCTGTACTGTTAGTTATAAACACACAGTTCTTCAGTGAAATAAAGAGAGCAAACTTTCAGTTATTACATGTCTCACATTAGTAACGCCCCTTTCATTAAAAATAAGCTCTGGAGTCCGTTACTCAAGGAGCTCTGTGTCCGGCCCATATATTTAACAGATAATTTACATATAAAGAAAAACGTGGATTTCTCTAAAATAAGACGTTAGATATCAGATATCAAGGTACCAGTCTATTCAAGTTTATTTATCTTGAATGCCCATATAGACATCTTAGGAGGGTTGATCCTTCTGACAAATTCCCATTAAAATGTTTTTCATCATCTTTAATATTCAGGAACACAGTTTCTTTTTTTCTGGACTCCTGCATCTTTAAGTAAGTGTATTTATCAAGACTCACAGTTTGGCACAGCGGCATGATTGAGCCACTAGCCTAAGCTGGCAAGACTGGAAACAAATAGGTTAATCTGCGCTGTCGTAGAAGAAGAATGTGGGATGAAGAATCCAAATGTAAGCGTTTTATTCGTCAACGCATTTCGAAGTTTTCAACTTCTTCATCAGGAAAACCATAGAAGTGCAGAGTAACCCATTTGTTTCCAGTCTTGTCTTCCCATTGGTCTGCAGAATCCTCAAATTCTATCAGTGGTTTTGTGAACACAACCCAACCAGGTGAGCACCATTATACATATCCTTTAACATTTTTATACCTGGATAAAACCCTATTTGAGCTTTTCTAATCTTTCCAGTATTTTTTCTTCATTGACTAGTCTGAGCTCCACACTCTCCAATGCTGCTAACAATGGCTTCTTTGCCCCTACAGCATCGGAGGAGCACTGGGATGCTAAAGCTGGCCGGATACAGCTTCCAGAATTAGCCATCACTAATGTTCATAAAATTCTCAAAATAACAGTTTAATATTGATTAAACCTTTTGAACATGTATCCGACAGCGATTTATGTCTCCTGAGCTACCTGATGTTTGTTTTATAGTTAATACAGGGAGTATTAAATTATATTCATTAGATCATTAAATAATATATATACTAAAATAAATAATTATGTTAAAGAAAATTGCATCAGTGGAATACCATAAATTTTGGTTTTCCAAATTATAACAATTTTTACCCATCCCTGCACAGAAGCCCAATCCTGAGCAGTGCAGGTACCTATCGGGGAAAGTCACACCAGGATAGATTCCATAGATTCCCTACCCCAATAAAAGTAACACCAAAAAATGTTGGTCAAGTAGAAACTTAAAGAAAATATGTTGGTCTTGTATCACTTCCAATTTTTTTTTTATAATAATTTTTACCTATTGTGGCAGATTCTTACTGAGGGAAGTCATTCTATTCCTTTATTCCTTTAAGTATCTTCCATTGATGCTGAGCTTATGCGATTAATTGTAAACATTACAATCCAGGTAGTTTGTCTTGGCTTGTGGTCAACGTGTACATTTAGGAGTTCAGTTTGCACACAGTTTACTGAATGCATGCTTCTTGGGTATACACAAAAGAATAATTGATGACTCAACAGAAGGAGAGCAAGAAGAGTAAATAATGCAATAAAGCATCCTCATGTGGATGATGATGGGGCCAATGTCAATTGACCAGGCAGTGGTGCTACTTTTAGATGAGTACTGGTAGCCAAAAAGCCTACGAGGAGAAGTACAGTTTGAGCATCGATCATCTTGCTGTTCAATTTTCTTTCCCTGCATGAACAGGACTGAAGTGCAGTAATTCCTAATCGATGAGTGTTCAGGATGTACATGGCGCATTTTCCAATATCACAGCCTGCACACTGCAATGGAATTGTCCTCAGGCAATGGGAAAATAAGTCCCACATCCAAGCTAGCACATAGCATTCACTCCCACCATTAGAGTTTTCAGGCACAATTGAGCCTACTACACCAACATTGCTCACGTCATCCAGAGCTTACCACAGAAGAAGCAGATCTTCCACAAAAAAGATCCTTTGGCTGGACATACGCTCTGCTCTTAATTGTCAACTGCGGGCAGCACGGTGGCTCAGTGGAGTCCTGGGTTCAAATCCCACCAAGGACAACATCTGCAAGGAGTCTGTATGTTCCCCCCGTGTTTGCGTGGGTTTCCTCCGGGCACTCTGGTTTCCTCCCACATTCCAAAGACATACTGATAGGGAATCTAGATTGTGAGCCCCATCGGGGACAGCGACGATAATGTGTGCAAACTGTAAAGCGCTGCGGAATATGTTAGCGCTATACAAAAATAAAATAAAGATTATTAACTGCACAACCCTCTCCATCTTATTATATGACCTGCTCAGCACCCCAATTTGGTTTTCAGTGATTATCATTATTACTCATGACTAGAGATGAGCTAATTTGTTTGGATTCGGTTCTGAATACGACCGGAATCAAATTTTATTTTTACAATATTCATCGAACACAGCCGAACGTCATTAGAGTCAATGGGAGAAGAAATTTCTGAATATGTTCGGAACCGATCATAAGACATACATTCGGCACGAACAGTGTTCGAATATGGCCCGAATATGTCAAAATCAGATTCGGGGACAAAATCCGAACAAATTCACTCATCTCTACTCATGACAATGGCTAACTGTTGCCTCTTATGTAAAATGGCCTGAGCTTCTGCTCCCCAGCCTGATTGCCTCCTTGAGATTTGCCCTGGGTCAGTGTGCTGCTACCACTGCCAGCACCAGTATCACCAAGGCTCGCAGAGCCAGCAGCACAACCAGGCGATAAAATCACGTCCTCCAGCTCCTCTAGCCCCATGTCATCCGAGTACAAAGAGTTCATCTCTTCACATAAGTCAACTAGAAGAAGTTTTTCTGGTGATATATCTTCCTTAGGCCTCAAAGTGATATTGGTTAGAGGACTAAGAGGCAGAACACATACAAGTGTCTTGATTGAATTGAATTTTTTGTTTATCATACATTTCTGGCACAAGTATAACGTTTAGTACATTTTTTTTTACTACAATTAGAAAACCATTGAAAATTAAGGAATCAGACAGAAATGCCATCTACAGTACAGGTGACGATCAGAAAGGCTAATGCAACACCAGCCTGCCCTTAATATCGATGTGGCATGTATGATACTCCAGTCTGACAATTTAAACAGATGTGCCAAATCAGACTTGCAGGGGAACCTCTTAAAGAAGAAATTACAGGTCTGTGAGAGCCAGAAATCTTGCATGTTTTTAGGTGACCAAATACTTATTTTCCACCATAATTTGCAAAATAAATTTGCCAAATCAGACAGGTGATTTTCTGGATTTGTTTTCTCATTGTGACTCTCATAGTTGTGGTCTACCTATGATGTCAATTACAGGCCTCTCATCTTTTTAAGTGGGAGAACTTGCACAATTGGTGGCTGACTAAATCCTTTTTACCCCACTGTATATATATATATAATATATATATATATATATATTATTCTAACCCCCTAGACAAACATTAACCCCTCAACCCCAGGAGCTTTTTTCGGTTTTGCACTTTCATATTTCGCTCCCCTTCTTCCCAGAGCCGTAACTGTTTTATTTTTCTATCAATATGGCCAT
This sequence comes from Oophaga sylvatica, assembly GCA_033576555.1. Taxonomy (NCBI): domain Eukaryota; kingdom Metazoa; phylum Chordata; class Amphibia; order Anura; family Dendrobatidae; genus Oophaga; species Oophaga sylvatica. The sequence goes on from JARQOD010000001.1 coordinate 52,793,157, forward strand.
GTGAGGGCTTGTTTTTTGGGGGACGAGTTGTACGTTTGAAGACCAGCATTGGTTTTACCATGTCGTGTACTAGAAAACAGGAAAAAAAATTCAAGTGCGGTGAAATTGAAAAAAAAGTTCAGTCCCACACTTGTTTTTGTTTGGCTTTTTTGCTAGGTTCCCTAAATGCTAAAACTGACCTGCCATTATGATTCTCCAGGTCATTGTGAGTTCATAGACACCAAACATGTCTAGGTTCTTATTTATCTAAGTGGTGAAAAAAGATTCCAAACTTTGTTAAAAAAAATTTGCGCCATTTTCCGATACCCGTAGCATCTCCATTTTTTCATGATCTGGGGCTCGGAGAGGGCTTATTGTTTGCATGCCGAGCTGACATTTTTATTGATACCATTTTGGTGCAGATACATCACCTGTTATTGCATTTTAATGCAATATCGCGGTGACCAAAAAAAGTAAATCTGGCGCTTTGATTTTTTTACATCATTTAGCGATCAGTTAATCCTTTCTTTTATTGATAGATCGGGCGATTCTGAATGTGGTGATATTAAATATGTGTAGGTTTGATTTTTTTAATTGTTTTATTTTGAATGGGGCGAAAGGGGGGTGATTTGAACTTTTATATTTATTTTTTTAATATTTTTTAAAAAAATTTCGTTTTACTTTTCACATGCTTCAATAGTCTCCATGGGAGACTAGAAGCTGCCACAACTCGATTGGCTCAGCTACATAGAGAAGATGATCAGTTCGCCTCTTTGTAGCTGAATTATTGACTTGCTATGAGCGCTGACCACTGGGTGGCGCTCACAGCAAGCCAGCACTGACAACCATAGGGGTCTCAAGGAGACCTCGGGTTGTCATGCCGACGCACCGGTGACCTGCGATCACGTGACGCGGGTCACCGGTGAACGTATTTCCGATGCGATTGCCAACAGCGCCATTTAAATGCCACTGTCAGCATTTTGACAGTGGCATTTAACTAGTTAATAGCCATGGGTGGATCGCGATTCCACCCTTGTCTATTGTAGGCACATGTCAGCTGTTCAAAACAGCTGACATGTCCCTGGAAAGATGTGGGCTCACCGCCGGAGCCCACATTAAAGGGAGGGAGTCGAACATCGGCGTAAATATACGCCAGATGTCAGTAATGGGTTAAATAACACAAAAACTATGTAGGTACACAATTGAAAAGACAGATGAGGTAAAAGCCAGCTGTATTGCTGTGGTGTGTACAGTTGTTAAACTGGATTTATAAAACCGTTGCACAAAACTTTAAACTTTTTTTGTATTTATTTATATTTTTGTTTAAATTCTCTATATTTGACACTTACATTGCTAGATAGGTTACACAGAAAGGTAGATTCAATAATCGTCAGCATTATTGGGATGGAGCGTATGGTTACTAAATTGCTAAATAGGACTAGAAAAACAAGTATGCAAAAATTTGCTTGTCCTTTTTTCTTAATATTAAAACCAAGTGATGAGGGGAAGCCCGCATGGCCAAGCCTGAAGTTCAGTTATCCCATGGTTATGGGGCTATCTTTGTTCTGAAGCAAAATTTTTGCTTCTTTTCAGTCATCTTTTCTGACATATTTTGGCCCACAATTTTCTTATTTAATTTGTGTTAAATAATGGTGGAAGATGCCTGAAAAATGGTCGGGTCACTTTTAACGTTGGCTTTTTTGAAAACCTGGATTAGTTAAAAGAAGCTCAAAAGACTAAACATATGAACAGCAAGTCATTTTTACACTGGAAGGTGCACAGTCTTTTTTTAGCATTAATTTACAGATTTTTTGGGTGGGTTACAGAACAGATCTGCCTAAAATAGAAGGCTTGTGTACTTTCTATTAGTTTGACTTATCAGGATAGGGAGTGACCACTTAAAGTATTTCGGGTAGCAGGAACGCCAAATACGGCCCAAATTAAATATAGAATGGTGTTTTATTCTACAGATTGCTAAAACAGCATCAATTTTCTAAGTAGAACAATAGGTATTAGTACTTTGCCTCTATTCCTCTTTTTCACACATTTAAAAAAAAAAAATATATATATATATATACTGTACATAAACTTCCAACAATTTAAGATTTAGATTTATTTTATTTTAAGAAATCATCTGTTTATTTTTTCTGTTACCTGCTGAATATTTCACCCGAAACCTAATCTCATCTGAACAGTTAACCTTTATGGTTGTGCACATGATGTCTTCTCCAGCTGGGTGAACCCTGCCTAGTTTTTCAAGAAGAATACACTTCAGTCAGCTCCGGCGTGCTTTTTTTTCTTAAAGGGATATCCGGGACTTTGCTTATTTTTCCCTGTAAGGCTCAAAACTAACAGGCAGGTAGTTGCTTGACTATTAATTACGGTATGTACTCACCTCTTTGTCCTTGTTATAGTCGATCAGTCCTTTTTAACTGCTTTTAATCATGTAATTAATCTGTTAAAGACTTATTCTTAGAAATGCTGTTGTGGAAGTCATTCTCATAAGAGTACAGTGCTAAAGCTGAATTGTTTAATTTGGCACATATTGACATTGACATATTGACATTGGCACACATTTTACAAAATTTGATGAAGTTTGCAAATCCGAATAATTATCATTTACCGTAATTAGAACAATAGCTGAAAATGACCTTTTGATATGTTATAGATCGTATGAGACAAAGAAGAAGACTCACAGGACCTTGAGTGTAGCCCAGCGGGCTTCTCAATAATCCCTTGTAACTGTACTAGCTTATAGCATAGCCAATAATGAGGGAATATAGCTCACACCCACTATAAAAGCCCAAGCAGGAGATGCAGCTGCCATTTTGAATGTTGATAGAAGACAGAACCTCAGAGCTCAGTCAAAGAAGGAAAATACCAAGAATACAGAAAACAGCATGCGAAAAAAAATAGATGCAGCTACATGAAATTGATAGAGAGACAAGCAGAAGCTAAGGAGTCACACACAGTGAGCTGCTGCTGCCAGTGCTGCAATTCAATGAATTAGTTTGCTCTTGAGTATCAATAATTTTTTGCACCTGTCCAGTGTCACCTTGTGATATTGGTCGGAGTAAGGGTTATTACTAAATAAAAATGTTATACAGAAAAAATAATATATTTTTTCATGTTAATATGATTTTAAATATGTAATATTTTCCATTTAAATCAGCATTTAAGTCCTACAGTATAGTGTGCTATTAAACAGACTGTTTGTTACAACTAGCTACCATCCCTTAACCAGAGACATATTTTGATGTTGATTTGATGGTACTAAGGCTGTGTTTAGAAGTAAAAGCTTGAAAGGGTTTTCATATAGTCCCGAGAGACCTTAGAATTGTCATACATATCTTTTCAGGGCCATTACAGACTTTGGATCACTTTCATTTTGTAGAGAATTGATTTGGCCAAAATTGAATTATTTCATCTGATTTAGATGAATGGAACCTGAAATGAATTCCAGAAATTTGCTCATCACTTTTCAGTACATCATCAATCCTGGAGTCTACAAGCATTTACCTCTGTTGATCTCGAAAGCTACCCTAGCCATTTATAGACTACATCTCGGCATTGTAAGGCTTGTTCCAGTTTTTTGCATTCTTTTCTAGATTTTGCATCTGCGTATAAATGATCCTTTGCTTTGAACATGTTGTTGGAGATTTCTTAGATGCCATAAACCCTTCGGTCTAGAAACTACTGGTGACCCAAACCAAATTCAAGGGCTTTCAATGTTATCCACTGAACTGTAATTATTACATATAAGAAGATCACATTTTGGTGGATTTTTTTCCCTCTAATTCAATTAAATTTATCATTCATATTACATTTATCTCAGCCAATTAGGATTTTTGTCTGAATATAATATTAAGCATTGAATTGTTGGATTATTTTAATCTGATTCATTCTAGCAATATGTTCTGATCACTTTTTGAAACTAAAGACATAATTACATTGTTATAATTGCCTTACTCTAAGAACAGTTATATTTTTCTTTAGATGATTGCATTAGCGATGATCATTAGTAAAAACATTAATCTATGTCTTATAGAGATTAATCATTATGCAGATATTACTGGAGACTTGATTCTATCCAGTGAGTAACACGTCAAGAAAATAAAATGCCTTGAACATCAAGTGGCCCAAACGCATGGTCAAGACTGGTTACTTGTTATAGCCAGCTGCCAATGTTACCATAATTATAGTGTCAGCCATAACATATCTAGAACTGCTGGGGGTACTGAATTTTCTTGTTGAAACCCCCAGGCTGGCCTAGGAAGAATTGTAGTTTAGGAAATTCTCCTTGGATAAAAAAATATATACAAATGAATTGTCCTCTAAGATGAAGTAATCTGACTACTTATTGAAACCCACTGGGTGGCTACCCCATAAGTCAATGGCTAACCCTTTCACTCCTTTATTTTTTTACATCATGGGCTGTGTCAACACCTTTGATGCTGGCTCACTCGTTGAGCCCACATCTTTCCTCGCAATTGATGGCCGATTCCGGCATTCATAGGAGATTGTAATTTTTGCAATACATAGCACATGTATAGCAGAGACAATCGGACGATTACAGCTTCAAGGCTCCTAAGGAGAATATTAAATAAAGAAAAAAGTTTAAAAAAAATTAAAAAAATAAAAAACAGTTCAAATCATCCCCCTTTTGCCCTATTGAAAATAAAACAATAAAAAAATAAAATAAAATACACATATTTGGTATCACTACGTGCAAAAATGTCCCAGCTATCAAAATATAAATTAAATTATTCACATAAATAAACAGCGTAACAAGAAAAAAAATTCCAGAATTATTTTTTTTGGTCTCTGCAATATGGCAATAAAAAGCAATCAAAACATAGGACCTACCCCAAAATGGTATCAATAATAACATTAGCTGTGACTAGGGTTGAGCATTCCGATACTGCAAATATCGGGTATCGGTCCGATATTGGCTGTATCAGAATTCCGATTCCGAGTACCGATATTTTCGTCATATCGGATACTGGAATCGGGATGTCACTGTCACTGTCAGTGTCCGTCTGTCGGGTCTGTCAGGAGTCAGCGGCACTTACCCGGCAGAAGATCTCCGTCGGTCACATCCCGGACTGCTTAATGGCCGCCATCCTCTTCTCCCCGGCGGTCACATGCAGTTTCTCGCGATAACTGCAGTGACTGCTGGGTAATCGTGGCCGTAAAGCAGTCCGATGACGTCACCGCCGGGGAAGCAGGTAATCAGCTGTGCTGCGTTGCGATGACAGGCTCTGCCTGTCATTGCGATGTAGCAGAGCTGGATCGTCGTGGGACTGTCGTTATGGACTGCGTCGGACAGGTGGTATACTGTCTGGTTTGTTTTTTTTACTTTTTTACAGAGATCGATGGCGTCGCAGGAATGAGAGTAATAATTAAAAATTAAAACTGTGTTGTCTCTTTATTTCATTAAAGACTTTTTCTTGCTGTGTCTTTTTTACACATTTAAAACTTTGGGATTAATAGTGATCGGTGTCTTATGACGCCTCTCCATTATTAACCGGGCTTATTGTCACCGTGCAATCAACGGTGACATTAACCCCTTATTACCACCACTTGCCACCGCTACAGGGCAGTGGGAAGAGCCGGTAAAGTGCCACAATTGGCACATCTTTTGATGCGCCAAATGTGGGCTGCTGTAGCCTGGTATTATCAGGCTGTTGGGGGCCAAAATCCATGGCCTTGACAGTCTTTTAATACCAGGCCGCAGCAGTCTGCATTTTACTTGGCTGGTTAACAAAAATAGGGGGACCCCTACGCCGTTTTTTTTTCGAGGGGATCCCCTATTTTTGTTAACCAGCCAAGCTAAGCAGACTGCTGTGGCCTGGTATTATCAGGCTTGCAAGGTCCATGGATATTGGATCCTTACCAGCCTGAAAAACCAGGCCTCAGCGGTCTGCTTCATCTGGCTGGTTAACAAAAATAGGGGGGACCCCACGCCAATTTTTTTCGAGGGGATCCCCTATTTTTGTTAATCAGCCAAGATATGCAGACTGCTGTGGCCTGGTATTATCAGGCTGGCAAGGTCCATGGATCTTGGCTCCTTAACAGCCTGAAAATCCAGGCCTCAGCGGTCTGCTTCATCTGGCTGGTTAACAAAAATAGGGGGGACCCCACGCCATTTTTTTTTCGAAGGGAACCCCTATGTTTGTTAATCAGTTCCCTCTGACGTCACTGATGGTGTCCCTGGCTGACCTGAAGTGAAAGTGGAAAGCAATCAATTAAGCTTTCCACTTCCTCTCCTGTCAGCCAGGAGAGGAGCTCATTCATTTGGGGTTCACTGTGAGGCTGCAGCATTAGCTGCGGTCCCTGCAGTAAACATTAACCCTTTCTGAAGGATTACACCGTGGGACCTGACTGTGCATCGGATTGGTAAGAATAATTTTGCTTTATTATTTTATTTTTATTACAGGAAATGGTTTTAGCAGGTAAATAAAATATGGTCAAAAACTGTGTGATTATTTCATTAAACTTCTTTTTTATTAAAGTGTGTGTGTTTGATTTTTCTTTCATACAATAGGATTAATAATTGATAGTTGTCTAATTGACAGCTCTCAATTATTAACCTGGCTTAAAGTGACCTTTCAATTGCAAGGTCATTTTAACCCCTTATTAACCCATTCGCCACCGCTACAGGGCAATGGGAATAGACGGGCAAAGTGCCAGAAAGGGCAAATCTAATTAGAGATTTGCCCTTTCTGGGGTGTCTTGGGCAGATGTTAAGTAGCCGGGGGGGGCCAAAAAAAATGGTCCCTCTCTGGGCTATTATTATCTGCCCCCACTCACTGGCTTTGTCTGTCTGGTTGCGAAAATAGGGCGGGAGCCCACGCATTTTTTTTCAGCAATTTTACACCTCATATATATATATACATGTCATTGAATTTGTGACACATATATATATATATATATATATATTTATAGTTCATACACTTCTACATAGTATAATAGCCGCTAATTCAATTGCCGGCTTTTGTGAAAATGCAGAACCCGACATGAAATGACACTTGGTGTACATAGGGTTAACCATGTCTTTTCATGTAGTTTGATATCTGATATGCACAAATAATTACATGAGTGTAAGTGTGCAAAATTTCACACCTGTAGGGGTTAATTAAAGGTGTAAATTCGTTGTAAAAAAAACGGACTTTTTTGCTACGAATTTACACCTTTAATTAACCCCTACAGGTGTGAAATTTTGCACACATAGACTGATGTAATTGTTTGTGCAAATCAGATAGCAAACGACATGAAAAGACATGGTTAACCCTATGTACACCAAGTGTCATTTGCAATGTCATTTGAAATGACACTTGGTGTACATAGGGTTAACCATGTCTTTTCATGTCGTTTGCTATCTGATTTGCACAAACAATTACATCAGTCTATGTGTGCAAAATTTCACACCTGTAGGGGTTAATTAAAGGTGTAAATTCGTAGCAAAAAAGTCCGTTTTTTTTACAACGAATTTACACCTTTAATTAACCCCTACAGGTGTGAAATTTTGCACACATAGACTGATGTAATTGTTTGTGCAAATCAGATAGCAAACGACATGAAAAGACATGGTTAACCCTATGTACACCAAGTGTCATTTCATATCGGGTGCTTCTGTCTTTTCACAGAAGCCGACTTTACCCGGCAATTGAATCAGAGGATATTTTACTATGTAGAAGTGTATAAACTATACATATATGTATATATATATGTCACAATGACATGTATATATATATATATATATATATTATGTATTCTATGTGTGTATATTTAGTGTTTACAAGGAAAGAAAGAGGTTTTTTTAGTTACGATATTTTGTTCCCATAGACTTACATGGGACTTCCGGTATCGGTATCGGGTATCGCCGATATTTTAATGGTATCGGCGATACCATTCCGATTCCGATACTTTTGGATATCGGAAAGTATCGCTCAACTCTAGCTGTGACTGCAAAAAATAAGCCCCAGATCCCAAAAAATGGAAACTCTACGGGACTCTATGCAAAATCTTTTTTTCTCAATTTTCTTCACCACTTACATAAAAAAGAACTAATACATGTTTGGCATCTGTGTACTCAAGCTGACCTGTGGAATCATTATGCCAAGTCAGTTTTACCATATAGTAAACATGGTAAATAAAAAAACCTAAAAAACAATTGCACTTTTTTTTTGCTATTTTACTGCACTTGAAATATTGTTCCCGTTTTTCAGTACACTATGTGGAAAATCAATGGTTTCTGTTAGGGATCGAGTTCCAGCTGCTGCACTAGGGGAATCTCGAACCAGTCCCGCTGCGGTCCCCCATCCATCTCCGGCCGCAATGGAGCCTGCTCAGCAGAGACGTTGGTCCCAGCGTCTCGCTCGGTCTAATACTGTGCAGAGGCTTGTTGCTGTCTCTCCTGGTTCCTCTCTTATAACCAGTGCTGGAGCAGGCAGCTCTGGGACTAAGTCCTCGCTTTCTCCATCTGAGCATGCCCAGTGCAAGATCTCCCATTGGAGATCAGGGGTCACATGCTCGGTTACAGCAGCGACTCCCATTGGTCCTCCAGGAAGGTCCTGAAGCTGTTTGTGTTCTGGAAGCCGTTTCCCATTGGTCCTTTTCTGGAAGGTCCTGTACATGCTGCAGCTATAAAAGGGTTACATGGCCGCACGACCATGCACTAGTATTAATCCTGTTATGTGCTTTGCGCCAGTGTGATCATGTACGCATGCGGTTAGGGCTCGGCTGAAATAAGCCCCTAGAATATGGGCACCTCCGGTGAGGAGTTTTGTATGCACGTGTCCAGGGCTTGGCTGAAATAGCCTCTAGAATACCGGCTACTCCGGTGAAGAGTTGGTTGTTTGCGTTTCTGTCTGCATGACCACAGACTGCTATCCGCTCTGCAGTTATTTGTGTACTCCTGTGGGGTTAACAGGACACACTCTCTACCTTAGCGACTCTGTGGATAGAATCATAGAATCATAGAATGGTAGAGTTGGAAGGGACCTCCTGGGCCATCTGGTCCAACCCCCTGCTCAAAGCAGGATTCTCTAAATCATCCCAGACAGATGTCTGTCCAGCCTTTGTTTGAAGACTTCCATTGAAGGAGAACTCACCACCTCTCGTGGCAGCCTGTTCCACTCCTTGATCACCCTAACTGTCAAAAAGTTTTTTCTAATATCTAATCTGTGTCTCCTCCCATTCAGTTTCATCCCATTGCTTCTAGTCTTTCCTTGTGCAAATGAGAATAAAGATGATCCTTCTACAATGTGACAGCCCTTGAGATATTTGTAGACAGCTATTAAGTCTCCTCTCAGTCTTCTTTTTTGCAAGCTAAACATTCCCAAATCCTGCAACCGTTCCTCATAGGACATGGTTTGCAGACCGGTCACCATTCTGGTGGCTCTCCTTTGAACTTGCTCCAGTTTGTTGATGTCTTTTTTAAAATGTGGTGCCCAAAACTGGACACAGTATTCCAGATGAGGTCTGACCAAAGAGGAGTAGAGGGCAATAATGACCTCACGTGATCTAGACTGTATGCTTCTGTTGATACATCCTAGAATTGTATTTGCCTTTTTTGCTGCTGCATCACACTGTTGACTCATGTTCAGTCTGTGATCAATTAGTATACCCAAGTCTTTTTCACATGTGCTGTTACTTAGCCCTATTCCTCCCATTTTGTATATGCTTTTTTCATTTTTATTGCCCAGATGTAGTACTTTGCATTTTTCCCTGTTAAAAACCATTCTGTTAGATGCTGCCCACTGCTCCAGTTTATTTATATCTTTTTGAATCCTCTCTCTCTCTTCTCTAGTATTAGCTACCCCTCCTAGCTTTGTGTCATCAGCAAATTTGATCAGTTTACCCTCAATTCCTTCATCTAAATCATTGATAAAGATGTTGAACAATACAGGGCCCAAAACAGAGCCTTGTGGTACCCCACTTGAGACATTCTTCCAACTGGATGTGCAGCCATTTACGACCACTCTTTGAGTCCGATCACTAAGCCAGTTATGAATCCACCTAACAGTTGCCTTGTCCATTCCATACTTAGTCATTTTTTCAATAAGGATTGTGTGAGATACTTTGTCAAATGCTTTGCTTAAGTCAAGATATACTATATCTACAGCATTTCCCTGATCCACCCAGTCAGTGATTCTGTCATAGAAGGAAATTAAGTTAGTCTGACATGACTTATTAGTTACAAACCCATGCTGACTCTGTTTAATCACTTCATTCTTATGCAGGTACTTACATACATGTTCTTTAATAATTTGTTCAAAGATTTTTCCTGGTATAGAAGTCAGACTCACCGGCCTGTAGTTCCCTGGGTCCACCTTTTTCCCCTTTTTGAAGATAGGAACAACATTTGCTCTTCTCCAGTCTTCTGGGATTTCTCCTGTTCTCCAAGAATTTTCAAAGATTATGGACAGTGGTTCAAGAATTTCTTCTGCTATCTCCTTCAGTATTCTGGGGTGTAATTCATCTGGACCTGGAGACTTGAATTCATTTAGGTTAGCTAAGTGTTTCCTCACTGTCTTTCTGTTTATAGATATCCTGGATTCTTCTATTCCTTTAATAGGACAGTGAAGATCAGTTGATGTTACATTTCCTTTCTGAGAGAAAACAGATGCAAAATAGGAATTTAAAAGTTCAGCCTTCTCAACATCCTTTCTTACCATTTCATCATTTTCATCCTGTAAAAATCCTATAGCATCTTTGACATTTTTTTTACTTTTGACGTATCCCCAAAAACCTTTTTTGTTGCTTTTGACGTCTCTTGCAAGCCTTAATTCATTGTCAGCTTTAGATAATCTGATTTGTGCCCTGCAGGTTCTGCAGATGGCATTATATTCTTCTTTAGATATGCCTCCCTCTTTCCATTTGATAAACATTTCTTGGAGTAACAGAGTTCGCTCATACTGCCATATAGTGCCACTGTATCTATGTCAGCGACTCTGTGGTGTAACAGAGTTCACTTATACCGCCATATACTCTAGTGCCACAGCATTTATGTCAGCGACTCTGTGGAGTAACAGAGTTCGCTTATATATATATAGTGCCATATAGTGCCATATTACTAGCAGCAGGCTCTGCCTTCACGGTGGACCCCGGGCTGCGAATGCACCTATTATTTATATTTATTTGGTGCGTTCCGCAGCCCTTAACAGTGTCTTTCAAAAGTAATACTCTTCCCACAAAAAAACAAGCCCTCATTCAGCTATACGGCTATATTGGAGGAAAAATAAAAAGTTATGGCTCTTGGAAGAAGGGGAAAAACGGAAAATCGCTCCATGGAGTGAAAGGATTAATGAGCTTTGTCACATGACCAAGGAGGTGTAGCTAAATTGTCATGTGGCGAGACTTGTTAACGAGTCAGATACGGATTTTTAGGCAAGTTGATATTCACCTGTCCTAGCTCAAGTGCTAGGTCTTGTTTCCTTCCTCTTGGGCGAGGTCCCTTTGTGCAAGTCCACGCTGGATGACTGTAGTGATCGAGCAAACAACTTTGATATCATAAAACCAAGGTCTTTTAAGGTCAGCTCATACAGCTATGTCCTGTCTGAATATTCAGAAAGCATATAATTAAGCTACAACATACACTACAGCAGTTTGCCTTGTTATTCACTTCTCTCAGCTACTTAAACATCTTCTCCCAGCCAGATATTGGTATTAAACTATTTGCAGTTGTTCCTATCTCAAACCTGTAAATACTGTCACAATTGCGCTCTGAACTCTGCCGTAATCGATACCTTATGATGAATTCATCTTTGCTGATAGTGATAGAACTCTGCTACAAGTACCTGATACAAAATGTATCTCTGCTAATATTGGTGCCATTCATACTTACAAATTAGTTAAAAATTTGTAATCTTCTTTGTAAGCACATATCCATTCCTGTGGTTAGCCATTTTTCTGCTGATTGCATAAATCTTTACCATATAAAGTACAATTTATCTGCTGCAAGTCCTAGACTGACTATACACAATAATGTGCAAGATGAGGACTGAGGCACCAGCCAATGACAACAACACATGTATAGCCTTATGCCTTTTTCGAGCTTGTTTGAAAGATTGAAAGATTATTGTGCCAATGCTCAAATATATAATGAAACAGTCATTAATAGAAGCAGAAAGAGCAGCCCTCAACAATTCATGAAAATGGAAAGTCCTTGAAAGTCCTTTATTTTTCAAATCATTGGGACATCCATAAGGTATTCAGGAGGGTGCATTGTGCAAGAGAGCTTGTGAACTATGGCCGTTTTGCGCCCGTCTGGCACTTCTATGGGTCCAGGCCTGTAAAGGTGGGGGAGTGCCGTTCATTTTATGGGCAGTCTAACGTTTCCACATTCTGTCGCAGCTAACAAACTAACACCATTGATTAAAAATCATTATGGCAATACATTTAAAATATTTTTAACAACCTGCATATATAAAAACATTGATAGGTCAAACCTATTGTTTAAACCTAATGGACCCTGTGTTGAAGTCCTCATGATCCATTTTGCTTCCCTTCTTAATAACATCTTGTTATCGTCTCTCTCCTGTGGTATGTAATTAACCTTTTCCAGACCAGCAAAACGTAGTATGCTTGGGTCTGATCCATGGGATTCCTGAATATGCTTAATCAATTTTGGGGAGCCAATTCCAGGACTGATGGATCAGTGAATAAAAAGGGTCTAACAGTTTTCCCAATATAAAATTAATAACAAGGACAACAATTAATATAGATCACATGTGTTGTCTGACATATAAAAATCCCTTACTTGATGTTGGATTGGACCTATCCAGATTATGTGTTATGTGCATCTGACAAAAGAACAATTTCCAGGGGGAAGACCATAACAAAATGTTATTGAGAAGGAAAGCATGAGAACGTCAGCAAATGGTCCATTAGGTTTAAACAATAGGTTTGAACTATCGATGTTTTATAATTACAGGTTGTTAAAAATATTTTAAATCTATGGTCATAATGTTTTTTAATCAATAGCATTCATGTTTGTTAGCTGTGGCATGGTGTAGAAATGTTAGACTGCCCATAAAAGGAAAGACACTCCCACAACTTTACACTAGAGATGGGCGAACCCGAACAGTAAAGTTTGGCGTCCTACTGATCACCTACTGTTCAGGCATGGACACCAAACATGGACTTCACCAGGAAGTCCGTTTTACTGTTCGGATTTGGCCCCCTGAATGATGGGTGTTTGTCGCGCTTTCATGTGCATGACAGCGCGGCAAACACCGCTTCTAATTAGCGGTAAATTAATTACTGCTGGTCAAACAGCTGCGGTTCCCACGCTGTCAAAAGACATCATGAGCCCATAGCTATCATGAGAGGTATAAAGTTTACCTTCGGTCACTGGTGTCAGCTGATGGGACTACTGCTCCCATCAGCTGACACCTGCTGCCGCTAATAATAGTGAGAGCAGGCAGCTGCTGATGCGAGCATTCATCAGCCGGCGCCTGTGCTGTAAATAAATAATTTTTTTAAAAAAGGCTTTGGTTCCCCTATATTTTTGATAACTAGCCAGGCAAAACTCACAGCTGTGGTCTGCAACCTTCAGCTGTCAGCTTAAGCAAAGCTTGATATCAAGAATAGAGTTGTTACCAAGCTGTATTTTTTAATTATTTAAATAAATAATTTAAAAAAAATGGCATGGGGTCTCCCCATTTTTGACAACGAGCCAAGCTAAGGCACTCAGATGGGGATTGGTATTCCCAGGCTGGTAAGGGGCTATGGATATTTCCCCCTAGCCTAAAAATAGCAGCCTGCAGCTGCCCAGAAAAAGCACATCTATTAGATGCGCCAATTCTGATGCTGTGCCCAACTTTTCCCACTTGCCCTGTAGCGGTGGCAAGTGGGGTTCATATTTGTGGGGTTGATGTCACCTTCATATTGTCAGGTGACATCAAGCCCACGGATTACTAAAGGAGAGGCGTCTCTAAGACACTCATCCATTACTAATCCTATAGTTATATGGTAAATAAAGACACAGCCAGAACAGTGTTTTATTTGAAATAAAACAAAACACTTTTACTTTTTTATTTAAAAATAACAAACAGTTATACTCACCTTATGCCTAATTCCACTGAATCCCTCATCTCCTGTAATAAAACAAAAATAAAAAGCAACCTTATCCCTCACCTGTCCATCGTTCTGTCCCATGTAATCTATGTCTGGGGGATTAACAGTTTTCAACCTGGACGGTGCCAAGATGCGACCATCGAAGCTCAGAACCACTGGTTAACGAACTGCTGCGAGCACAGCATCATTGACTAGTAGTGACGTCATCGAGGTTACTGCTGGTCACTGAGGCTGCGTTCCTAGCAAGGCTGAACTGCAGTGTCCTCGTTGAGATCCCCGCTAGCACCATGAGAAAGTCTCGTGGTGCAAATTGTCAAAGGATACAAGCTACATACAGCTCACAGTGCAGAGGCGAGTTCACCGCAGTTCACCGGGAGAATTTTACTGTGGTGAATTTTAACTGCGGTGAACTCGCCTCTGCACCGTGAGCTGTATGTAGCTTGTATCCTTTGAAATGTTTTTTAATAAGTTCAGTTACCTTTAAAAAATGAACTCTACTTGCTCTCCTCCGATCCAGCACTGAGTCTCCCACAATATCAGCAATGACGTCACTTCAATAGCCCCACAGCGAATCGCTGAACTCAGTGCTCTAGCTGAGCTCAGTGATTGGCTGCACCACCATCATTGCTGCAGCCAAAGAAGAGAGACTGGGGCAATTGCAAGTATGCAGTGCTGGACTGAACATCATTTATTTTTATTCAAAATAAATGAATATTTATTCTTTCTTGAAGGCTAAAAGACTTGAAATGTTGTGCCTGACTGCTGTATTATTGTCTTATTCACAATATTATTTTCTTTTTTTTGTTACTTTTTCTTATCATGTAGAGTGTGATATTATTTGTAATGGCAAGGGAGTTGAAACTGGGCTGATAAAAAATTAAAAAGAAGTCTTAAACTGACCTCATTATGTTATATAGACTGTGTGACAAGTTCAGTAATGAGAACATGATTGCTCTGTCTATATTCATTTCTGTCTATATTTCTAATTGAATAGCCACCAAACATTGCTGAAATAAAAATATGAGAAGTTTTTCATGAATAACTTGTATTGTTACTACAGACAAAACTTTTTCTGAATTACAAATGCATATCTCTAAACATTTCAAATGAAAAAAGATGCATAGAAAAAATAAACTGGCAAAAAAAGTTTGATGAAATGGTGAAAAAAAAATTGCCTTTGTTTTTTTGAGTTTTGTTTCCATGGTGTTTATTGTATGGTAAAATAACATAATACTCTGGTGGGCTGTCCTCACATAGTCATTGTTAGTAGATCTGTATGATCATACAGCATATTTGTTGGCTACGGCTTGCGATATATATTAGATAACTCATATACAAACCTGTCAAATTCAACAGAACAGGTTGAATATCTATTGTACATGGAAATCTCCAAACGCTTCAACTCTTCTCCAATTATAAGTAACACATTTCAACCTACTTGGTCCTGTTGTCTTAAGGAGAGATACAGTGACATGTAAAAGTTTGGGCACTCTTTGTCAAAATCATTGTTATTGTGACCAGTTAAGCAAGTTAAAGATGGAATGATTTCTGAAAGGCCTACAGTTCCAGATAACACTTTTCCTTTGTATTTTAGGACAAAAATATATATATATTTCATCTTTTAGATTTTAAAAATTACTAAAAAGGAAAATAGGCCAATGCAAAAGTTTGTGCACTTTGCATGGTTAGTACCTAGTAGCAACTCCTTTTGAAAGTATCACTGTTTATAAACACTTTTGTAGATAGAGAAGAGTCTTTCAATTCTTGTTTGGGCTATTGGGCTTGTGACCGATCAGCTAAAAACCATGGGAGAATGAGGTGCGGCGAGCTCAGCTTCAGTGACTAGCGGTGACTTCAGCGAGGCTACCGCAGGTCACTGACACTGCATTCCCACCTGCACTTCACTGTGAGCCAGGACGATGAACTGGTGGTCATCTCATTAAGGTCCTGGAGAAGTCTGTGTTCAGGGTCTGGGTCCAAACACTGGGTGTTCAGTATGGACCCTGAACTTTACTCATTGGGTTTGCCCATCTCTAATGTTTGCATCAAGAATTTATTGAAATTTCATTGAATCCATTCTTCCCTCTATCAGTGAAATGTTCCCCGTGCTATTGGTTGTAGCACAACCCCAAAGCATGATTGATCCACCCCCATGCTTAATGGTTGGCGAGATGTTCATTGTACATTCTTCAATAGGTCATAAATCAGACAGTATAGTCTTCCATACAGTATTCTGGCACCACATAGTGCTCCATACAGAATAATGAACCCCATATATTGCTCCGTACATTATTATGAGCACCACATAGTCCTCTATACAGTATTGTGGGCACCGCATAGCACTCCATACAGAACAACATGCCCCATATATTGCTCCATACAGAATAATGAGCCCTATATATTGCTCCACACAGTATTTTGGGTCCCATATAGTGCTCCATACAATATAATGAGCCCTATATATTACTCCATACAGAATAATGAGACCCATATATTGCTCCATACAGTATTATGGGCACCAGATAGTGCTCCATACAGAATAACATACCCCATATATTGCTCCATACAGAATAATGATTCCGATATATTGTTCCATGCAGTATAATGTGCCCCATATAAAACTCCATACAGTATAATGAGCCCCAAACCTGTATATACATCATCACCAGCCCCAGCCCACTGAGCCTAGCACCTGTATATACATCAGCAGCCCCAGTCCACTGAACCCAGCACCACCTGTATATATCATCACCAGCCCCAGCCCACTGAGCCCAGCACCACCTGTATATACATAATCTCAGCCACAGCCAGCCCCTGTATATACATCAGACGAGCCAGCCCCAGCCCCTGTATATACATCAGCCCAGGCACTGCCAGCCCCAGCCTCTGTATATACATCAGCCGAAGCCCACAGCACCTGTATATACATCAAACCAGCCAGCACCCAGCTCCTGTATATACATCAGCCAAGCTCCCAGTATTACACTCTCACTCACTCACCCAGACCCGGCATGACGTCACTGACTAAATAGATTTGAATAACAGTGATTACCTCAGGAGCATGCGGGTACTAGGAGCTCCTCCGGATGCCTGATCTGATCCTGATACGTTCAGCGGCGCGCTGCAGCCAGAGGTGGGAGATGGGGAGAGCAGAGCTCTCTCGCTCCACCCACAAAGAACGTCCTGACATTCAACGTCAGGAGATCTTAACTCCTATGTGCAGGGCACCTGGCCACTGACTCACTGATGCTTGCGCGAGCTCGCGCACCTGTAAAGCTGCCGTTCCTGAAGATTTAAAGGGCCAGCGGCAGGAAAAACAGGCGGTCTCATCATGATAGGTGCACGCCCCTGCTTCTAGGGGGGGCAGATGCCTCCACCTGCCCCACGGTGGGTATGTCCATGCTTGTTTCCAAAATTCATCTGACTGGTTTAGATGTTAATTTGCATATTTATGAAGCTGAATTTTTTGGTGAGCATGCCGAAAATGTTTTCATCTAATGAATCTTCCATGAATGCCATATTTGTGCAGGTGCCTCTATACAGTAGAACAATGTACCACAACTCCATAGTCTGCTATATCTTTCTGAAGGTCTTTTGAAGTCAAGCGTGGGTTTTGATTTGCCTCTTTAGCAATCCTACTATCAGCTCTCACAGAAATTTTGCTTGGTTTTCGAGACCTTATCGTGACTTCCACTGTTCCTGTTAACTGCCATTTCTTAATTACATTTTGAGGAAAGGCCAACTTGAAAATACTTAGCTATCTTCTTATAGCCTTCTCCTGCTTTGTGAGCCTATGTAAGGGGGTGACAGAGGCTGTCATATGCCTCCCCCTCTTTGAAAATTGTTCACATTAAATATGTGAGGTTCCATAGAGTTTATGAATGTTAATGTATTCATTTACTGTTATTGTAATGTGTATGTACTTTACATGTATTATCTATAGGATTAGTGATAGAAGGTAGTATAGAAGAGTAGCAGTAGCATAGGACAATAGTGGGAGTACAATAGTGGGGCCCACTAGAGATAGGGAATGTAAGTGCCAGCACAGGCATAGTTAGGAAAAGGGGTTTTCCAGACTGGGAGGAGTTACAAATGGGTGTAGCACAGAGCAGTGAGCTATAGTATGAGACATCCTGTTTAATAGTCCGTAGTGATGCAGCAGTGAGAGAGGACACATGGATAGCCGTGGGGGTGAAGATTGCTGAGGCATAAGGGACCCCAGGCTGAGCAGCGTGCAAGTGGTCACCATCTAATTAAGTAACCATTCCACCGAGCATCCAGAGACTACGGCCGGGATTAGGTAGAGCTGAGAGCGCCTTTTACCTTTTCCAATTGAAACCAGACAAGGAGAATGGGAGGAAGTTGGTGGACCGAGGGGCACAGATGTCGCAGAAGAGAAAGGAGTTTCTGTGGGACAGAGATTGCCGGAAGAGACAGAAATTGTCGGAAGAGTCAGAGATTGTCAGTCAAGACAGGGATATAAGTGTCTTCAGGAAGGAAGTTGTCAGAGAAGACAGGGAAAGCTCAAGGAATGCCAATGTATGTGAACTGTGCTACATCTGTAACAAGAACCCTGTTGTCAAATAAAGTTGAACTGTTGAGTATGGACATGGAGTCTGGAGTTGTTTGTGAGAACCGTGAATTTGGAGTCAGGATGACAGAAGCAGACGAAACCCTGGAATCCAATGTGAGTGTTCTACTTGGTATCTATCACATGCAACACACAGGACTTTGTGTTTCCTTTGTGGGGTGCCAGGGTGTGGGAATGCAACAGCGCCTCGCCACAACTACCACCCTAGCCTCCTCACACCTACACCATTTTCATTTTCAGAGTACTAGACAGCTGCTTAGAAGAACCCATGGCTGCTGTTTTTGGCACAAGGTTAGAGGAGGTTGGGTTTTTATAAAGCTGGGAAATTTGCATCACCTGGCCTTTCCTAACGAGAGTGAACAAGCTATAACCCTGACAGGCTAGTTAAGGTCTGAAACCTTGATCAAGGTTATATGAGAGAGAATACATTCCAGCTCCAGAATGAGTTAAAAGAATTTATTTGTTTATTTAGTAAATGCTGAAATATTGTAACTCAAAATCAAAAAGCGACATGTTTCAACTGCAACTGTAGCCTTTATTGAGCTCAGGTAAATGTATTATTCTCTTTTGTTGTTACATGTGTGATCAGAGTTCCATGCAGCTGGAAGATTCAAGTTGGTTAGCTGACTTCTTTCCCCTTTCATTCTAAAATTATAAGGTTATATGAGCACACAAATCTCCTGAGGTGCCAAAACTTTTGCATTGGCCCATATTCCTTTCTGTAATTTCTAGAATGAAAAATTACTATATAGTGTATAGGTAGTACTCACTTGGCTGGTCGTTGAGGTAGATATCGGGACACTTAGGGTTAAAAAGTCCATATAGTTTATTAGAATACAGCATAAACCGCTCCTCAGTAACTTAGTAGCATGCAGCTGCCAGTACAATGTCCGTTAAACAATCAGCTTTGCAGTGTCTCCACAGTACCTCACTGACCCAGGTCAGCATAACATGGATTCCTGTCCATTACCTGTTAGTGTCGGCCACACAGGTTCCTGGATGCCTCTTATTCTCAGAGGTATCCCAAAAACACTCCTTACTGACCCCGGTGAGTGTCACTCACTGTCCGACCGTCCACACAGGAGGTTTCTCACAGACCTCCTTTCTCTAGCTCAGACTGGCCAGCACTACTTCCCCAGGCTGTGCAATGTCTAGCCCACAGGCTTGTTCTGGAGACTGTAAGCGTTAGCGCCCCGACTAGGCGAGGCAAGCCTCCAGGAGTGGACCCTCTAGATTGTGGTACCACGTGGTCCCTGTGTGAGCAAACAGGTGGAGCCGACCCCTATACAGGGATTGTTAGGGGCAGGCCCAGAGGTTCGAGTACCACAATAGCCGGTACAAAGAGGGGCGGCTCTATAGGAAGCAGGAAAGCCCCTCCACAGAAAGATGGAGCACAAAGCACCAGGGCGGAGCAGAAAAGGGAAGGACTAGAGTAGGACTGTGGGCGAGAACCTCGGAACAACAGGACGGAGCAGGACACGGGAGACAGGACTGGAGCAGGACTGTGGGAGAGGGCCACGATATTATGCAGAGATATTAGCAACCAAAGTATTTGAAACCTAACGAGTTAACTTTTTTAAGTCCAAGTGGGGGTTACCAGATGTTTTTTACTAAAGGTGTGTACTCCTTCCCTCTCTATGATGCTGACCAATCATAACCAGGCAGTTAACACACAGGAGAAAAAACAAGCCCCCACAATAACTAAGAGTAGATTTCTAATTGTCTCACCTTCTACATGAGTTACTGTGGGGGAAGGGGGAGGGAGGTTAGTGCAACTGAGTTAAGCTGTGTCACATTACAGCACCTTCTATCATCTCTCTTTCTCTCCTAACATAGTCACCTATGCTGCAGTGCCCCTTCCCACACTCTGTCCAGAGATATGTTAGAAATCACACTTACACACGTGGTCAAAATTGTTGGTACCCCTGGTTTAATGACAGAAAAACCACAATGGTGACAGAAATGGAGTTTTGTTTTATTAAAAAATTCTGTGGAATCATGGTTGAAAAGCAATGTCTGACTTTCATTTGTTAATTTTCATAGATTTTTGATTTATTATTACTTTTGTCAGATTCAAGTTATTTCTGTCACCATTGTGTTTTTTTCTGTCATTAAGCGAGGGGTACCAACAATTTTGACCATGTGTGTATGTCTGCTGTATGCAACCTGTTTTCACTCTGCAGTGAGAGCAAAGCAGGTTGTCATTACACCTCACATAGAAGTAGTCAAAAACAGGCATGTTACAGTGTGTGAGCTAAAATTCATGTCTTGATCTCCCTGTAGAGTACAAGTTGCTTCAGCAGAGCAGGCATAAGCATGAGTACTAACAAACTCACTAATCAGGAGTTATGATAAAATAGTTTGTAATGTGACACAGATAAACTCAGCTGCAATTCATCCTAACCACTACTCTCATGCAGGAGGTTAGCTCAGGAGATCAGACCTGTATCATTACATCTCACAAGCTGAGAAATCTGACTGAAACTAAGGTAGGGGGTGTGTTTTTCTTTCCTTTGAGTGTTGCTGCCTGTTTATGATTGGTCTGCATCATACAGGGAGAAGAAGTACATGCCCCAGTGAAAAATAACTGATAGAACCCACTTGTACTTAAGAAAGTTAACTCATTATGTGCCAAATTCTTTGATTACTAATATTTCCGCTGATAAGCGGCAAAATAAAAAAATTAGCAAAAAAGTTCTTCCTCTCTATAGACACTTACATTATGTGTCTCCACTTCAACATAAAAAATTTGGTGCAAGGTCCTTCATTAAAAAAAAAAAAACATACTCGCATCACTGCGCAACTCTCAGGCACCCCGATACTCCCTGCCTGCTGTCTGCTAATCCCTGCCTCTGTCATCTTGTAACTCCAGCTGGTTATTCACTCTAGGTCAGGGCTTCCAACCACAAACAAGCCTTGGAGTCCATCATGCATGATTTGAGGTGTACTCCCAGCTGGAAGTAGAAGCCTAGAGTGAACACAAGGCTGCGACTTCCAGCTGTAGGTCCCAAAGGTCCTGATCTTCAGGACCTGCTCATGGCCAGAAGCCCTGGCCTAGAGTGAACAATGGGTTAGAGATGCAAGACAACAGTGGTTCGGAGGACCAGATAACGGGCTGGAAGCAGCGCAAATGGCCATAGATATGAGTAGATGAGTAGTGAAGTGAGTATGGCTTTTTTTTTTACATCTTATATTTATCATGGTCTTGACTCTGGAACATAGTAATGAACATCAAATTTGCACAAAATAATTACTCTGCAAATCACATTTTCTGGGAAAGTGTATGCGAAAAGGTTAATTGGTATTTTGCCTAATCCGCTCTTCTCTAACAGCTATTTAAAGTGTGTTTTACATCAGTTTATGGTCTCAATGTACTTGAATTAGTATCTAAGTATATTATCTTTTCTAGGTGCATCTGGAGGAAACAAAAGTTGTTAAATGTTTGCACTTTTGTATTGCGCAAAAGTTGTACAACAGTTGAAACAATTTTATGCAATAATTCTGGCAAAAACACCTTCATGAATTGGACTCTGCATTTTTCGCATTTGGCTTTCTGCTTTAGCTACCTAAGTATGTACTTTTTTGGAATATGTGGAGAGTTTTTTATATGAGTAGTTAGGGTGGACTACAGCTGGTCTATTGTGGGCTGGTCTAGTCAGTACTATATGGCCTTTGGGCTTTTTTAATTGTTTTTAATGTTTTAGATTGCATTTTTTAATAAACATTATAGGTGACCCCAGTTTTGTCATACTTATTTTTCTTGTTGTTCTTACTTTGCTTAGTAGATCAGTCCCATAGTTTGTAAAAAAAGAAACTTTACATTTTTAGACCTGAGCAAATCTTTTGATATTCAAATTCACAAATGCCTTCAATTGCCTAAAATAGTCACTTGCTGGTAGTTCACCAACAAAGCTCAGTGTGGAACACCCAATCATTTGTTCAGGATTGGTGTAGTATAGTATTTCTTTTCTATTTTTTTTTACAGTTGAGGCTCATTTAACCTTTACATTGTTTGAATGAGAATTATTAAATTGTTCAGCTTAAAAATATTAAAAACAATGCACAGGCTATCCTTATTGCTTAATATAAGTACCGTATTTTGTGGTGCGGTGGTGTCTGGCCAGCAGCGGGGCTCTGTGTTGCGTGGGGGGCTCCTCCAGCATTTCCCTCGTAGCCGGAAAGCCCCCCGCAGCTCCGCTGCTGCGGCCTCCTGATAGATGGCCGCCAGGGGCCTCCGGTGGCGGTCCCGACGCAGCCTTCCGTGCGGTGTTGTCGGGGCAGCAGCGGGCTCTGTGCTGCGTGGGGGGCTTCGCCAGCATTTCCCTCTTAGCCAGAAAGCCCCCCGCAGCTCCGCTCCCTCCTGCAACGTGGTGGCGTCCTCAAACATGGCCGCCAGGGGCCTCCGGTAAGATGGCTGCCAAATCTCATTCAAGTCTCGGCAACGAGATCTCTTCTCCCGAGATCTTGTCCTGAGATCTCGGGAGACGAGATCTCAGGAAGAGATCTCGTTGCCGAGACTTGAATGAGATTCGGCGGCCATCTTACCGGAGGCCCCTAGCGGCCATGTTTGAGGACGCCACCGCGTTGCAGGAGGGAGCGGAGCTGCGGGGGCTTTCCGGCTAAGAGCGAAATGCCGGCGGAGCCCCCCACGCAGCACAGAGCCCGCTGCTGCCCAGACACCACCGCACGGAAGGCTGCATCGGGACCGCCTCCGGAGGCCCATGGCGGCCATGTTTCTTGAGGCCACCACGTCGCAGCTGCGGGGGGCTTTCCGGCTTAGAGGGAAATGCAGGCGGAGCCCCCCATGCAGCACAGAGCCCCGCTGCTGCCCCAACACCACAGAGCATAGGAGGCTGGATTGAGACCACCGCTATGGGATTTGTGAGTGCCATACATTGCACAGCCACCCCACAGAGCACAGCCACCCCACAGAACACAGCCACCCACAGAGCACAGCCACCGCACAGAGCACAGCCACCCCAAAGAACACAGCCACCCCACAGAGCACAGCCACCCACAGAGCACAGCCACCCCACAGAGCACAGCCACCCCACAGAGCACAGCCACTCCACAGAGCACAGTCACCCCATAGAGCACAGCCACCCTACAGAGCACCCCTGCAACACAGAGCACCACCATCGCACCAGCCTGAACCACCGAACGACCCCTGTGACCACTCCTCTACCTGTGCTGATCCCTTCTCTGGTAAGCTGAATTCGGACTGTAAGACGGACCCCCATTTGACACATTATTTTTTTTTCCCTATTTTCCTTCTGAAAATTTAGTGTGCGTCTTATGGTCCGGTGCGTCTTATAGTCCGAAAAATACGGTATGTTACTTGGCAAAAATTGAAATATGCATTCATAAGATCAACCACTTTAGCACAAATAATATTTGACATTTAGTTTAAACCATAATATTCTGGAATAATAATCACACTTGGATTCTCCGCTTTCTAAACCTGCATAGATTAATTTTCTTAAACAATGTCGATAATTTTTACATTAAATTAATCTAAGAACTTATTGTAAGCATAACATTATTATTGTAAAATAGTCTTCTTTGTACTTTAATTGAAAATCAACCATGTGGTACAAACTATATTAATATTATGACTATAAACCTCTTAACAAAATGCAGCGCAATTAAAATATTAGCATTATGACTATATTTCTGTTATTTTCTCAATATTTTTCATTTATATTGTTTAGCTGACTTTAAAGCAGAAAATTTAATATTTACTCCCTACCAAGTCAGATATTATATCTTTTTACTAGATCTACAGTGGGTACAGAAAGTATTCAGACCCCTTTAAATTTTTCACTCTTTGTTTCATTGCAGCCATTTGGTAAATTCAAAAAAGTTCATTTTTTTCTCATTAACCCTGACATGAGGCGGTCATGAGTGACGCTTTGGTGCAGGTCTTGTACCTTCTTTTCTAAGCATGTGCATGTTGTCAATTCCAACACATGCTCAGTATGCACTCCCTGCACTAAATTCCTTTGAATGCCCACTAACATGTAGGTTCTTTTTCTAACATTTTTGGCCATAGAGTTGGAAATATATGTATGGCTAATTTTTGTTTTTCAAATGATATAATTACCAGTATCCAAAAGTTTCATAGAGCAGACGTAAACATAAAAACCCAGCCTTTATTTTGGCACATATTTGTCAGATTTTCATCTACTGTTATTTTTGACAGGTGCTAACTTTATAAAGCAGCAAGAAACTTCCAAAAAATCAATAAAAAAGTTGTAGGAAAACAAGGTAGGCTAAGGGTTAAATCCTAGCACTACAGATCCTGATTAGGTGCACCTGAATAGCTATGACTAGAACCAGACAATGTGTTCACTGTTATCAGTCAGTTGGGGGAAGCTGAGCAAAGTGTGTTGTGTTGGAGCTGGAGGGAGAAAAGCCAGAATCTGTCTGAGAAGAGACTGCACAGGTAGGGTGTGACAAACTGTAAGTAACACTGGTAGCGATGGACGATATCTGCATTGTGTGACTGAACTGGGGCTAGCTCATCTGTGTCTGAATAGTCAGGGTCTATAATGCTTAGTTAGTGCCAAGACAAGGCTAGGTATTTTATGTTTATAGTTTTGTTTTTGGTTACTGTGCAACCAGTGGAAAATAACACTATTTTGTGTGTGATATAAAAACCATGTAGTTTTGTGTTCCAGGCGGTTACCCGAAAGAGTGAACTCCTACAATTGATGGAGAAAGTGGGCAAAGAGCACTGGTGATTACTGTATACATATTGAATGTCCTGGGTAAAGGCAGCTACAGTATTGCAAACATGGTCTGAAAGCATGGAGGAGCTTATTAAGCAATTAGTTAAAGGAAATCTGCAGCAGCAGTTTTACCACCAGGCCCAACAGGAAATTAAACTCCTGATCCAGCAGTTTCAGCAGCAGCATCAGCAGCAGATGTCTCTCTTGACAGAAACTGTCCAGGCCAGAGAGAAGGCTCCTGCCCCAGCTAAAGTGAAGGTAGTTATGTGAGGCAAACTGTATGGGAGGCCTTGCAGAAAATGACTCTGGAATATGACATTGACACTTTTCTGACTGTCTTTGAGAGGGTGAATGACAGGGAGGAACTGCCGCCAGAGCAATAGGCATAGATTCTAGCTGTGTACCTTACTGGGGAACTGTAGAAAACATACTATGATCTTGCCATGAATACGCAGAAAAATTGGAGAGAAAAGCCATAAATTAATATATAAATATTTATTAATAATAATCAACATGAATTTCATAAATAATCAAAAAAAAAAAGATGACCAATAACATACATGAATACATAGCACAACGAATGGTTTGAAATGGTATGCGTGGTGGTATTAGATGTAATGTACAACTATGGTACACATGACAGAAGGGTGAGAGGGGCACATATTCAAAAAGTATAAAATCCAAATACTGGTTAAAGGAATGTGCCACAATGAAGTAAAATAGTCACAGTGCAGCAAAAGAGATATACCCAAAGCACCTATTATAATAATCGCAAGTGCATATATAGAGAGTGGGTCCGGAAGAAGCCAGTGCGAAACGCGCGTCGGGGCGCGTCTCTGTGGTGCATTACCAGTATGGGTGAGTTTTATTATTGATTCACGCAGCATTAGGCATCTTTATTAATGGTCCTGAGAGTGGGATTCCGGACCCACTCTCTATATATGCACTTGCGATTATGTTTTCTATGATCTTGCCATGTAGAATACTAAAGGAATATGGCAAGCTGAAGGTGGATATTAAGATACATTTGGCCGTAACCCTGGCCTGGTCCAAGATATTCGACCTCTTACACCTGGTGCAAAAATGGCTGGAGCCTGAGACCTGCTCTTCAGCACAGATGGTGGAAAGAGTGGTACTGGACCGACTACCAAAATGCGTACAAATATTGGTTGCCCAAGTAGATCCCCATAATGCAGATGACCTTGTAAGCCTCATGAAAAGATTGAAAAGATTCTTGGCTGTGGATAACACCCTGAACAATCAAAAGAGCCTATAGTCACCTTTCTGGGATACCCAAAAGAAAGGGACCAAGATCATGTCTGAGGGGCGCCCAAAGACCCAGGAGAGATCTGAGACGGTTTCAAGCAGTACATCTCATACCTTTGTCTGTTGGAGGTGTTGTGCCCTGAGGCATATATCAGCCCACTGTTTATTGGTCTCAGAATCAATGGACTGTCAGATTGGCCGACACTTCTTATTTTTTGCCCTTCCCAAATGCAGTGCCATACATCACCCTGGTGAAGGACCTCAGCTAGGCCAGGTGATAGTGAACGATGTGACTGTCACTGGATTCATGGGCTCAGAGAGTTTGGTGACCTTTGTAAGGGCCACAATTCTGCATGTGATTGTCCCTGGGAAGGGGGTGGGGGTAAGGATTATCCATGGAGAAGCCAAAAAACTATCCCATGGACGGAGTCAACATACACACAAACTGTGGTTCTGTGTCCTACGAAGTAGAAGTGGTCAAAGATCTATTGCATGCTATAATTGTCAGCTATGGTAACAAGGTCACATGATGTAAATATGAGCTTGAGAAATCATCCCCTGAAGTCAATATCCCTCACCTGGAGGAGTCCTAGGACAACTTTGGAACTACACAGAGCAGGTATTTATTGGCAAAAGATATTTTGGAAAATGTATGTTAGCTAAGTAATGTTGCCCAGGAGCCGAGAGCCAATAAACCTATTCCACAATTGGTCAGGCATAAAGATCTGTTATTTTGAGGGACCAAAAGTGAGGGACCAGGTAAAATAGTGCCTCCTCAAGGCCAAAGAGGCAAAATCAAGTGAGAAAATATGGGCCTGGGGATGGGGTACTTGTGTTAGTGCCCTCAGAGGACATTTAGGAAAGCCAGGTAAGCTAGAGGTTAAATCCTAGCACTATAGATCCTGATTAGGTGCACCTGGATGACTAGAACCAGGCCACATGTTCACTGTTGTCAGTCAGCTGGGGGAAGCTGACAAGATTGGGTTGTGTTTGAGTTGGAGAGACAAGCCAGAATATATCAGAGAAGAGATTGCACAGGCCGTGTGCACCAAACTGCAAGTATCACTTGTTGCTATGGATGATGGATATTTTGTGTGACCTAGCTGGGGCTAGCTCAGCCATGTATGACTATCCAGGTTCCATATTTTGTGGTTAGTGCTGCAACAAGGCTATGGATTTTATGCTTATGTTTTTTTTCGGAATTGTGCAACCAGTGCAAATAAACAGTATTCTGTGTCTGATATAAAAACCCTGTGGTTTTGTGTTCCAAATGGCTACCAGAAAAAGAGTAAACCCCTACCTACAAGATATATTAAAGGTATATGTTATTAAAGGAGGTTTCCACTTTAGGTAAATTGGTCCCCAAAAAGTGTTATGCTTGTAAAATAACACTATGGAGATTATAATCACCCTCTAAATCCAGCGCTGGCTTCCTACTGCTGCAGCGGTCTCCGTGTTTTGCCTGTAGTGGTGAGACCACATCAGCAGCGCACATCACCACTGAAGGCCATAACCTAATTCAGTGGCTTTTGATGACTGCAAAGGCAGAGGCACTGAGAAAGGTGATTAACTGCAGAAGTGTTGCGAGATGTTGATGTGACGCCACCTCTCTAGTTAAAACACAAAGACCGGAGCAGAATCAGAGAGCGTGAATCTGGAGGGTGAGAACCTGCTCTTTAGGTTATTTTACAAGCATAAAACTCATTAAAGTTGAAAACTCATTTAATAATGAAATCAAATGAATGCACATTGAGTGGTATATGTTTGCACACTACACATTTGGATAGATATACGGTATCTTATATTGGGTATATTTAGTGTGAAAAGTTTTCACTGAAAACTCTTGATAAAATCTTGATCTTTATCATTGATTCTTTTACAATATTTTTTTTTCTCATACTACAAATGTGGCAATGGTTTGTGCTATTAAACATTTATTTGCCATGATAAGTATTTGTAGCAAGTTATGTAATGTCACTCCAAAACCAAGTAAATGGGCGGTTGCAAAAAGTGTAACTGAGGTATGTTATCACCATATTGCACTAAGGTAGTTCCTTAAAATTTTTATAATGGGTGGTTTATTTTTATTTTACGTCCTATGAATATATTAGTCTATCAAATTATTAGCCTAGTTGTGCTCAATGTGTAAGCCTTTGGTTGGTGTCTCCTGTATGATTCATAGTTCAAATATTGACTGCGGAATATAGATTAGCCACAGATCTCCTGAACTTGATGGCCTCATCTATACCTATGAAGCTGTCATATTTGGACCCGGAGATTTGCAGACAATCTGCAGTCCATACAGAGACCATGAATATTGGATATATGAAGCTGGGCTACATTAGAACTAAAATACTGTATATCAGACCTATCGGATTGTGTTTGCAATCCAGAAATTCCTAATCAATAGGGGAGCTCAACTCCCCAAATGTACACAGCAGTCACCAAAACTGGAGTCAACCTGTGGTCTATGGAGTCAGGGCAAACGCAAACCGCCCATACACCAGGATGACAAAAATATAGCCAGTGCTCCATTTGCATTAAAGGGTTAAATGATATATGTTAACAATGAAAATGTAGTTCCAATATATTTTTCTTTCCTTTGAAAAGGACTAGCATCTGTCATGTGCATATCCTATCTATCTTTGAAGTTTGCCAAAGGGTAAAAAAAAAACCCTCCATATCAATTATCATGTAGCCACCTGTTTCAAGCAGTATTTTTGGATAGCACATTGTACAATATGTCGGCATTTTGTTAGAAGTATTATTTTCCACTGCACAAAAGCAATCATTATGTCTACATTGGGTTATGGAAACTGACGGTGACATATATCCTCCACTTATCTGGAGCAGATATTTCATGAATATGAAGGTCATAACACTGAGAGATTGCGCCATTAAAATGGTGAATCATCATGTGACATTCTGTGGTGTGCATTAGATTTATCTGTCAATGACACAATCAGATTTTGTCAAATGACCATTTATATTTCATCCAGGACATAAAAGGATGTGAAAATGAGGGTAATGATGGCGCATTTTGATAAACTCACATTTCTGATGTAGAAACACAGATAGGATACATTGTGGTGGTAGAAATTTGAATATAATTTTTACAGGCTTTTTTCGCATTTAGTTAAGATTCTATAAATACTCTGGCAAAGAGACAAGACTTTAGTGCATCCTCTCCACTGGTCCGCGTTCACATCTCCCATTCTTGTAAACTCTGTAAATTAATTGGAGTGTGGCAGAGATGCTGGTAATAAAAGAATCACAGAATCATAGAATCATAGAATGGTAAAGTTGGAAGGGACGTCCAGGGTCATCTGGTCCAACCCCCTGCTCAAAGCAGGATTCACTAAATCATCCCAGACAGATGTCTGTCCAGCCTCTGTTTGAAGACTTCCATTGAAGGAGAACTCACCACCTCTCGTGGCAGTCTGTTCCACTCAATGATCACTCTAACTGTCAAAAAGTTTTTTCTAATATCTAATCTATGTCTCCTCCCATTCAGTTTCATCCCATTGCTTCTAGTCTTTCTTTGTGCAAATGAGAATAAAGATGATCCTTCTACAATGTGACAGCCCTTGAGATATTTGTAGACAGCTATTAAGTCTCCTCTTAGTCTACTTTTTTGCAAGCTAAACATTCCCAAATCCTGTAACCGTTCCTCATAGGACATGGTTTGCACACCGGACACCATTCTGGACGCTCTTCTCTGAACTTGCTCCATTTTGTTGATGTCCTTTTTAAAATGTTGGTGCCCAAAACTGGACACAGTATTCCAGATGAGGTCTGACCAAAGAGGAGTAGAGGGAAATAATGACTTCACGTGATCTAGACTGTATGCTTCTGTTAATACATCTCAGAATTGTATTTGCCTTTGTTGCTGCTGCATCACACTGTTGACTCATGTTCAGTCTGTGATCTATTAGTATACCCAAGTCTTTTTCACATGTGCTTTTGCTTAGCCCTATTCCTCCCATTCTGTATATGCTTTTTCATTTTTATTTCCCAGATGTAGTACTTTGCATTTTTCCCTGTTAAAAACCATTCTGTTAGTTGCTGCCCACTGCTCCAGTTTATTTATATCTTTTTGAATCTTCTCTCTTCTCTAGTATTACCTATCCCTCCTAGCATTGTGTCATCAGCAAATTTAATTAATTTACCCTCAATTCCTTCATCTAAATCATTGATAAAGATGTTAAACAATACAGGGCCCAAGACAGAGCCCTGTGGTACCCCACTTGATACATTCTTCCAACTGGATGTGCAGCCATTTACTACCACTCTTTGGTTCCTATCACTAAGCCAGTTATGAATCCACCTAACAGTTGCCTTGTCCATTCCATACTTAGCCATTTTTTCAATAAGGATTGTGTGAGATACTTTGTCAAATGCTTTGCTGAAGTCAAGATATAATATATCTACAGCATTTCCCTGATCCACCCAGTCAGTGATTCTGTCATAAAAGGAAATTAAAAAAGGCTGACATGACTTATTAGTTACAAACCCATGCTGACTCTGGTTAAGCACTTCATTCTTGTCCAGGTACCTACATACATGTTGTTTAATAATAACTTGTTCAAAGATCTTTCCTGGTATAGATGTCAGACACACCGGCCTACAGTTCCCTGGGTCCACCTTCTTCCCATTTTTGAAGATAGGAACAACATTTGCTCTTCTCCAGTCTTCTGGGACTTCTCCTGTTCTCCAAGAATTTTAAAAGATTATGGAGAGTGGTTCAAAAATTTCTTCTGCTATCTCCTTCAGTACTCTGGGGTGTAATTCATCTGGACCTGGAGACTTGAATTCATTTATGTTAGCTAAGTGTTTCCTTACTATTTTTCACATTGCAACCAGGGCCAAATTCCTAATTAGAAGTAAAACAGCAGTTCCAGCTTTTAGAGAGGTTCAACAGTCATATACAGGTTAAGGTATATGTCAGCAAGAGCACGAGTCTTTAAGATAACTCTATGGAATAAAGAAAAGATTTGTCTTGATTATGACACCGAGACAGTGAGTATGTTCCTTTGGAGTTTTGGTTGAAACACCCAGGGAAATTGCAATATGGGGTATATGTAGTGTAAGTCGTGTTCTTCAGGACACAGCAGAGTCACGGGTGAGAAAAAACAACTCCTGCACAGTCCATTTTCCGTAATTACTTTACTTAGTTATGAGGGTAATTTAACCAGACAGTAGAAAACATAAAAAAAAACATTATACAGACATTTAGCCACAAGGCTGAAACCCCTGTGCTACACAACATTGCACCCAAACGAGCTATACCTACTGTATTTTCTATAAATCTACTTACTGGCGTGCCTGTTTGTACCGGCTGCCCATTACCTATTTACACCATGGAGACTGGATTAATTATATTAGTGTAATGTACTGACTCGCCTGCAGTTCAGCACAGCAGTTTACAATCTTACAAACATTTACTTCTGTTCCCCAACTTAATATCCCTCTCCCATCCCAATGTGATCTCAATGAATAGTCCGTCCTCCATTACATTGAAAATACTCCAAAATTAACCATGTGTATCGACGAATTAGCCGTGAACAAATTCTATTTAAGTTGAACAACTGCCTCGTATTATAATGTTCCACAGAAACTCTCTCTCCTGAAACAAAAGGAAGCTCGTTTTGTCTGGGTCCGTTGCGTGTTGTGTCGGCACCGAGGTGTAGTAGAGGATTCTTAGTTATAAAACAAACGGGAAGCCTGGCAACAAATTTGAAAGTTCTGGATGCTGATTTTGGCAATAACCGTGGCCTGAACAGTCAATATACAATACCTAACTATCTAACTATAGGCTTTATCCCAGCCTTAAGTCTTTTGGCACCAGAATGTAGTGTGGTGAATGCACAGTTACTTACTGTGGCGGAGCAGTGGGCTTTAGTGTTCTTACCAACTTGGGTCTGCGCTGGACAAACAATCGGTGTATAAAGATGGATACAGGGCCCCACCAACAGGTGAGCAGTACTGTTGGTGCTTGTGGATTAACTCTTCAACAGCATCCAACACCTCTCACTCTAGGTCCTGGGCTTTTCCATCTCTTAGCAGCGTTCATAGGAGAAATCTCCTCACATTCGGACTGGTTCAGGTCATGGACAAGTTCAGCTCCAATCTTCCGCTGATCTGGTCTCGGTGAGGTGCTTCCACGAGAGGATGTTGTCAGATTCCTCTCCAGCACATCCACTCTTTCATTAGCTGCAGACTGCCCATAAGATGGCTGCACTTCCTCATCCTGTGTCTCACATCAGTCACATTGTAGTCCCACCTACTGAAATTTTATAAGCATATCATAGTCTCTCAGCAATGCTTAGACAACAGCAACATCTTGTGGCCGGATAGCAACATTTACTGTAGAGAAGCAAATCTATTTACAATAGGTACAGGGATTATACTGGTGTGGGTACAGGTATACACAATTATACCACTCTGGTGAGCTGACACACATCTCACATATAGTAAGGTTGCTAGAGGGAGGAAACGCGAGAAATTCAGTTTTGGTGAGATTCAGTTTCAGATAGAGGAAGGACATAATGTTATAGACAGCAGACAGACAATCACTGACACTTGGTACTAAGGTGGGGGTGATGTCAGGAGACAATGTGTATAATTGGGTGTCATCACCATAGAGTTTATACTGGAAACTAAATCTGATGTTTTGTCCAATAGCGGTGTGGTATAGAGAGAAAAAGGGGACCTAGGACTAAGTAGTGATGAGCTAATCAGAACAGTAAAGGCTGCAGCGATACTGCTCTCATCAGTGTAGGGATAGGAAGCAGCTTGAGTGAGGGACAGATTCTGATTCCATACCCTGCAAAAAAGCCACTGTGTGTACTCTGCAACCCATATCTGTCGGAGTACTATGCCAAAAAGCTGTTGTGTGTACTCTGCCCCCTGCTTGTGGAAGTACTGTGCCTTTAAGCCATTATGTGTACTCTGCCTCCCATGGGAGTATTGCCCAAATACAACACCTTCTTGCACACGCAGGCGACAGTACGTTATGTGTCCTTTCGTAGGCCCGAATACCGCTGCAAGAATGGTAAAGCCACAAGATGTTTAAAAATTATTAGATTGGATGTTTGAGAGTGGCTCCATTTCCATCACATGTATGCCACCTTGCGCTGCTTCAAATATTCCACCAATATGGCCACTTATATGCATACCACTTATATGCTTGCTGGAAAAAACAAATCAGGCCATAATGGATGAGGTGGTTGCACTGGAGGAAAAGGAACAGAGCCAATTCAACACCGTTATTAGGCCTGTCATCTACAAATGGCTTGGAGGGTAGTGTTAGAATCTATTCAGTTTCACCATTCAACATCTTGTTGTGGTTTCTTGCTGCTGGTCTTTTTCCTCTGGTGTTAGGCTTGTTGTTGGACAGGTGATTGTATCACCCTTTATTACCCTGCACCTGCCTCCCAGTCCTTGCTGGACATCAGTGTTAATCCGCTTGAGTTCTGGCTAGGAACCTTGTTAGCTTTGTGCTATACTTTGTGCAGTTCTGGGAACTCTAGTTCTGCTTGCTTAGTCTTTTTGTTTTTTCCTTTTGTTTCTGCAGCTTCCTCTATTTCTCTGCTAGGAGGTTACCAGTGTTTTGTTCCCAGTCCCTAGATCTTTCAGGGATCCACTTCCCCCACCTTCAGGTCTTCGCTTGAGTCTAGACTAGGATCGTCGGTGGGTATATTCGCAAGGAATAGGTCGCCCACTCCATCGTAGGGATCGAGTCTAGTCCTAGTGCAGGGTTAGATTCCCCCGCTCTATTCCTGAGTTGCAGACCCAGAACAGTATGTCCAGCCAGCACATATAAAAAAAAAAGGAAGGATTTTTTCTTTCTCTCCCGGAGTCCTTCAAGATGAACAGCGTCCAAGAACTTACTCAACACTTGCAAGGGTTAACTTTGAAGGTAGCCAGCCTGCAACAGCACGTGCGTAGTTGCCCTAGAGTACGCTGTGAAAAGCTTAAGGTAGGACTATCTGAGTTTTTTCTGGTAAACGGCAGGAATTTTTTACGTTTAAAAATGCATGTTTACAATATTTTCGGCTTAGACCTGGATCCTCAGGGAGTGAATCACAGCATGTGGAGACCCAAATCTGGGCATTTTCGTTACCACCTAATGATCCTTGTTTGATGTCAGTAGAAGCATTTTTTTTACTGCTATGGGGTTGTTATATGATGACCCAGATCGAGTCACCACAGCTGAGGCAGAGCTCAAACGGCTAAAACAGGGTACTGGTGATGCTGAGAGGTATTGCACCCTGTTCAGACAATGGTCCTCAGAGGTCAGGTGGAATGACCCAGCGCTCAAGAGTCAGTTTTTAGCAGGTTTGAGGGAAAGGGTTAAAGATTTGCTCATTGCTTATCCTGCACCTGACACTTTGGAATCTGCTATGCAGTTAGCTATTCGTGTGGATAGAAGATTGAGAGACAGGCAGAATAATGAGAAGCCTCTTATAATGCTGGACCCAGTCTCTCAGGACAGCCCCATCGACAGCGGGAAGCCAATGCAACTTGGGGCATGTCCTCTCACTCCCAGGAGAGGAAGAGGAGGTTCTCTGAGGGGCTATGCTTGTATTGTGGTAAGGCTGACCATTTGATTAAGCAATGTGATGTTCGCATAAAGAAAGAAAAGAAAAAAAGGTCAGTAGGAGCAACACTCCCATTCGTATTGCATTTTTACGGTCCGCAGGAGTTTTTTTTTCTGGTAATTCCACCTATCATGGTCATTCCATTGATTTTCAGGTCATAGTGGATTGTGGTTCTGCACTGAATTTGATTGTTCAACAATTTCTAGACAAATATAAATTTGATTCTGAACCATTGTCATCTTCTTTCCCTGTTGTGGCAATTGATAACACTCCACTGGAGCATGGGTGGTGTGTCGAAAGGTCACTGGGTTCCCGCTTATTGTCAATATGAAACATCAGGAGTGCACTGACTTGTTTGTACTGGATAAATTGCCTGTTCCAGTCGTTCTGGGTTTACTCTGGTTAAAAATGCACAATCCTTTGCTGGACTGGTTATCTGGTATTATAAGGTCCTGGGTCAGGGTGTTATGGTAAATGTTGTAATGTTCACATTGCTGCTGTTTTTAAGAAAGAGCTACCTGAAGCCATTCAGGATTTCTGGAAGGTAT
The DNA here is from genome assembly GCA_033576555.1 of Oophaga sylvatica. Taxonomy (NCBI): domain Eukaryota; kingdom Metazoa; phylum Chordata; class Amphibia; order Anura; family Dendrobatidae; genus Oophaga; species Oophaga sylvatica. The sequence goes on from JARQOD010000001.1 coordinate 52,828,960, forward strand.
TTTCAGAAGTTGAATCGCAAGCTCTACCACCCCATATAGATTACGATTGCGCTATTGAGTTCGTCCCAGGTGCTACACTCCCTAAGATTCGTTTATTTAATATGACGATTCCTGAGAAGGAGGCCTTAAAGGAATACCTATAGACTAGTTTGGCTGCAGGTCATATAAGACCCTCTAAGTCTCCTGTGGCGGTAGGATTTTTTTTTGTCAAAAAGAAGGATGGGGGCCTTTGACCGTGTCTAGATTTTCGGAGATTAATAAGATCACTGTGCGCAATCCTTACCCGTTGCTGCTAATTCCCGATTTGTTTAACCAACTAACCGGAGCTAAGTGGTTCTCTAAAATTGACTTTCGCGGGGCATATAATTTGCTGAGGGTAAAGGAGGGAGATGAATGGAAGACAGCCTTTAATACCCCGGAGGGTCATTTTGAGTGTCTGGTGATGCCTTTTGGCCTTACTAATGCGCCTGCATTTTTTCAAAATTTCATTAATGACATTCTGAGGCCATTGATCAGTAGGAGTGTTATTGTTTATTTGGACGATATTTTGATCTATCCACCTGATCTGGAGTGGCAGAGAGTCCGCGAAGTTCTTCAGATTTTCAGCAAAAACAACCTCTTTGCTAAATTGGAGACGTGCGAGTTTGAGGTACAGAAAATGAGTATTTTGGGGTACTTGGTCTCCAGTGATTGGTTTAAGATGGACCCGGTGAAGGTTCAGGCAGTACTGGATTGGCCTAGGCCTTAATGTTTAAAATCTGTCCAAAGATTTTTAGGGTTTGCCAATTATTATAGAAAATTCATAAAGAATTTTTCTGTTATCGCTAAACCCATAACTGATCTCACCAAGAAGGGTTCTAATACTGTCCAATGGTCCACTGAGGCAGTGGAGGCTTTTGAGCATCTCAAGGAGTGGTTTAGCTCTGCTCCTGTTTTTGATCCAGACAGATGAGACCAAGCCTTTTCTGGTAGAGGTTGATGCCTCATCAGTAGGGGTTGGGGCAATCTGTCCCAGGAGGGAGAGGATGGGGTGCATCCCTTTGCTTTCTTTTCTAAAAAATTTTCGGAGACTGAGCTCAACTATGATGTTGGGAACCGAGAGTTACTGGCTATTAAGCTCGCGTTTGAGCACTGGCGTCACTTTTTGGAGGGGGCTAAACATCCGATACAGGTTTTTACCGATCATAAAAATCTGATTTATCTGGATGCTGCTAAACGTTTGAATTCCCGTCAAGCCAGGTGGGCACTGTTTTTTGCCCAGTTCCATTTCTCTGTAACATATATCCCTGGCACAAAGATTGTTAAAGTGGATGCTTTGTCTCGTAGTTTCTCTCCAGCAGTTAATACTGAGAAGGAGGAATGTATTTTGCAGAGAGGGGTGATGGTGGCAGCATTGGGTTCTGAGTTGGAGAATAACATCCTAGAAGCCATGGACGCATCTGGCTATGGATTTAATCACCAATCTGCCAGTTTCTGAAAGTTTTTCTGTCATCTGGCTGGTTGTGGACCAGTTTAGCAAGATGTGTCATCTGGTCCCGTTCAATAAATTGCCCTGCGCCAAGACTCTAGCTAAGGCATTTGTGAAATAGATTGTCAGGCTCCATGGTGTTCCCACGGACATTGTTTCCGACAGAAGACCACAATTTGTAGCACGCTTCTGGCGTGCTTTTTGTGACAGATTAAAGGTTCATTTGTCATTTTCATTAGGTTATCATCCAGAGTCCAATGGACAGACCGAAAGGAAGAACCAGGACGTTGAGCAGTTTTTGAGATGTTTTGTAGCAGACAATCAGGAGATGTGGTCGGAACATCTACCACTAGCCGAGTTTGCTCTTAATGATCATATGTCTGCCTCGGCTGGGTGTTCTCCTTTTTTTTGCTGTACAGAGAGACATTCATCTTTCGGTCCCTTTTCAAAGATTGGGGCGGCTGTGCCTGAGGAGGAGAGTTTTTCTGGAAGTTTGGAAAGGGTTTGGACCAATGTACGCCATAATTGAAAGAGGCGAATAGGAGGTCTAAGAAATATTTTGACAAGAAAAGAAGGGAGGCGTTGTTCACAGTTGGGTACATGGTCTGGTTGTCCTCTAGGAATCTGTGTTTGAAGATCCCTTCTAAAAAACTGGGGCCTAAATTTGTAGGACCCTTCAAAGTGGTTCAGGTTGTCAACTCTGCAGCTGTGAGATTAGACATACCCTCGTCCTGGAGAATTAATTCAGTTTTTCATGTATCTTCACTGAAGAAAGTTGATACGCCAGATAAGGAGGCGATGCCAACTGTTCCTCCAATTGATGAGGATGGCGAGTTTGAGATTTCTCGCATATTGGATTCCAGGTGGCACAGAGGAAGATTGCAGTATCTCGTGTCCTGGAAGGGTTTCGGTCCCGAGGATAATTCCTGGGTGAAAGCTGAGGATGTCTTGGCCTCAAGGCTGATTAAGGCTTTTCACAGGAGATTTCCGAATAAGGCTAGGCCAAGAGGATCCGGAGGATCCTCGTAAAAGGGGAGGTACTGTTAGAATCTATTCAGTTTGACCATCCGCCATCTTGTTGTGATTTCTGGCTGCTGGTCTTTTTCCCCTGGTGTGGGGCTTGTCGTTGGTCAGGTGATTGTATCACCCTTTATTACCCTGCACCTGCCTCCCAGTCCTTGCTGAACATCAGTGTTAATCCGCTTGAGTTCTGGCTAGGAGCCTTGTTAGCTTTGTGCTATACTTTGTGCAGTTCTGGGAACTCTAGTTCTGCTTGCTTAGTCTTTTTGTTTTTTCCTTTTGTTTCTGCAGCTTCTTCTATTTCCCTGCTAGGAGGTTACCAGTGTTTTGTTCCCAGTCCCTAGATCTTTCAGGGATCCACTTCCCCCACCTTCAGGTCTCCGCTTGAGTCTAGACTAGGATCGTCGGTGGGTCTATTCGCAAGGAATAGGTTGTCCGCTCGATCGTAGGGATCGAGTCTTGTCCTAGTGCAGAGTCCGATTCCCCCCCGCTCTATTCCTGAGTTGCAGACCCATAACAGGTAGGTTACTCTCCCAAGAGTGGCCAGATACCCAACAGTACAGCCAGGGGATAAATTGCGAGGATGATGATTATGATGAAGAAAAACTGTGTTCAGAGCAGGGTGGCACTCAGATCAGCTTATAAGCATCACTGGAGCATGGCTGAGGGGATACAGAGTACCCAGACCATACACCTCCAACCAAGGACAGCTTGTCGTTACCTCTGGGCAGTCAGGCACATATGAGCCAATACATGCTGCAGTGCCTGTGCAACAACCGCCGAATTGTTACCAGAGCAAATTACTGGGTAGCATCATTACTTCCATCACTGGTACGAGGGCGCCAAATGCGTGAATGCAAGCAAACACTGGTAGAGGCACTACTGATGTATTTTCCATTTGACAGCGAGGGATCAGTGGAACAACAAGGCAGAGGAGGAAGTTGCCAAAGCAGCTGGGGTACTGCCAGCATCTCGGAAAGGCAGATTTATCATAGCCGAAATGTGGCTAAACTTTACGAACCCGCCACAACATACAGCATCACCATGTAATAGGATCTGTATTAGCAGGAGTCAGCGTTGCAACAACATGGTGGAAGAGTATGTGTCCACACATCTACATGAACTAACAGATGGGTCTACCTCATTTAAGTTCTGGGTCTCCAAATTGAACACATGCCCTGAGCTAGCCTTTATGCCTTAGTGGTGCTGTCCTGCCCTGCAACAAGTGTCATGTTGGAATGTGTCTTTAGCACAGCAGGGGATGTGATCACAGATAAGCGCATCCGCTTGCCCACATCGAACGCAGGGAACCTAATATTCCTTAAAATGAATGAGCCAAGAGTGGATCCTACAGGACTTGTCCATAACTTTGGTTGACTAGACAACTATACCAACTGCAATAAAATTTGATTTGAATTGAAAGTGTCTTGATTCCATCGATAAATGTTTATAATGCACTCAGCTCTCACTAGACCCCCAAAGCACAAAAAAAGAGGCAAGGGGTTAGAAACAAACAACCCCTTATACTCATACGTATGCCACCTCCTACAGTATCTTAGCTTCATTGGTCCTCCTCAAGGGTCTTCCGCTTCTTAGGCCTATATGCCATCATGGTCACCATTTTGCTGGTTTCATGGAAATCAAATTTTTGATTCACCTAATGCTGTGAATAGCTGAATAATTTTGTAAGAGAGCCACTTTAAGGCAGAACTGACATCTTTTGGAGACATCTAGAATTAATTCTGGCACAACTGATTCCCTTGAAAACTATAAAACTAGATCTAAAAAGTCAGAACTCAGCAAAAGAGCTGGAGATATGTGACCGATCCCTAACAAATGGTGTAGCATAATTTATTGCCAAATGTAAAAAAAGAACGTAAACTTTGTGTCCCACAGCAACCCAGGTACCACAACTAAGTAATAAATGTATATATATAAAACATATATATACGACATCTAAAATTCCTTGTCAGATCGTCCTTCCATAGCGATGACAATCAAGGACATTACTGCTGGCACAGTAGACTATGTGACAATTCTATGGCCCACATATTCAGTCAAAAATAGCATAAGGTTATTTATTTTTAGCAATTTAATTCAGAGATAAAATGTAAAAAAAAATTGGTTGAAATATAATGTAGTTCATTTGTTCTGTCATCATCTTCCTTAAAGAAAATTCACATGACTACATTAAAACAGAAGTCTTCATCCTTTCTAAGCTCTAAAGACACATCCAGTTAAAGTGATGTTCAGAGATATTAGGTAATAAATGGTGAATATATTTCCAATTTACAGGCAAGCTTCGGTCTACTCTCTGAAGAGCCATCAGCTGTTTCATACCTCCTGCGGCTGCAGATCTGTGCTTTACATTGCAGTCATCATGTACCACCTTCACTAGTTTCCATATAGATTACTTACACTAGCCAAAACATATCATCAAAGCAAATTGTCTCCCTATGGCTGATAGGAGTCCTCTTCGTGACAAGAAAATACACAATATGGCCAACAATAAAGATATTTAGACCTTAAAATCAATACATGTAGGTGTGTGGATCACCATATGACGGCATATACATTGAATAAGGCCCCATACTATGTGTGTCTTCATGCTATATTGTATGCAAGAAGCAATAAAAAAAATATATTAAAGTGTACAAATATCAAAATAAACTGCAACAATCTCTGGAAGTAAATATATTAAAATAAAGAATCTTTTCTTAGAGATCTGCATTGTGCTGCCGCTCTGTTATTCCTACAGGAATTACATGAATAAATCAGCAACTATGAGTTACCATTTTCCTTGTCAATACAGTGTATAACTACGAACTAAGCCACTATCAGTATTTATTATACAAAGCCATATACAGGTGCTTCTCACAAAATTAGAATAAAGTCAAAAAGTTAATTTATTTCAGTTCTTCAATACAAAAAGTGAAACTCATTATATAGAGTCATTAAAAACAGCGATCTATTTCAAGTGTTTATTTATTTCTGTTAATGTTGATGATTATGGATTACAGCAAATGAAAACTGCAAAAGTCATGATCTCAGTAAATTAGAATAATTACCGTATATACTCATGTATAAGCCGACCCGTGTATAAGCCGACCCCCCTAATTTTGCCACAAAAAACTGGGAAAGCTTGACTCGCGTATAAGCCTAGGGTGAAAAATGATTATGCCCCCATATGATGCTCCACAGATTATGCCCCCATATGCTGCACAGATTATGCCCAATATGCTCCACAGATTATTCCCCTATATGCTCCAGATTATGCCCCCATATTCTCCAGATTTTGCCCCCATATGCTCCAGATTATGCCCCCATATGTTCCACAGCTTATGCCCCCATATGCTCCATATTATGCCCCCATATGTTCCACAGCTTATGCTCCATATTATGCCCCATATGTTCCACAGGTTATGCCCCCATATGCTCCATATTATGCCCCATATGCTCCAGATTATGCCCCCATATACTCCAGATTATGCCCCCATATGTTCACAGCTTATGCCCCCATATGCTCCATATTATGCCCCCATATGTTCCAGATTATGCCCCATATGCTGCATATTATGCCCCCATATGCTCCAGATTATGCCCCCATATGCTCCAGATTATGCCCCCATATGTTCCACAGCTTATGCCCCCATATGCTCCATATTATGCCCCCATATGTTCCACAGCTTATGCTCCATATTATGCCCCATATGTTCCACAGGTTATGCCCCCATATGCTCCAGATTATGCCCCCATATTCTCCAGATTTTGCCCCCATATGCTCCAGATTATGCCCCCATATGTTCCACAGCTTATGCCCCCATATGCTCCATATTATGCCCCCATATGTTCCACAGCTTATGCTCCATATTATGCCCCATATGTTCCACAGGTTATGCCCCCATATGCTCCATATTATGCCCCATATGCTCCAGATTATGCCCCCATATGCTCCAGATTATGCCCCCATATGTTCCACAGCTTATGCCCCCATATGCTCCATATTATGCCCCCATATGTTCCAGATTATGCCCCATATGCTGCTGCAAAAAAAAATTAAAAAATGACATACTCACATCTCGTTGCTGGGGGCCAGGTGCCGGGGTCCTGAGCAGGCGGTGACACCGGTGCGCTATGGGGGACAGGTGCCGGTGTCACCGCTCGCTCAGGACACCGGCACCTGAGATATTTACCTGTCCTCTCTGCACTGCAGCGCTGCTCCCTCTTCCTGATCCTCGGCAGTGAATGATCTGGCAGAGGGCGCGGCGCTCACTAACGACATCATCGCGCCCTCTGCCTGATCATTCACAGCCAGAGGAGTCAGACGAGGGAGCAGCACAGCGGTGGAGAGAGGACAGGTAAATATCGCTGTACTCACCCCTCCGCTGCGCGTCCCTGCAGCCTCTCCTCTTCTCCCGGCGCTCTCCACAGTGCTTCCTTCCTTCAGCGGTCACATGGTACCGCTCATTAAAGTCATGAATATGTGCATATTCATGACTTTAATGAGCGGTGCCATGTTACCGCTGCAGGAAGGAGCCAGAGATCATGGGAGAAGCAGGGGGGCTGCAGAGACCGCAGCGGCGGAGAGGTGAGTATAATCCGACACCCCCGCTCCCCCTCCCCTGCCGACCCCTGTATATGACCCGCGTATAAGCCGAGAGGGGGACTTTCAGCCCTAAAAAATGAGCTGAAAATCTTGGCTTATACACGAGTAATAAAAACACCTGCCAAGGCTTCCTAAGCATTTAAAAAGGTCCCTTAGTCTGTTTCAGTAGGCTCCACAATCATGGTGAAGACTGCTGACTTGACAGATGTCCAGTAGGTAGTTATTGACACACTCCACAAGGAGGGTAAGACACAAAAGGTCATTGGTAAAGAAGCTGGCTGTTGTTAGAACCCTCTTGTTAGATTTTGCTTCAGTTTGCTGGTCACATGACCTTTTTTCCCTATTTAGTGTGGCTCCGCCCTTCTGGCTTTGCTGGACTTCATTGTATTATCTACTCTTAAGCTAGCCAGGTGTTTAGGTGCCTTACTCTGTCAGTTTTGCTTGATCTTAGGATCTCTTAGTATTTGTTTTCTGTTTTATATTCCCTGCTACACTTTCTGTTAGGAGGTGTCCACCTTTTCACCCAGTCCCTAGATCTTGTAGGGATTCCTCCCTCGCAACTATAGGTCTTCGTTCAGACTAGCTGAGGACTTTAGCGGGTCTGGTCGCAGGATCAGGTCCCCGTTACATCGTAGGGATCCAGCTCAGTCCTATTGTAGGGACAGAATTCCCACCTTTCCTTAGTGCTTGTAGCAGATCATAACAGTAAGTCCAGCCCAAAGAAAAAAAAAAAAAAATCTCTAAGGAAAGATTTTCAGTTTCTATTATGGTGTCGGTTCAGGATTTGGCTCAACGCCTGCAGCGACTCTCTCTGGAGGTGGCTGAAATCCAGCAACACGTGAGTAGTTGTTCTGGAGCTGATTTCGTGGAGCCAAAGGTACGTTTGCCTGATTTATTTTTTGGTGAACAACAAGATTTTTTTTCTTTTAAAAATGCTTGCTTGTTGTATTTCCGTTTGAGACCCAGATCCTCTGGTGATGAATCACAGCGCATAGGGTTCATAATGTCACTTTTGCACAAAGAACCTCAGGACTGGGCCTTTTCTCTGCAGCCTAGTGATCCATGCTTTAGATCAGTGGATAGTTTTTTTTCTGCTTTGGGGTTATTGTATGACCATCCGAATCGTGTTTCATCAGCTGAGACAGAATTGAGACGTTTGAGACAGGGATCAGGTAATGTGGAAAAATATTGTACTCACTTCCGAAGGTGGTCCGCTCAGGTGGGTTGGAAAGATTCAGCTTTGAAAAGTTTATTTCTTGCAGGGTTAAGTGAAAGGATTAAAGATTTGCTGATTGCTTATCCCATACCTGGTAACTTGCAAGAGGCTATGCAATTAGCCATACGGGTGGATAGGAGACTGCGTGCAAGGGTTAATGAGAGTAAATCTGCCTTGTCAGCTCCAAGTTTGGAGAAGGAATGTAGTGATATTGCAGAGCCGATGGAAATTGGAGCAATGACACCTCACTCTCGAGAAAAAGAACGCAGATTTGCTCAAGGTTTGTGTTTCTACTGTGGTAAATCTGAGCATTTCATTAAGAACTGTGCGCTTCGAATGAATAAAGAGAGAAAAAAAAATGAGGTCAGTTTTGCCCGCATAGCTTGTTTAAACTATAAGGCTAAGTTCACACGTTGCGGAATTGCCGCGGAAATTTCCGCGGCAATCCCGCACTTCTCCCGTGGGAAATACGCACTTTTTTTGTATGCGTATTCCCGCCAGAATAATAGCGTTTTGCAAGCGTAATTAGCTTGCAGAATGCTAGCGTTTTCCTAGCGATCTGTAGCATCGCTTGGAAAACTGATTGACAGGTTGGTCACACGAGTCACACATAGTGTTTGACACGTGTGACCAACTTTTTACTATTGATGCCGCCTATGCCGCATCAATAGTAAAAAGATCTAATGTAAAAATAATAAAAAAAATAATAAATAATGATATTCTCACCTTCCGGCGGCCCCCGCAGCCTTCCCGCCTTCAGCGACGCTCCCGGCAACTCCCGGTCCCAAGGATGCATTGCGACAAATCACACCGATGACGTGGCATCACGCGAGACCGCTACGCCATCTGGGTGATTCTTGCAAATGACTCTTGGGACCGGGAGTTGCCAGGAGCGTCGCTGAAGGCGGGAAGGCTGCGGGGGCCGCCGGAAGGTGAGAATATCATTATTTATTATTTTAATTATTGTTTTACCAGGGATATGGTACCCAGGGCCTGGAGGAGAGTCTCCTCTCCTCCGGACCCTGGGTACCACCGCACATGAACCGCTTACATTCCGCAAAATTAATGAACATGTTGCTATTTTTTCCGCGAAGCGTTTTTTTCGCGGAAAAAAACGCAACATGTGGCCAAAACATGTGGAATCAATTAACATGTATAGGATGCTTAATGCTTGCGTTTTTTTTCGCGTTTTTACCGCGGAAAGGAAAAACGCGAAAAAAACGCAAATATTCCTGAACGTGTGCACTTAGCCTAAAGGTGTCTTTCTTTCTGCTACCACTGCTGTTGAGGAGGAATTAATGGAGTTTCGGGTATTTGTGGATTGTGGTTCAACTCTCAATGTGATTGATGGGAAATTTTTGGAAAAACTAAAATTAAAACCCAAACTTCTATCTTCTCCTATTAATGTGGTGTCTGTGGATGGTTCTCACTTGAAAAATGTTACTCACCATATCTGTGAATTTCCTCTTACTATTAATGGTGTTCATCAAGAGAATTTGGATTTGGTAGTTTTGAATAATTTACCTTCTCCGGTGATTTTGCGGTTACCCTGGTTAAAATTGCACAATCCGGTACTGGATTGGTCTACCAATGAAATTAAGTCCTGGAGTCCTAAGTGTTATGACAAGTGTTGTAACGGGCGTATTGCTGCTGTGGTTAAGGGGGAGTTACCTGTACCTATTCAGGATTTTTGGAAAGTTTTTTCTGATAAGGAATCGCAGGTATTGCCTCCTCATAGAGATTATGATTGTGCAATTGTGGAGCCCAGCTGTGACTGGATCCATATCTTCCAGAAGGATGCACTAAAGGAAGATCCCACTAGAGGTCACTATACACACACACATCTCAGCTTACCTAAAAGACCAGTAGAGGGAGCTGTGTTAGGCATATAAAAACCAGTTTTAGTTTCAGTTTGCCTCAGAACAGAAGAAGATCGCAGATGAGACAGAGACAGATCTCAGATCTCCTCAAGACACCAGAGGAGAGGAGAGAAGTGCAGAGCTGTTCAGTCAGTTCAATTTGAACTTAAGTGGAGGCTAGTACGAGTGAAAAGGGAATCACTTTAGCCTAGTCAGAGCTGAATCTGAAGTGTAGCTCATGAGGAAGCGTGCCGACGCTTAGAGAGCGGCGAAGAGGCAGCACACCAACTGCCAGCGTGTGTGATCTTAATAGGACCCAGGTAGGCCGAAGGCACGTGGAAGTGGAAGGATCAGTGAGCATTAATAGCTCCCCTCAGCAAGAAATACCGGACACCGGGTCCCGAGCCTATAAGGATCTCCACGACCTATTAGGAGAACACCGGAGTTCCTGGAGGACTACAAGTCCCAGGAGTACCACAGAGTTGACACGTAGCAGGATCAGGAGAACGGAGTCGGCCTGATCAGCCATAAAAGACCCTGTTCTGCCAGATAGAAGGTCCACCACCAAGTCAGCCAGGTACAAAACGGAGACCAAGTTAGACCTAGCTACAAGCAGGTCAGGACTTTATGATATAACGACAGAGGACAGGAGGCCATACACCTACCAGTGGAGGAATCCGGATGTGCATCCTTCGCCCTGCCGTGCTCCGGGGAGTACCTGCCATTCCTACAGTAAAGGTACCAAACTGACTTCTGTGTGTGTTTCCCTTATTGTCCCTGACGGCGGGATCCCCATCTGTCCTGCATCCTCATATTTCTATCTGCCCTGGAAGGACACTGTCTTACTTGTAGAAGACCTACCATCTAGCTGCCCAACACCATCCCTTCCAGAGTATGTGCATAGCAGCGCTGGTCCCCCCTGACCAGATACTACAAGTGGCATCACGATAAACTATATGAACATTCTATCATCCCCTGTAAATATCCCACATTACGGTGAGCGCCCAGGGCACGGACCGAGCTGTGCTACCCGTGACATTCCCCATAGACTTCCATGGGCTCGGTGCCGAGTACCCATCATCTTTAAACTTGGCGTCACGAACAGGATTTCGTGCCTGCAGCAACGGAGTAACTTGTGCCCGTTGCCACCGGGTACTGTGTGCCTTGCAAAAAGACTGTTGTATATAGTGGTGAAGATTTCCCGCCATATGCCACCATTTACAGCGCCGCGGCGCGAAAACTAGTGGGCGTACCTGAAAAAGCGCACTGAGTCCTGAACACGCCCCCAACGCTGACGCGGCGGCAGGTCCTGTGGAGAGCTCCAGTGAACGCTCTGACGTCAGAGCGCCAGCGACACAGGTCCTTTCCCCACCGCTGTGCCTGCAGAGCTGCAGCCTTCAGAGAAGGTAGGCCACGATTAACTAGGGGGGCGCAGCCATGTATCAGCAGCCAGCCGACAGCGCGGCCCTGGCCGACGGCCCCAATGACTTACCACTTGGCGCTGCAGCGCAGGATGGAAATGTGGGCCCCTCACCTGGTCCTATAGCCCCAATAGTACCGCTAACGCTGCCATACATGCCTGGAGCGAAGTGGCTCCCTCAGTACAGCGGCAAGCAGACACCCTGTCAGGGTTCAAGCGGAAGATATGCAGCATAATGGACATGTACCCTATGACAGAAAAGCAAAGAGCTGCGGTAGTAGTAGGGCAATTAACTGGTGCTGCCGAGAGAGAAGTAGAGACTTGGACCGCTGCAGACCAGGAGTCAGTGCCTGCAATTTTCCTAAAGCTACAGACTATCTTTGAGGACCGCACTGAAACAGATCTCCGGATGAGGTTTTATCAATGTTCCCAGAAATCAGATGACAGCATTAGGGACTATGCTTGCCGCTACAAGGGGCCCTGCGAGCTCTTAAACAGGTTAACCCTATAAGTGTCACCGACGAAAATAAAATGTTAAAGGAACAATTTGTACGGGGACTGAGGTCCCAAGCGGAAGGCAGGACTGTGCACTGGTGGTCCTTGGATCACCCTGATGCAACCTTTGATGCCCTTAAGGATATGGCTATAAAAGGACTGCGACCTCTGGAAACACCCGAGATGGCAACCCAGTGTCACCCGAGTGAAACCACCCTAAAGCCAGCAGCATCCACCTTTTCCCCGCTGGTTGCGGAAGCCAAAACTCAGGAGGCGCCCCCTACTGAGCTGGACTGTCTGCGCTCAGAAGTGCGCCAGCTGACCAAAAACCTGGCCACTGTAATGAGTGCCCTGCAATTGCCGACGAAAGAAGAAGGAAAGATCTTGCTGGCTGACTGCCCGGAGGATGTCCCTTGGATGCGCCGGAGGAGAGGGAGGACGTCGCCCCATCGGAGGAGGACAACGCCACCCCCTGGAAGGACCCGCGACCAGCATCATCCTCGCTGAGAGATCATCTGCTACCGCTGCCACAGGGAAGGTCACCCAGCACGTCTGTGTCCTTTAAACGAGCAAATCCTGGGTCCGAGGGCCAACCCCCAGGAATAGACTCATCAGGCCCCTCAGACTGGAACCGCAGGTTTGTGGGAGGAAGACCATACCTGTCCATCATATTGGACGGGATCGCCATCCCTGCCCTGCTGGACACTGGATCCCAGGTAACCATTATACCTGATGTTCTCTACAATAAGTACTGGTCCAGTGACAGTCTCCAACCCCCAAACCCTGACTTTGCCGTATACGCCTCTAATGGTCTCCCTCTTGAACTACGGGGGCTAAAGACGTAGACGTGAAAGTGGGGAGAGTGGAGCTAAAGAATCAGGGACTTCTTGTAGTAAAGACTGTTAATGAAGAAAATGGGTTGAATGTGGTCTTAGGCACTAACATTATTAGTAACTGTTTGGAGGAGGTTGTGTTTTTACTCCAACAGCTTGCTGAAATCGCCAGACCAAGGCAAAAGGGAGAGATCCGGAGGGAGATCCGAACCCTGATGTGTCAGCAGCAAGTGAAACTGACCGGTGGTGAGATTGGTAATGTACGGGTAACAGACCCGAACCCCATTGTGATACCCCCAATGAGTGAAATGCTTATTTGGTGTAGAGGACAAAACTATCAAGCAGTAGTAGAGCCCCATTGTTCAGAACACAGACCTACACTCTTGACTGCCAGAGGGGTAGTGGATGTACATAATGGGAGGGTGCCAGTGCGTCTTCTCAACTGGGGAGAAGATGAAGTCAAATTACCACGTTATGCCACTGTTGCTAAGTTACATGCTGTGGATAATAACTCCATTCACCCGGCGGAGCCCTTAACCTCCCCACACCAGTGGAGGATAATGGTCCGACCACCCAGGTGGAGGATTGGTGTCAGCAGCTCCATGTTGGGACAGACACCACTCCAACCCACCAGAAACAGGGAGTACTACGAGTAGTTCAGGAGTATGCTCAGGTATTCAGCAAACACCCACTCGACTTTGGGACAATTAAAGGGGTTCAACATCACATCCCCACAGGCAATCATCCTCCCATCAAAGAACGGTACAGGCCTATACGACCAGCTCACTACCAGAAAGCCAAGGAGATGTTGCGTGATATGAAGGAAGCAGGGGTGATAAGGGATAGTTGCAGTCCCTGGGCAGCACCTCTAGTTTTAGTCAGGAAAAAGGATGGAAGCATGCGAATGTGTGTAGATTACAGACAAATAAATCGCATTACACATAAAGATGCATACCCTTTACCACGCATTGAGGAATCCTTAGCTGCACTAAAAACTGCTAACTACTTCTCCACCCTTGACCTCACTAGTGGGTACTGGCAAGTAGCTGTGGCTGAGGAGGATCGGGAGAAGACGGCTTTCACCACCCCGATGGGACTCTGCGAGTTTGACCGAATGCCGTTTGGACTCAGTAGTGCCCCTGGAACGTTCCAGAGAGTGATGGAGAGCTGCCTGGGGCATCTCAACTTTGAAACTGTGTTGCTGTACCTGGATGACGTCATAGTGTACTCCAAAACGTATGAAGATCACTTGAAGCATTTGGCGGAGGTATTCGAGTCACTGTCCAAGTATGGGATGAAACTGAAGCCTTCCAAGTGCCATCTGCTCAAACAGAAGGTACAGTATCTGGGACATATCGTCAGCTCTGAAGGAGTAGCGCCAGACCCTGAGAAGATCCCCGCCATCCAGAAATGGCGGGAGCCAAAAAATCTCAAGGAGGTGCGACAGTTCCTAGGACTGACAAGATACTACCGGAGGTTTGTAAAAGATTACACTAAGAAAGCAGCCCCTCTGCAAGACCTCCTGGTGGGACAGTCCCTCAAGAACAGAAATTCTCCCTTCCACTGGGGTAAAGAACAGGCAGAAGCATTCAAGGAAATGAAGGAGATCCTGACAGGTGATGAGATCCTAGCCTACCCTGACTACAGCCAGCCGTTTCTGCTGTATACTGATGCCAGCAATGAAGGATTGGGAGCAGTCCTCAGTCAGAAACAAAATGGCCTGGAGAAAGTCATCGCCTATGCTAGCAGGAAGCTCCGCCCGACCGAAAGGAACCCAGAGAACTATAGCAGCTTCAAGTTGGAGTTCCTGGCACTGGTCTGGGCCATCACTGAGAGGTTTAAACACTACTTGGCCTCCAGCAAGTTCACTGCCTACACTGACAACAACCCCTTGACGCATCTTGAAACAGCTAAGCTGGGAGCCATGGAACAACGATGGATGGCTCGACTGTCAAATTATCAATTCACCATTAAGTATCGGGCGGGCCGCAAGAATGCCAATGCTGATGCCCTGTCCAGGATGCCTCATGAATCAGACACTGAAGAGGAAGTGGATGATCTGGAAGAGATTGAACTGCCTGCCTTTCACCGGAATGGGGTGATCTACGAGCAACAAGCCAGCAGGATACCGCGTGGTAAGACGTTGAATCCTTTACCTCACCACAGCTGGAAAGAGACTCAGGACAGCGATCCAGTGGTCAGCCGTATCAAGGAGCTGATAACACAGGAAGGTTCCTCCTTGGAGAAAGACGCACCTCTACCAGCAAGGCAGCTGTGGAATGAGAGAATCCGGTTGTTCATCTACCGTGAGAAGCTGTGCAGAAGATACGTCAACCCAAGGACCCATGAAATGGTTTGGCAGATAGTAGTTCCCAGAGTAGACATCCAGATGGTGTTAGAAGCCTACCACGATCAAGCGGGACACTTTGGCTGGAAAAAGCTGGAGACCCTGTTGAAGTGTCGGTTCTACTGGGTAGGGATGCGCAGCTCAATCGAGAAGTGGTGCCGGAACTGTGGACCCTGTGGCCTCAGACGAAAAGACTACAGCAGTCAGAAGGCACCCCTGCAGCCCATCCAGACGACTCGTCCTTTGGAAATCGTGGCCCTGGACCATGTTAAGTTGTCACCCAGCCGGTCAGGATATTCGTATGCCCTGACTATGGTGGATCACTACTCCAGGTTCCTGGTGGTCGCTCCTGTTAAAGATCTGACGGCAGAGACAGCAGCAAGGACGTTCCAGACTCATTTCTGTAGACCACACGGATATCCGGAGCAGGTGCTAACTGATCAAGGCCCAGCCTTTGAGGCCGAATTATTCAAAGAGTTCTGTCACTTCTACGGGTGTAAGAAGATCAGAACTACACCGTACCACCCCCAAACCAATGGACTTTGTGAAAAGATGAACCACATTGTCATTGACTTACTGAAAACTGTACCACTGGAGGAAAGAAATCGGTGGCCAGACTTGTTACCTGACCTGGTAGACCTGTATAACCACATACCGGTGAGTTCCACCAACTGCACCCCGGCCTATCTCATGCGGGCAAGACCAGGAAAGCTGCCCATGGATCTAGAGCTTGGAGTTGTAGAACCGGAAGCGGATGTAACTACTGGAGACTGGGACACAAACAGACAGGAACAGTACAGAAAAGTACAGGCCTGTGTTGAGGAAAGTCTCAATCGAGGAAGGGATAAACAAGCAGATCGCTACAATAAAAGCGCGCCAGCTGAACCTTTCGCACCTGGTGAAATCGTACTAAAAAGAAAGAGAAGGTTACACAAACTCGACGATCAGTGGGAAAGAGAACCCTACATCATACAGAGTTCAAGGTTTGATAACAAGAAAACGTGCATAATAAGCAAGGATGGAGGAAAAACGACTGCAACTGTGTCTAGAGACCATCTAAAGTTGTGTCCGGACCCATTAAAGCTTCATGAGGAAGAACCTGTTGTCAGTCAGGAAGAGAGTGATGAAGCAGTTATACATACAGACTTGGGAGATTTCCCCGCAGATTGGCCCAGAATTGGAGAAGCCATAATCATTCCCGTGCTTCAATTTTATCAACCGCAAGAAGGATCTCTAAATCCAATTGCACCAATTGTGCCAGTAGAGTCAGTTCCAGAAGGACCTGTTCCGGCGGAACCTCAACCAGTGGAACATCAACCAGTGGAACCTCAACCAGTGGAACCACAAGAAGCAGCAGCACAAGAAGCAGAATCCCAAGAAACTGAACCTCAGGAAGAAGGATCCCCTGCAGAAGTTGCACCGGTTCACTCAGTTTACAGTGTGCTTGCCAGCCCAGTAGGGAGGTTGAGACAATTCTATAATTCACTCTCACATAGAACAAATAGGGAAACTGCTACCTCACAGGTCATTGCACCACACAGATCAGAACGTAGCACAAAAGGACACATCCCTGCTAGGTTCAGAGATTAGTTTAACCTTTGGCAAATGTAAATAATTGTTTAAAGTCATTATATATAAATGTATATATGTTTGCTTATAATATGCTGTATATACCATTATTTATTGACCTGTTTTCCCCTTATAATCTTGGAACAAGAGGAATGGACATTATTTCTACTTGTTTTCTCCACCCCTATTTGAGCATCCTTTTCCGAAAGAGACTGGGACTTTTATGGTTGCTTAATCCCTCATTGTACATAATTGTTCAGTTACCGTTTATGCAACAGTTCAAGAGTGCCTTACCTCCTGTAAAGGAAGAATTGTTTTGATATGTTATTGTTCCGTTACCTGTTTTTGTATTTCAGCCCCGGAGTGCTGAGTTCTACTAGGGGGAATGTGGAGCCCAGCTGTGACTGGATCCATATCTTCCAGAAGGATGCACTAAAGGAAGATCCCACTAGAGGTCACTATACACACACACATCTCAGCTTACCTAAAAGACCAGTAGAGGGAGCTGTGTTAGGCATATAAAAACCAGTTTTAGTTTCAGTTTGCCTCAGAACAGAAGAAGATCGCAGATGAGACAGAGACAGATCTCAGATCTCCTCAAGACACCAGAGGAGAGGAGAGAAGTGCAGAGCTGTTCAGTCAGTTCAATTTGAACTTAAGTGGAGGCTAGTAATGAGTGAAAAGGGAATCACTTTAGCCTAGTCAGAGCTGAATCTGAAGTGTAGCTCATGAGGAAGCGTGCGACGCTTAGAGAGCGGCGAAGAGGCAGCACACCAACTGCCAGCGTGTGTGATCTTAATAGGACCCAGGTAGGCCGAAGGCACGTGGAAGTGGAAGGATCAGTGAGCATTAATAGCTCCTCTCAGCAAGAAATACCGGACACCGGGTCCCGAGCCTATAAGGATCTCCACGACCTATTAGGAGAACACCGGAGTTCCTGGAGGACAACAAGTCCCAGGAGTACCACAGAGTTGACACGTAGCAGGATCAGGAGAACGGAGTCGGCCTGATCAGCCATAAAAGACCCTGTTCTGCCAGATAGAAGGTCCACCACCAAGTCAGCCAGGTACAGAATGGAGACCAAGTTAGACCTAGCTACAAGCAGGTCAGGACATTATGATATAACAACAGAGGACAGGAGGCCATACACCTACCAGTGGAGGAATCCGGATGTGCATCCTTCGCCCTGCCGTGCTCCGGGGAGTACCTGCCATTCCTACAGTAAAGGTACCAAACTGACTTCTGTGTGTGTTTCCCTTATTGTCCCTGACGGCGGGATCCCCATCTGTCCTGCATCCTCATATTTCTATCTGCCCTGGAAGGACACTGTCTTACTTGTAGAAGACCTACCATCTAGCTGCCCAACACCATCCCTTCCAGAGTATGTGCATAGCAGCGCTGGTCCCCCCTGACCAGATACTACAAGTGGCGTCACGATAAACTATATGAACATTCCATCATCCCCTGTAAATATCTCACATTACGGTGAGCGCCCAGGGCACGGACCGAGCTGGCTACCCGTGACATCCTCCATAGACTTTCATGGGCTAGGTGCCGAGTACCCCAAAGCCCTGACTCTCAGATGCGCATCACAATTGAATTTGTCCCTGGAGCGACTCTTCCTAAAAGTCGTTTATTTAATTTGACTATTCCTGAGAGAAAGGCTTTGGAGGAATACATACAGACAAGCTTGGCCGCCGGTCACATTAGGCCTTCCAGATCTCCTGTGGCGGTTGGATTTTTTTTTGTTAAAAAAAAGGACGGCGGTTTACGGCCTTGTCTGGACTTTTGTGAGATTAATAAGATTACTGTACGCAATCCTTACCCACTGCCATTGATTCCTGATTTGTTTAATCAGTTAGTGGGGGCCAAGTGGTTCTCGAAAATTGATCTTCGAGGGGCATACAATTTGTTGCGCATGAAGGAGGGGGATGAATGGAAGACTGCGTTTAACACTCCACTGGGTCATTTTGAGAATCTGGTCATGCCCTTTGGACATGTGTTCCGACATTTTTTCAGAATCTTATTAATGACATCCTTAGACCTTGGATCGGCAGAAGTGTGGTTGTGTATTTGGATGACATTTTGATTTATTCACCGGATTTGGAGTCTCATTGGAGGAGTGTGCGTGAAGTATTACAGTTACTGAGTGATAATTCACTTTTTGCCAAACTAGAAAAATGTGAGTTCGCTGTACAGAGACTTAGTTTTTTGGGCTACATTGTCTCCAGTGAAGGTTTTGAGATGGACCCGGTGAAAGTGCAAGCTGTGCAGGATTGGCCTAGACCCATTGGTGTGAAATCAATACAGAGGTTTTTGGGGTTCGCCAATTATTATAGAAAATTCATAAAAAATTTTTCTGTGATTGCCAAACCTCTGACCGATCTCACCAGGAAAGGTGCTGATGCGGTTCAGTGGACTACTGAGGCCATTGAGGCTTTTGTGTTGCTAAAGGAGAGGTTCAGCTCTGCTCCCATCCTTACGCAGCCTGATGTGACTAAACCATTTTTGGTTGAGGTTGATGCATCTTCTGTGTGGGTCGGCGCGGTGTTGTCTCAGGCAAAGACGGATGGAGTACATCCCTGTGCTTTTTTTTCAAAGAAATTTTCTGAGTCTGAACTAAATTATGATATCGGTAATCGGGAATTGTTGGCAATTAAACTCGCATTTGAACACTGGCGTCATTTTTTGGAGGGAGCGGAATTTCCCGTTCAAGTCTTCACCGATCATAAAAATCTGATCTACCTTGATGCTGCCAATCGCTTGAATGCCCGTCAGGCTAGGTGGGCACTGTTTTTCTCACGGTTTAATTTTACCGTTACTTACATCCCAGGTACTAAAAATGTTAAAGCTGATGCTTTGTCTCGCAGCTTTTCTCCTATGGTGGGTACTGAGGAGGAGGAGGAAAACATCTTGCAAGAGGGGGTTGTTATTGCTGTTTTGGACTCCGTGTTGGAAGATGAGATTCTTAAAGCACAGGAGAATGCCCCATCTAACACGCCGCATGGGAGGTTGTTTGTGCCTGGTACCCTGAGGAGATATTTGTTTGTTGAATGTCATGACTCTCGGTTGGCAGGTCATCCTGGAATCTCTGAGACCAAGAGACTTGTGGGTCGCAGTTTTTGGTGGCCAGGATGGCAGAAGGAAGTCATTAAGTGGGTGCGTCAATGCACGGTGTGTGCTAGATCTAAGTCTTCTCATACTCCTGCTGCGGGGTTGCTTTGCCCTCTGGAGGTCCCTAGTGCACCTTGGACACATTTGGCTATGGACTTTATTACTGACCTTCCCCCCTCTGAGGGTTTCACTGTCATCTGGGTGGTCGTGGACCGTTTTAGCAAGATGTGTCACTTGGTTCCTTTCATCAAATTGCCCTGCGCTAAGACTCTTGCTAAGGCCTTTGTCAAGGAAATAGTCAGACTACATGGTGTTCCTACTGACATTGTTTCTGATAGGGGACCTCAGTTTGTGGCTCGTTTTTGACGTGTTTTGTGACAGGTTGGGAGTTCATTTGTCGTTTTCATCCGGATATCATCCTGAGTCTAATGGCCAGACAGAAAGGAAAAACCAGGATGTTGAGCAGTTCTTGCGTTGTTTTGTGACTGATAATCAAGAGGGGTGGTCTGAGTTTCTGCCACTTGCTGAGTTTGCTCTTAACAACCATACATCCGCTTCTGCTGGTTGTTCGCCTTTTTTTTGTTGTACTGGGAGACATCCGTCTTTTGGGTCATTTTCCAAGTTGGGATCGGCTGTACCTGAAGAGGAGAATTTTTCTGGTGTTTTGGAGAGAGTTTGGACTGATGTACGTGGTAATCTTCAGGAGGCTAACAAAAGATCCAAAGTGTATTTTGATAGAAAACGACAAGAGGTTTTGTTTGCTATTGGTGACATGGTTTGGTTGTCCTCTAAGAATCTGCGCTTGAGGATTCCGTCTAAGAAATTGGGTCCCAAGTTTGTAGGGCCCTTTAAGGTGCTTCAGGTTATTAACCAATCTTCTGTTAAGTTGGAGCTTCCTACCTCCTGGAAGATTAATCCGGTGTTTCATGTTTCTCTCTTGAAAAAAGCTGAGGTCTCAGATGGAGACGTCTCGGCCACTGTTCCCCTGGTGGTGGAGGACGGGCAATATGAGATTTCCCGCATCCTAAATTCTAGACGGTATAGAGGGAGTTTGCAGTACCTCGTCGCTTGGAAGGGTTATGGACCCGAGGATAACTCATGGGTGAGGGCGGATGATGTTTCTGCGTCTAGACTTGTCAGAGCGTTTCACAAGAGGTTTCCGGATAAGCCTAAGTCCTAGGGGATCCGGAGGATCCTCTTAGAAGGGAGGGTACTGTTAGAACCCTCTTGTTAGATTTTGTTTCAGTTTGCTGGTCACATGACCTTTTTTCCCTATTTAGTCTGGCTCCGCCCTTCTGGCTTTGCTGGACTTCATTGTATTATCTACTCTTAAGCTAGCCAGGTGCTTAGGTGCCTTACTCTGTCAGTTTTGCTTGATCTTAGGATCTCTTAGTATTTGTTTTCTGTTTTATATTCCCTGCTACACTTTCTGTTAGGAGGTGTCCACCTTTTCGCCCAGTCCCTAGATCTTGTAGGGATTCCTCCCTCGCAACTATAGGTCTTCGTTCAGACTAGCTGAGGACTTTAGCGGGTCTGGTCGCAGGATCAGGTCCCCCGTTACATCGTAGGGATCCAGCTCAGTCCTATTGTAGGGACAGAATTCCCACCTTTCCTTAGTGCTTGTAGCAGATCATAACAGCTGTTCAGAGTACTGTATTCAAGCATATTAATTAAAAGTTGAGTGGAAGGAAAAAGTATGGTAAAAAAAGGTGCATAAGCAATGGGGATAACCACAGCCTTGAAAGGATTGTTAAGAAAAGGCCATTCAAAAATTTGTGGGAGATTCAAAAGGAGTGGACTGCTGCTGGAGTCATTGCTTCAAGTGCCACCACACACAGACGTATCCAAGACATGGGCTACAAGTGTCACATTCGTTGTGTCAAGCCAGCCATGACTAATAGGCAATGCCAGAACTGTCTTACCTGAGCCAAGGAGAAAAAGAAGTGGACTGTTGCTCAGTGGTCCAAGGTGTTGTTTTCAGATGAAAGTAAATTTTGCCTTTCATTTGGAAATCAAGGTCCCAGAGTCTGGAGGAAGAGTGTAGAGGCCACAATCCAACCTGCTTGATGTCTAGTGTGAAGTTTCCACAATCAGTGATGTTTTGGGGTGCTATGTCATCTGCTGGTCTAGGTCCACTGTGTTTTATCAAGACCAAAGTCAGCACAGCCGTCTACCAGGAAATTTTAGAGCACTTCATGCTTCCTTCTGTAGACAAGCTTTTTGGAGATGGAAATTTCTTTCTACAGCAGGACTTGACACTTGTCCACACTGCCAAAAGTACCAATACCAGGTTTAAAAAAACAGTAGCACTGTGCTTGATGGGCCAGCAAACTCGCCTGACCTTAACCCCATAGAGAATCTATGGGGTATTGTCAAGCGGTAGATGAGAGACACCAGACCCAACAATGCAGACCAGCTGAAGGCTGCTATCAAAGCAACCTGGGCTTCCATAACACCTCAGCAGTGCCAAAGGCTGAACGCCTCCATGCCACGCCACATTGATACAGTAATTGATGAAAAAGGAGCCTGGACCAAGTATTCAGTGCATTCACTGAACATACATTTCAGTAGACCAACATTTCAGATTTTATAATAATTTTTCAAGCTGGTGTTATAAAGTATTCTAATGTACTGAGATAACGACTTTTAGGTTTTCATTGACTGTAAGCCATAATCATCAACATTAACAGAAATAATCACTTGAAATAGTTCACTCTGTTTTTAATGACTCTGTAATATGAGTTTCACTTTTTGTATTGAAGAACTGAAATAAATTAACTTTTTGATGATATTCTAATTTTGTGAGAAGCATGTTATGAATGTTTTAGAAATGAATTCTGAACAGAAGCTCCCTCTGGTGGTTACAAACAGTACTGAACCATTCAATGAGGATTGGCAATCAGGAATCACAGACTGGCTGGATATAAGGGAGGTTCCCCCCCATCATGGTTGCCGGTGATCAATTGTTCTTGTCTCAACGTTGTTTCCTGGTTCACTTGGAAGCTTGCTGAGTCTTGCCTCTTCTCCTGCTCTCAGATAAGATATTTTCTGTTTTTTGTTTTTGTGCTTGCCATTTGCATATTTCTCTGCATTTCTGTGAGGTTGGCCAGGTTCTCCTCCCTGGGGGCTTGGGCTCCAATCGGTTCCTCTGGAGCCACTGTTGTTTGTTCATTTGCCTTTTCCAGTGTTTTCAGTGGCTGTGGCTGAGTTTTGTTACAACAGAGAATTAATTTAGGAGGTAGAGGTCGTGTGATCTCAGGTGTTTTTGCAATTAGTAGCGTTGGCTTTTTTTAGGTTTTTTTTGGATTGCAGTAAGTATCCTTCCTATCCTTTTCTGTCTAGGCAGATTGGGCCCCAGCATTTGCTCATACTATTTTCTGTCTGTGTCTGTATATTTCCTCTTGTCTAACCGCCATTACATGTTTGGGGGCTTCCTATGTTCTTTGGGGATCTGCTCCTTGGCAGATAGCTTTCCTCTTTCTATCTTTAGGTGTAGTTAACCCCTCAGGCTGTGACTAGTGTTGAGCGATACTGCTCGATATCTAAAAATATCGGATCGGAATTGCAGTAAGTATCCTTCCTATCCTTTTCTGTCTAGGCAGATTGGGCCCCAGCATTTGCTCATACTATTTTCTGTCTGTGTCTGTATTTCCTCTTGTCTAACCGCCATTACATGTTTGGGGGCTTCCTATGTTCTTTGGGGATCTGCTCCTTGGCAGATAGCTTTCCTCTTTCTATCTTTAGGTGTAGTTAACCCCTCAGGCTGTGACTAGTGTTGAGCGATACTGCTCGATATCTAAAAATATCGGATCGGAATGGTATCGCCGATATCACTAAATATCGGCGATATCCGATTCCGATACCGGAAGTCCCATGTAAGTCTATGGGAACAAAATATCGCAACTAAAAAAACACTTTCTTTCCTTGTAAACACAAAATATACACACTTAAAATACATATATATATATATATATTATATATATATATATATATATATATATATACATGTCATTGTGACATATATATATACATATATTTATAGTTTATTCACTTCTACATAGTAAAATAGCCTCTGATTCAATTGCCGGGTAAAGCCGGCATTTGTGAAAAGACAGAAGCACCCGAGGGTCCAGTCGCCACAGAGATGTTGCATCGCACCCAGCGAACAGGATTCAGAAGCTCGCTATAAGCAAGTCCTGTGTGCCTTAATTGAACTGTTTTTTTTCTTGAGAATTGCAAAAATCATCATAGACTGTATTTGCCATTTTTCCGTCATATCTGCGCCACGAGGCACAGGTGAAGAATAAGGGCGTGCTCTCGTGGGCGTACACTCACTCCGTGGTGCGAAAACGATGTCCGCACACTCTAAATGTTACTGCAATGTAAGATCGTGCCCCACAGCTCTGGAGTTCCACCTCCTCATCCTCCTCAGTGGGCGTAAACGAACGCGAAGGTCCCGCCTCCCTACAAAAGATGTCGCCTCTCCTGATGCTAATGACACATGTGACTTTGCTGAGATGGCGAATGGACGTGAGCAGAAGTGGGAAGGGATGGAGGAGTCAGAGCTCTCCCCCCACGGAAGCGACCCGATCGCCACGGAGCCACCGTTTGGCACCCGGGCTGGAAACCCTCCTACGCTGGAAGAAGCGGAGGATACCCTGAGAGACCTGGCCCGGCACCGGGAGGAGGTCGCCAGGATGGAAGCGAGCTGGCGGGCCCTAAAACTACAATTGGAGCGGCGCCAATCCCTCTTACCCCTGAAGTGTCTGTACCGGAAGGTGAGGCACCCGTTCCAGTAGAGGAGGCCGTGCGGGCATCCCAGCCCTTGCAATCTGAACCGGTTGCCAGTATCTCAGTGGAGGCACCCGTTCCAGTACAGGAGGCCGTGCGGGCATCCCAGCCCTTGCAATCTGAACCGGTTGCCAGTATCTCAGTGGAGGCACCCGTTCCAGTACAGGAGGCCGTGCGGGCATCCCAGCCCTTGCAGTCTGAACCGGTTGCCAGTATCACAGTGGAGGCACCCGTTCCTGCAGAAAACGCCGCACCAGCACCCCAGATCCCGCTGTCTGCCCCGTCGCTGAGGCAGAAGAAGCGACACCCGTCCTCATGGAGGAGGCCGCGCAGGCACCAGAGCTCTACCTGCTTGTACCGGAGCCCCGACCGTCATCTGTTCCAGAGCCGGCTGCTTCCGCCACAGGTGAGCGCCGCCAGGACTGGCGGGCGCCAGGAGAGCTGCCGCAAACCAGACATCGTAAGCTGGCGTTTGATGGTGGAGACATGGAGATGCTAGTGGAGGAGAATTACAACCAGCGTCAGGAGGAAGAGTGGAGACGTCGGGAGCGGGAAGCAGAGCGACAAAGGGAGCAGCGAGAATCCCAAAAGCTTCGGCAACGTCACCTGGAGAAGGACCTGGCAGAGAAGGCACGTATGAGAAAGGATAAAAGTACGGTGAGGGAGCCGCGGCGTAAGGGTGCAGTACGGAACTTTAAGTTAAAAGGTGGTTGGGGCTTCATCCAGGAGCCTGGACTTTATTTAGAAGTTTTTGTAACCCGGCGGGACGTGGAGGCTCACCTCCCAGAAGGACACCCGGGGAGGGACCTGTTGCCAGGAGACTTGGTGACTTACACCCGACACTGGGGTTACAATGGATGGTACGCCCTAAATGTTACCAGGTGCGACCCCTACTCCCCAGAGTGTCAGGAAACTGACAGACCCTACGAGCCTTCAGCCTCCCCCAACCAGGCCTCTGCACAAGTGCCCACCCCACGCCGTAAATCTCCCCAGCCTCCCTCAGTGGTCTCCTCAGCAGCCCCAGCTATGGACATGATAATGATAGCTGGCCCGTACCCGGCGCCTGTTAGGCCCCCTGGGGTTCGTTCAGTCCGGGACATAGGGGTCCAGACCCGGAGGGAGATGAAAGAGGTGGCCACACAGACCCAGATAGCGGCTCACGACGTCACTGTACAGGCCACACAACGTCATCAGGTCTGGGTGGACCCTCCTGTCACGGATGTTTGGCAAGCTCCAGAAGAGTACCAGGTGGTACCTGGAAGAGGCCAGCCAAAGAAGTCTAAATAACCCGGACAGGGTCTCTGTATGTAAATAGTTAAATTATTGATGTACCCGGACGGGTGAATGTTCATAAAAAGAAGTTTATTGTTGCCTTAATATACCCAGGTTGGGTAATGGTTTGATGTACCCGGACGGGTGAATGTTCAGAAGAACAAGTTTATTGTTGCCTTAATATACCCAGGTTGGGTAATGGTGTTTCACTGTAATGAAAATGTTGAACTTTGAAGCCATGAACTGTACTGGCTCACAAACTTTTCTGTAAATAGTTGGCACTTCGGTGCTCCATCTTGGTTTTACAAAAAACTTTACTGTGCACTATTTTCAACTACCTCAGAAACTAAAAACCCGTTTGGTGTGGCCGAAAGTGAGGTCTGCTCAAGGAAAGTCTTGCAGCCCACCCAAGACCACAGTTGGAGGTTTGGAGCGGGTCCTCCACAAGCACAAGTAAAGGACACTGTGAAGTTACCCGGTGGGGGTAGTCCTAAGAAGTCTCCACGAACTTCGGCACTAATGCTATTTGCACTTTTGTTGAATATGTATTTATTAACACACATGTATAACACATATCAAGGGTATGAACAGTAACAAAACATGTCACATAATATAAGCCATTTGCACTTTTGTAATGTTATTATTAAAAATTTTATTATGCAACGTTTAACTTGAAGTGTTTCCTGCTTTCTTACTACGTCGCATAGTCCACTCTGCTACATCACTTTGCACCATTGCTCTATCTCACATCTATCTGCCCTGGAAGGATAGCGTGTTACCTGTAGAAGACTTTTCACCTACCTGCACTACACCATCCCTTCCAGAGGACCTGCACAGCAGCGCTGGACACCCTGACCAGGTAGTACAGGTGGCGTCACGACAAACTACACGAACATTCTATCATCCCCTGGAAATATCCCACATTCCAGTGATCGCCCAGGTCACGGACCGAGCTGTGCTACTCGTGACATCCCCCATAGAAGTCGACGTGATCGGTGCCGAGTACCTCCAAAACCCCTGTCTCTGTGCGACTCAACTTCCCTCACTGTGCTGGCACTTTACATTTACAAATGCCTCTGGGTTTTTTTTTTGGGGGGGGTGGGGAACATTCAGACTTTTGCTATGGGGCCCCATGATTTATATGTACGCCCCTGCTGCTGAGGCATGGTATTTAAGGCTGTTAAGGAGCCAACATACATGGACCTTGCCAGCAGCGTCGGACTGGAGTACCTTGGGCCCACCAGAGAAAATATATTCTTGCGGCCCAACATCATACTTCCCAACCTTTGAATAAGGGAAAGAGGGACAAAGGCTGTGGCACGCTGTGCATGCTGCAGAAAATTTTAGGCCATGCCACGTTGCACCACAGACTGTTCAGGAGTTGGTGGATGCTTTAGTCCAGGTGTGGGAGGAGATCCCTCACGAGACCATCCGTCGCGCTCATCAGGAGCATGGCCAGAAGTTGTAGGGAGGTCATACAGCATACCTCCCAAATTTGGAAGACAGGAAAGAGGATTAAAGGCTGCGGTGCGTGTTGCGCGCCGCTGAAAATTTTAGGCCACGCCCCGACAACACCCATTTCACAACTAATCACACCCATATCCTCGCCCAAGCGTAACCATTTAGCACTGCTGATCACACTGACTGGTAATGAGGGCACAGTGGCTGGTACTGAGGAAAAGAAAGAAAGAGCAGCGAGAGAGAAAGAACAAACAGAGAAAGAAAGAGAGGAAAGAAAGAAAAGAGAGAAAGAAAGAACAGAGAGAAAAAAGAACAGAGCGCGAGAAGGAAAGAACAGAGAGCGAGAAAGAAAGACTAGAGAGAGAGCCATAGGCGTAGCTAGGGTTTTGGTTTAGTGGGGGCAAAACTTCTGAGTGGGCCCATCATCAGAGAACCTCAGCAAATGACCGCGCTGTTGGCCAAAATAATCTATATATAAAAAGACCAATATTGATATTACCGCCATATGGTCTGTGTTAAATAATACCAGTCCTACAGAACATATAGATTACAGCACAGGTACAGATAATGACTTACCGCTGATGTTCTTTCTAATGGAATTGTTCACTTTTCATGTCTTTTCCATCTGGCCCACACCGACATGACGACTTCTCCAGCCAGGACTCGACTGCACCCCCATTAAAAAAAAAATAAATAAAAAACTCACCTCCCGGCTCCTGTGCTGCTCACTGTTCTCCCTCTCAGCGTCTGACAGCGGGCGCCGGCAGGTGATGTTATTGCGCCCGCTTGTAATACGCTGAGAGGGGGATTATGGGAGAGAAGGAGCGCTCGCTCCTTCTCTCTCCATGCGTTCAGCTTTATCGGCTGGATGCCGATACAGCTGACCCTCCGATGACGGGTGGGGGGCCCACTGCTGGCACCGGGCCCCCCCAACGCCTGTTCAGGCCCCATAGCTTCCGGGCGGCAGAGCAGGGAGAGCGATTCTCCCTGCTCTGCCGCAGAATGTAACTGTATCGTAGCTTCGGGTGGGCCCCCTCAGAGCGCGGACCCGGGGCCACCGCCCCCTCTGCCCCGCGACCTATCCTTTCAAATCAGGGCCTACCACGCAGGAGCTGGGGCCCACCGTAGGTTTCTCCGGTGTCCCGGTGCCTCAGTCCGACCCTGCTTGCCAGCCTGATAATACCAGGCCACCGCAGTCTGCTTAGCTTGGCTGGTTAACAAAAATAGGGAATCCCCTCGAAAAAAAAACGGCGTAGGGGTCCCCCTATTTTTGTTAACCAGCCAAGTAAAATGCAGACTGCTGCAGCCTGGTATTAAAAGACTGTCAAGGCACATGGATTTTGGCCCTCAACAGCCTGATAATACCAGGCTACAGCAGCCCCACATTTGGCGTATCAAAAGATGTGCCAATTGTGGCACTTTACCCGGCTCTTCCCAGTGCCCTGTAGCGGTGGCAAGTGGGGTAATAAGGGGTTAATGTCACCGTTGATTGCACGGTGAGAATAAGCCCGGTTAATAATGGAGAGGTGTCAATAAGACACCGATCCATTATTAATCCCAAAGTTTTTAAATGTATAAAAAAAAGAAAAATATTTAGACTTGAGAGTCCTCAGTGGTTGATACCTTTTAATGGCTAACTGAAAAGATGGTAACAAATTGCAAGCTTTCGAGACTACTCAGGTCTCTTCATCAGGCATAGACTAATACAACATCTGAAGAATCACATATTTATACACAAAATAGCACAGAAAAAATGCAATAGGTAGGACAAGTGACATGAAGCAGAACTGTCATTATGGCAGAGGGATTAACATAAATATGACTAGTTCATAGATAAGGAGTGAAGGTTTTATTACCCTCTGATTGGGGTCTGGTATTGTGTTGTGATGACCCTAAAAGGTCAGGGAGGCAGATTCCTTAATTGTTGTAGAACGACATAAAACTCTGGGATATATTCATCCCAGCACTAAGAGTGTCAAAGGTCATCATAAGTTTATATTCCCAGACTTTTCTATCCTTCTCAGATTTGAAGTTAGATTTTAATACAAGTAATTCCATATCTGTCATGCTATGACCGGGCATACAAAAGTGTTTGGCCACAGGTAAATCCATTCTTTTTTCTCTTATCGTGTGGCGATGAGAATTCATCCTTGTTCTCAGTTTTTGCCCGGTCTCCCCCACATACAGACCCCCAGTTGGACATTTAGTACATATAATTAGGTACACCACATTAGATGTGATGCAGCTGAAAGTACCTGGATCACATCTAATGTGGTGTACCTAATTATATGTACTAAATGTCCAACTGGGGGTCTGTATGTGGGGGAGACCGGGCAAAAACTGAGAACAAGGATGAATTCTCATCGCCACACGATAAGAGAAAAAAGAATGGATTTACCTGTGGCCAAACACTTTTGTATGCCCGGTCATAGCATGACAGATATGGAATTACTTGTATTAAAATCTAACTTCAAATCTGAGAAGGATAGAAAAGTCTGGAATATAAACTTATGATGACCTTTGACACTCTTAGTGCTGGGATGAATATATCCCAGAGTTTTATGTCGTTCTACAACAATTAAGGAATCTGCCTCCCTGACCTTTTAGGGTCATCACAACACAATACCAGACCCCAATCAGAGGGTAATAAAACCTTCACTCCTTATCTATGAACTAGTCATATTTATGTTAATCCCTCTGCCATAATGACAGTTCTGCTTCATGTCACTTGTCCTACCTATTGCATTTTTTCTGTGCTATTTTGTGTATAAATATGTGATTCTTCAGATGTTGTATTAGTCTATGCCTGATGAAGAGACCTGAGTAGTCTCGAAAGCTTGCAATTTGTTACCATCTTTTCAGTTAGCCATTAAAAGGTATCAACCACTGAGGACTCTCAAGTCTAAATATTTTTCTATCTACTGGCTAACACGGTACGAAGATACACATCTTTCCTATATAAAAAAAAAGACACAGCAAGAAAAAAGTATTTTAATGAAATAAAAGAGACAACACAGTTTTCATTTCTTTTATTATACTCTCATTCCTGCGACGCCATCGATCTCCTGTAAAAAAGAAAAAAAACAAACCAACAGTATACCACCTGTCCGACGCAGTCCATAGTAACGAGGGTCCCACGACGATCCAGCTCTGCTACATCGCAATGACAGGCAGAGCCTGTCATCTCGACGCAGCACAGCTGATTACCTGCTTCCCCGGCGGTGACGTCATCGGACTGACTGCTTTACGGCCGGGATTACCCAGCAGTCACTGCAGTTATCGCGAGAAACTGCATGTGACCGCCGGGGAAAGATGATGGCGGCCATCAAGCAGTCCAGCCCGTGACCGCCGGAGATCTTCTGCCAGGTAAGTGCCGCTGACTCCTGACAGACCCGACCGACGGACACTGACAGTGACAGTGACAAATCCGATTCCGGTATCCGATAAGACGAAAATATCGGAACTAAGTATCGAAAGTCCGATAGAGCTAATATCGGCCGATACCCGATACTTGCGGTATCGTATCGCTCAACACTAGCTGTGACGAGGCGTCTAGGACCAACGTAGGAACGCTCCACGGCTGCCTTTAGTTGTGGTGGTTAGTCAGGGTACTGCAATCCAGTAGATTCCAACCTCTCTGGTGTATTGCCGTTTTTCCTGCTCTCCTCAGCTACCAAAACATAACAGTATCACCTGCCCAACTGAAAATTATATGGTAATCACAGAAGAGAAAAATAGTGTGGAAACAAAAAAGGTTGTCAGAGTTGTCAGAGATTTTTTTTTTCTGTTTGTTGCATTTTTTCCCTCTTTTTTCTCTGGGTGCTGAGGAGGATTTTTTTTTTTTTCAATGGAGTTTGCACAGTTTTCTGGCCGTTTGGATCAGCTGCAACTGAGGTTCGGAGTATTGCTACCTATCTTGCTAGGTTGCCAGTTGTGGAACCCAGGATCCCCATGCCAAGATTTGTTTTTGGGGGATCGAGCTAAATTTCTGAATTTCAAAAATAACTGTAAGTTGTTTTTTGCCTTAAAACCTAAGTCCTCAGGGAACGCAGCACAGCAGGTTCAAATTGTCATCTCTCTCCTGCGCGGCGATCCTCAGGATTGGGCTTTTTCCCAGACACCTGGGGACCCTGTTTTGAGTAATGTTGATGCATTTTTTCTGGCTCTGGGGTTATTGTACGATGAACCTAATGTCACTGATCAAGCTGAAAAAACCTTGTTGACATTAAATCAGGGGCTTGAGGACGCTCAGTTGTACTGTCAGAAATTCCGAAAGTGGGCAGTCCTGACCAAATGGAATGATGATGCTTTGGCAGCCCTTTTTCGGAAGGGTCTGTCAGAGAATGTAAAAGATGTTATGGTGGGTTTCACTGCTCCCTCTGGTCTCAATGATTCTATGTCATTACTGATTCAAATTGACAGACGTTTGCGTGAGCGTAGAAGTATGCGTGGAATAGTGTTGCCTTGTGAACCAGCTTCTGAACCCATGCAGTGTGATAGAGTGGCTTCTGGGGCACAGCGTCATGAGTTTCGAAAACGCAATGGGTTATGTTTCTACTTTGGTGACGCCTCTCATGCTTTTTCAGTCTGCCCTAAGCGGGGAAGACGTTTTGCACACTCAGTTATCTTGGGTAGTGTTCAGACTAAATTTCTGTTGACTGTTACCCTGATTTGCTCCCTGTCCACATTTTCTGCTCAGGCTTTTGTTGATTCGGGAGCAGCTATTAAACTGATGGATTTTGATTTTGCTAAACGTTGTGGGTTTCCCTTGATACCCCTACGGAAGTATATTCCCATACTGGGGATTGATTCTACCCCTTTGGCTGAGAATAAACCCCAGTTCTCTACTCAGGTGATAATGAGGGTTGAACCTGATCATCAGGAGAGTTGCAAATTTTTGTTGTTGTATAATCTGCATGACATTATTGTACTAGGTTTCCTTTGGTTACAGTCTCATAATCCTGTTTTGGATTGGAAATCTGTGTCTGTAACCAGTTGGGGCTGCCAATGTGTTAATGCCAACACTCCTGTTTTTTCTGCCTCTTCCCAGGCTCAAGATGTTCCTGACTTTTTGACTAATTTTTCTGATGTGTTTAGTGAAAGTAAATCTGCATCCTTGCCTCCCCATAGGAGCTATGACTGCGCTATTGAATTAGTGCCTGGTAGTAAATTCCCTAAAGGTCGCCTTTTTAACTTGTCTGTACCTGAACATGACGCTTTGCGGTCTTATATCAAGGAGTCATTGGAGAAGGGTCATATCAGACCTCTTCACCCTTGGGTGCCGGTTTTTTCTTTGTGGCCAAAAAGGATGGTTCATTAAGGCCGTGTATTTATTATCGTCTCTTGAACAATATCACTGTGAAATATCAATATCCGTTACCCTTGATTTCTGACCTGTTTTCCAGGGTGAAAAGTGCTAGTTGGTTTACCAAGCTTGACCTCAGGGGGGCGTATAACCTTATTCGCATTAAGTACGGGGATGAATGGAAGACGGCGTTTAATACCCCAGAGGGGCATTTTGAGTACCTAGTGATGCCCTTTGGGCTCACTAATGCTCCTTCCGTCTTCCAGTCCTTCATGAATTACATTTTCAGGGATTTTGTGGATAAATTTATGATTGTTTATTTGGATGATATCTTGATTTTTTCCAATGACTGGGACTCTCATGTGAAACATGTTCGGACTGTGTTCCAGATTTTGAGAGAGAATGCTCTGTATGTGAAGGGATCAAAGTGTCTTTTTGGTGTACAGAAGATCTCATTTCTGGGATTCATTTTGTCTCCATCTGTTATTGAAATGGACCCGGTCAAGGTTCAGGTCATCTGTGATTGGGTCCAACCTACTTCATTAAAGGCTCTTCAGAGATTCTTGGGTTTTGCCAATTTTTATCGTAAGTTTATTGGTAATTTCTCTGTTATTGTTAAACCATTGACTGATTTGACCAAAATGGGTTCTGATGTGGTGAATTGGCCTCCTGAGGCAGTCTCTGCGTTTCAGGAACTGAAACAGAGATTCACTTCTGCTCCTGTTCTATGGCAGCCTGATATTTCTCTGCCATTTCAGGTGGAGGTTGATGCCTCTGAAATTGGGGCAGGTGCCATTTTGTCCCAAAGAGATCCTGAGACCTCTAAAAGTAACGCTTGTGCTTTTTTCTCTCAAAAATTTTCTCCAACTGAACGTAATTATGACGTGGGTAATCGGGAGTTATTGGCCATGAAGTGGGCTTTTGAAGAGTGGAGACATTGGCTGGAGGGAGCCAAACATCAGGTGGTGGTCCTCACGGACCATAAGAATCTGGTTTATCTCGAATCAGCCAAGCGACTTAATCCTAGACAGGCCAGGTGGGCCTTGTTTTTCACACGTTTTAATTTTGTGGTTTTCTTTCTTCCTGGCACTAAGAATGTTAAGGCGGATGCCCTCTCGAGGAGTTTCCTTGCGGACTCTCCTGAGTTATCTGATCCTGCTGTTATTTTGAAAGAGGGTGTAGTTCTTTCCGCCATCTCGCCCAATTTGAGACTGGCTCTGGAGGGGTGTCAGGAGGATAGGCCCGAGCGCTGCCCTGTTGGGAAATTGTTTGTCCCAGACCAGTGGAAGAAGTGTGATGTCTGAGATTCATTGTTCCGCGTTGGCCGGTCTTCCCAGAATTTTTGGTACCAGAGACTTGGTGAGTCGGTCCTTTTGGTGGCCTACTTTGTCTCGTGACGTCAGGGAGTTTGTGCAGTCCTGTGGGACTTGCTCTCGCTCCAAGCCTTGCTCTCGCTCTAGTGGTTTGTTGATGCCATTGCCTGTGCCCAAGAGACCATCGACCCATATCTCTATAGTTTTATTTCTGACCTCCTGTTTCTCAGAGATTGACCGTTATCTGGGTGATTTGTGATAGGTTTTCCAAGATGATACATCTTGTGCCATTACCTAAGTTGCCTTACTCCTCCGAATTGGTGCCTTTGTTCCTTCAGCACGTGGTCCGGTTACACGGCATTCCGGAGAACATTGTGTCTGACAGAGGAGTCCAGTTTGTTTCCAGATTTTGGAGGACTTTTTGTTCTAAACTTGGTGTTCAATTGTCCTTCTCCTCTGCTTTTCATCCTCAGACCAATGGACAAACTGAGAGAACAAACCAGACATTGGAGACTTATCTGAGATGCTTTGTGTCTGCTGATCAAGATGACTGGGTCTCTTTTTTGCCTTTGGCTGAGTTTGCTCTTAATAATAGGGCAAGCTCTGCCACTTTGATGTCTCCATTTTTCTGCAATTTTGGGTTTCACCCTCGATTTTCTTCGGGACAGACGGAGGCTTCTGTCTGTCCGGGTGTTGACTCTGTTGTGGAGCGTATGCAGCAGATTTGGGACCAGGTAGTGGAGAGGTTGTCCCTCTCTCAGGAGAAGGCCCAGCAGTTTGCCAACCGGCATAGGACTGATGGTCCTCGGTTTAAAGTGGGGGACTTGGTCTGATTGTCCTCAAGAAATATCCCTATGAGAGTTGCATCTCCTAAGTTTAAGCCCAGGTTCATTGGACCTTATAAGATCATGGAGATTCTTAATCCTGTTTCCTTTCGTTTACTTCTTCCAGGGACATTTAAGATCCATAACGTGTTCCACAAGTCCTTATTGAAGAGGTTTGTCGAGCCACTGGTTCCTATGGCTGTGCCTCCTGACCCTGTTTTGCTTGAGGGCAATCTGGAGTATGTGGTTGAGAAAATATTGGATTCTCGTTTTTCTAGACGGAAACTCCAGTATTTGGTTAAGTGGAGAGGTTATGGTCAGGAGGACAATTCTTGGGTGTTTGCTTCGGACATCCATGCTAGGAGACTGATCCGTGCGTATCACAGAGCTCATCCTGACCGACCTGATTGCACAAATGAGGGTTCGGTGACCTCTCCTCAAGGGGGGGGGGTACTGTTATGAATGTTTTAGAAATGAAGTCTGAGCAGAAGCTCCCTCTGGTGGTTACAAACAGTACTGAACCATTCAATGAGGATTGGCAATCAGGAATCACAGACTGGCTGGATATAAGGGAGGTTCCCCCCATCATGGTTGCCGGTGATCAATTGTTCTTGTCTCACCGTTGTTTCCTGGTTCACTTGGAAGCTTGCTGAATCTTGCCTCTTCTCCTGCTCTCAGATAAGATATTTTCTGTTTTTTGTTTTTGTGCTTGCCATTTGCATATTTCTCTGCATTTCTGTGAGGTTGGACAGGTTCCCTCCCTGGGGGGCTTGGGCTCCACTCGGTTCCTCTGGAGCCACTGTTGTTTGTTCATTTGCCTTTTACAGTTTTTTCAGTGGCTGCGGCTGAGTTTTGTTACAACAGAGAACTAATTTAGGTGGTAGAGGTCGTGTGATCTCAGGTGTTTTTGCAATTAGTAGCGTTGGCTTTTTTTAGGTTTTTTTGGATTGCAGTAAGTATCCTTCCTATCCTTTTCTGTCTAGGCAGATTGGGCCCCAGCGTTTGTTCATACTATTTTCTGTCTGTGTCTGTATATTTCCTCTTGTCTAACCGCCATTACATGTTTGGGGGCTTCCTATGTTCTTTGGGGATCTGCTCCTTGGCAGATAGCTTTCCTCTTTCTATCTTTAGGTGTAGTTAACCCCTCAGGCTGTGATGAGGCGTCTAGGACCAACGTAGGAACGCTCCACGGCTGCCTTTAGTTGTGGTGGTTAGTCAGGGTACTGCAATCCAGTATATTCCAACCTCTCTGGTGTATTGCCGTTTTTGCCTGCTCTCCTCAGCTACCAAAACATAACAGAAGCACCTGTATTTCTATTAGAATATATTGCAGAGTTTCTAAAATCTGATCGTACTATTCATTTATGCAAAGTTGAAGTGAAAGTGACCATTTAACTCAGAACCAAGAAATCAGAAAAGCAAATTATTTCTATTGTTGTTATATGATCTTTTGTACTGAACTATATGTAGATTGCAAATCAGTGTCTTTCTGTCACTGAAAAGAAATTATAATTTTAGGCCATTTATGGGATTCCTTAATAGAGACAAAATTAGTGGAAGCAAATTGAGGCCCTCTGTGATTAGTCAATTGAGACTGAAAAGATGTGGACCATAAGATTCTATGAACTATTTTTACAAATGAGGTATAAATGTGTTATAAATACCACCTGTGCTGTGCTGTCACATAAAAGGACACTAGCATTATAAGTGATGTGTTATGATTCTGGTAATGTTACAGATTTTGTGTTTTGATCCTAGTTACGTTTCTAGGCGCTTAAGTGCTTTTGGCCAGAAATGCCAAAAGGTAGCATAAATTATTTTATGTCCTTCTGATTAAGAAGTTTCAAACTCTATTAAGAAATAAGAGGGAGCTTTTGCACATGGAAAAATTGACAGATTAACTATGAGTTTAAGCCCCACCTTGAAGCTACTTTAAATGGGTATTATCACCTTAAAAATTGTCTTAGTTAGACAACATGAAAATAAGTTTGGAATTGATTTCCTTATTATATCTGCTATCATTCTCCTGCTGCAAAAGCTTTTATCTTACATCGTGTACAGCTTGTTTTCAAGGAGCTTTGTCATCAGACCCTGACTGAACGTGCACAATAGTTACATTGCAGGATAGGAGTTAACTTTTAAGATACCAGCCACCAGGGATGCTAACTCGACTTATATACAGACAATATTTTTTATGAACACATTGAGAAACCATAATAAATCACTATGAAATGATACATGTCTGCAGCCCAGAGTTCTGATATAAAGACATAAGCTGCATTCACTGTAAACTGTAAAATGATTAAGATCAGCTTAAAAAAAATAACGGATGCCTTAAATTTTTTTTATGGACAAGGCAAAAAAGTGACCAATTTTTAGACTGTCCTGGAATTTGCAGTTTGTTGTCAGCCACCTCTCTCCAACCCATTGATTTCTATACAGCAGCTAGCTTCTCACTTCCCTCCAGACATCTCAGCTCTTATCACTCCTGCATAATCACAATCCCCGACAACCAGCATCAGCATTTTTTAGAGAAGTTCTACTAATTATGGCTCTCACTTTCCTGAGCTGTGTGCTTGTCCAAATGCACTTTTATCTCTATATACAAACACAGACAGGCTGTTAATATGTTGTAAGAGGACAATTCTCTTGGACCAGAAGTGTCATTCAAGCAGGAAGACCAGCCCCCAAGCAACGAGAAAGTAAGGAGACTGCAGAGCTTTGATATGCTCAAGAGATAACTTGAGAATGCTCCTTTATTAGAAGGAGTATTTAAGAACAGAGCAGGAGAAGATTTTACTACTTCAATTTTTCTAACATCATGTTATCATTTTCTGTCTAATGACACAAAATGGATAGGCATTTTGAATGACCCCAGTGACGCTCCTATTTGAAGCAGCTTTAAAACTTTTCAGGGAATTCCATTATCTTCTGATTTCTAATTCTTGATATTATTGGAACAATGTTTCAAAGTATTAAAAATATAAATTCTTAAATGTAGCGTTTTCTGAAACCTTTAGCAATAATGGAATGAAATCTACTTTCTTTCCATTTCTTTCCACTGCTTTTAGGAGTGCACCTAATTGTATGAATAATGAGGATATTGAACAGCAATATAGAGATGACTCAGTCTAGAAGGCAATCAGACTTTAAATTGGATTAGTTTTACCAGGAGGTGCATGATGATATTCTGTACTACAGTCTTTAATGACATTCTCATGGAACACTAGAACCGATTGCACAATAAATGGGTATAGTAGATTTCTTGGTAATATACCGTAAAATACAGTCATGTGTTGCAAAAGTAATACAATTTGCCACTTATTTTAAAGGGAAATTGTCATCCAAACAGTGTCGTAACTGTTAAATATGGAGCGCGTGGAGGTGAAAATGTTAATGTAAGGTTTTGTGGAAAAATATTAAGTATTACTTGTCAATAGATAGATTCCAAAGGGAAGTGTGGCTCAGTGATGACTTCCTGTATGAGCATGCTTAGAGAGATAGCCATCAATCACAAAGTAGGCCAACCTAGTAGACAACAAAATGTACAAAATAAGTAATACTCAATCACCTTTGCACCTCCTGTTCTATAAAATATAGCATACACTAGGTACAGTACAGACCTAAAGTTTGGACACACCTTCTCATTTAAAGATTTGTGTAATTACAGTATTACTTAACAAAACAGTGTGAAACAACTGAAAATATGTCTTATATTCTAGGTTCTTCAACGTAGCCACCTTTTGCTTTGATTACTGCTTTGCACGCTCTTGGCATTATCTTGATGAGCTTCAAGAGGTAGTCATCAGAAATGGTTTTCACTTCCAGTGACTACCTCTTGAAGCTCATCAAGAGAATGCCAAGAGCGTGCAAAGCAGTAATCAAAGCAAAAGGTGGCTACTTTGAAGACCCTAGAATATAAGAAATATTTTCAGTTGTTACACACTTTTTTGTTAAGTATATACTGTAATTCCACAAATCTTTAAATGAGAATGTGTGTCCAAACTTTTGGTCTGTACTGTATATATTTAAAGTGACAGGTTCCCTTTAAATAAAAAGCAGAAAATAATATGCAAAAATACAAAATATGAATATATGACTTTATCTAATTGACATGGTATTAATAAAGATATAAATAGTAAATGTTTCTACAAAAATAAAAAGTACTGATCTTTATTAAAAGTATGTTAAAATAACATAACAAAAGTAATTTTAAATTTAAATTTACTCAATATCAACTATTAACAAAATAATGAAAATGTCCATGACAAAATTATTTTACCCAAGACTTAATATTTTTCTGAATAATCTTTTGAGGCATTTTTTGAAAAAAAAAATATTTCTGTAACTCTCAAAGTGACTTCTGCACCTGACCTCAGGTATTTTGGCCACTCCTCATGAGCAAACTGTCCACCTGTCTCAGGTGTGAATGTTACCTTCTCTAGACTGCAGGTTTTAGCTCCTTCCACAGATGTTCAATTGGATTTAGATTATGGCTCATAGAAGCCACTTCAGAATAGTCCAATGCTTTGATCTTAGCCATTACAAATGTGTAAAAAGTGTAAAAAAATCATTAGTAAGATCTTTGTACTGTCCCCTCATATATTTGTACATTGTAATAAGATTCCCCTTACACCTTCGTTTTTCCAAACTGAATAATCCCAAGTTTAATAACTTTGATAGTCTTGAAGACAGACTGTGCTACCAATATCCACCAGGTTCCGCTCCTAGGCAGGCACCGGTACTGCAGCTGCCGATCCCCGGGGTCAGTTTGCTGCCTCGGGAGGTGTGACCAAGTTCACTGACAAGCAGGTAATGGAAACTGACAGACTGTATGCACAACTTGAAAATTGAAGATAGGTTATTGTTCACGCTTGTAGATATCAGGAGACAGTTCTAGAGCTGGGCGCACTAAGGACAGGAACAACGAAAAAAGGACTAGCAGGACAGAGACCAGGAGACAAGGTATATGTACCACAGAAGCAATTTCAGGATTAGGCTACTGCCAAAGCGGTCACAGGAACATGGGCAAACGATACTAGACTATCTGGAGAACTGGCAAGGGGAATAACCTTAACATACAGTTGCACACACCAACACCACTAACATTAACTACAGTATAGGGGTTGCTTAGGCACCTTCTAATTGGGGATGGTGCCTTTTATACAAGATGCCTCCCAGTTAGTGGCTGGCTGAACAAATGGGGAACTGAGAAAAACTAATTAAAACATAGGAAGCGCAAGTTTCAAGCTCCAGTGGCTCCCTGCATTTTCCAGGTAATTTAACAGGAAAAATATTTTCTGGGAACCAGATACCAAAATGAAATCTATTTACTAAGAGGTAACTTTTGTTCTCATCAAAGCATTTTTCCTAGACACACCATCTCTGGGGTCCAGATAGGAATATTTGGGTTTGTATCAATCAAATAAATGTGGTATATAGATTTTAGGCATCGTAGCGTAGGGATGAATGGAACGCATTCACTAACATTGCCGTGGTCCACTAGAATCTCTCCAACTTAATTTTGGTCCAATAGATCTTGTGAATCCAGTCATATTTGGCCTCTATGTAAAGGTAAAATCGTGATAGAAAATATGACGTCAATATCTAACAACTGGGACCTTCAGAGGCTAAGATATCTAAGTTGGGCATCTCATAAAATCCTGAAGTGCTGAGAGCATCCTGCAAACAGCCCCCACTTGAGGTCATCAAGGAGAGGTGTGTGGGAGTAACTTAGAGCTAATAAACAGCAGAAACTGCGTTTGGGTCTTAGTCATTCTGGGAAGACGTAGTTTGCTGTGTGAGAGCCCATTTTCCAAATCAGGAGTGGGAAGCTTTGAGCCATTTCTGTGACCAGGTTTAGTAAGTTCTTTTGTTATACTTTTATTTTATGTAACTGTATATTTTGTATTGTTTTGTTCACATTCTGTATCATCTTGTATCTTTTTAAAAACCTGCCCATCTTTCTGGAATAATATAACATTTAATAGCTCCGATCCTCTTGCTCTGTAAACTACACCTCTGAAGTCATACCCTACCTGTAACAGGTGTCCAAACAGCCTGTATAAACGATCGGTGGTGGTAGATAGTAGTTCTTTTTTTACTATTGCAGAACTGGCAGTGACCGTACAAGGCATATACACATATTCAATGCATTAAAATCGGAGGTGTATGTCCCATATGCTCATTGTTACTTCTACAATAACCAGCCTAGTAGTGGAAGCATCTTGGTCTAATCTATAACTCGTCAGCCAATTGCGTAATTGTCCTGACAATTGGAGGCAGCGGAGGTGCATTCCCTTTACAACTGATGGTAGCAGTGGGATCTGTGTGACCTCTGTGGTGTCTTCAGTGACAAAGTGGTAACAGTGTTGGTTTAGCATAAGCAGTGAGGAGAAAAAAGAAGTACAAATAAAGAGATTTATATTCCCGTCCACATAATGGTGGAAGTTGAGTCCTATTAAGCCATACACAGTATCTGTCCCTTTAACTTCTGTTAGGCTATGGTTCCACGGTCCGGAACCATAGCGCTTTTGACGGAGCGGAAATTCCGCTCCGTCTAAGCCCCCC
Organism: Oophaga sylvatica; assembly: GCA_033576555.1. Lineage (NCBI taxonomy): Eukaryota > Metazoa > Chordata > Amphibia > Anura > Dendrobatidae > Oophaga > Oophaga sylvatica. The sequence goes on from JARQOD010000001.1 coordinate 52,870,443, forward strand.
CCTTTCTGACGCGCGCTCTTTCCGGAGGTGTTCAGGACACCTCCGGAACACCTCCGGAAAGAACGCAGGGCTACATAGCCCTGTGTAATATTCTGTTGCGGCGACGCACCGTCGCCGCAATACGCGAGGACATGCTGCGGTCTAAAAAGACGCGCCGCATGTCCGTTTACGCAGGTTTGCCACCTGCGTATGTTACGCATAGTGGAGACGGATTTCTTGAAATCCCTCCACTATGCTGTAACATCTGGACGCTGCGTGTTTGGCGCTGCGCCAGCGCACAGCGCCAAACACGCAGCGTTTCCTGACCGTGGAAACTCACCCTTAGAACATCATATGATGGAATCAGAATGATAATTTAGCTACTGCATATTCATAAACCAGCTGAGCTTCTTCAAACCCATAAAACCTCTGCTGTCTGACAACCCAGTTCAGTGACCTTCAACATAAAAGCCCAAAGTGTCGTTATTATTATTTTCACACGATCTCTGGACAAATATCTGGATATGAGAAGTTTATATCCACTGTCCTGATCCTGCCAAACGAAAATGTTTTGGACCCTGAGACTGGAGTTTGCAATTGCATAAGTGTTCTAGCAGCTGCAGAAGTTCACCAATGATGTCAGTGGTGGCCTGGGGCTCTAAAGATAGGTCTGTGATGGCCTAAAAATGCTTCTGACCATGCAGTCATTTTCTTTGCTTGTTTTCTGAGCGCTGTACAATGTATACAAAGTGCACTACTTCGATATCCAGTTTGATTCTGGTGATTACATGACCCAAATCTGCCCTCTATTTAAAGTATACAGGGAAACTTGTGTGAAGAAAAATGTGAATGAAAATGATACCAGCGCAAACATAAAATGTGAAACTATAAGTAAAGTGAATGAGAAACCTGACATGTCAGGCACACGTTCAGTATTTTTGACTTGCAGATTTGGTGCAGAAAATAATCTGCAGAATGTCAATTCTTTGTGTGTTTTTGCCCTGCATTTTTCACCATTGACTTCACTGAACTCAATCAAAAACATGGCAAAAATGCAGCAAAAACGCAGCAAAAACATACGGTTTTGCAGCTGGGTTTTTCCTGCGAAGAGATGCAGAAATGGTGCAGAAATTTTACTCGACGTGTGCACATAGCCTAAGTCTAGGTTCACATTGCGCTAGTGCAGTCCGCTCAACGTATGCGTTAAACAGACTGTGATAACACAAGTGCCTTTTAAAGATCGCGTTATGCGATAGCGCTAGCTCAGATGCTCCATCTGCACTAGCGGTGACGAACCCCCGAACGCTGCAGACCGCGTCCGAGGGTCCGTCACAGAATGACGGTATATCGCCAACACATGCCGAATATGACATGAGTTAACGATGCGCTACGTGATTGCAGTCTATGGGTGCGCTAACACATCCGTTACATAGTGTTAGTGCCGCTATGTAACGGATGCCGTCAGCGCATTGCCATTGACGCAATGTGAACCCGGCCTTAGATAAGAAAAGGATTTCCTCATGACTCTACCCGCCTTTAGGACTATCTCCTGGCTTAGTTTAAAAAAAAAAAAAAATACAGTATCTTTAACATTTTTTTTTTTACAAAAATGGTCAGTTTGTCACTGTTTTCATTTCAAAGATAAAAAAATGCTGACTTTTTTTCAGTTTTGTGGGTTTTCTTTCTTCTATCTCTAAACCAGGTGTGGCCAATTAATTTTCCCAAGGGGCCACATGCGCGACCCTGACTGTTGGTGGATGAACTTAATTTTGCTTATTATGTTAATTGTTTTATATTAATCTTTATCACTTAATAATAAGCTGAATTAAGTATGTTGAGCAGCAGCTACTGTTAAGACATGTTATAATAAGGCTTATGGTAGCATGGATTCTTACCTATAGCAGCTAATCAAATCCTTAGAATGTACAGCTTTTTATAAAGTTTATAATAAAAAGTACATCATATGCTCCTGTTATTCAGCCTAAAGGATATTTAATAAGTAAAAATGCACCTTGATCAGCAGCTCCCACACACACAATATAATGTCCCTACAGCCCCTGACGCAACTCACACAAGTATAATGTCCCCACAGCCCTTCACAAAGTTAAATGGCTTCCTGTCATTGTGTACCTTGGATTTTTATGCACAATAAATCAATTAAATGTTTATCCCGATGAGAGAGAGACAGATTTTGCAGCTCCAAAGTTCAGGTCCTCATTGATTTCTATGGGTTTCGGGTTCAGGTTCAAGTTCAGGTAGAGTTCTGGTACCTGAACTGAACTTTGAACTGAATTTCGGTGGAACCAGACGAACCCGAACTACCACAGGTCAACTCGTCCCTAATAATGGCCCCACAGCTCCTCACAGTATTTTGGCCTCCACCTTTTCCCTGTACAAGTACTCACTGATAATTAAAATAAAAAAATAAAGCTACTCACCTCACCCTGTTCCCTCTGATGGGCTGCCAAGCTCTGCACAGTGTTTTTCGAATCTCCAAACAGCAGATGTGATTTGAGGATGCAAATATAGGTGAAATTGAGATACTGGGCAAGGGATGACTACTTGATGAGGGTCGCCACTGTATCCAGCCCTTTGCTGTCCCAGTCTGAGAGCCACACCGGAACAGCTAAAGGGCCACATGTGACCCATGGGCCACACTTTGCCAAGGTATGCTCTTCACTGTTGCTCCTGTCTAACTTGTGGACAGGGACATCTAATGAGCTGTATACATTGGCGTACCATACCAATCGGCTTCTCTACACATAGAATCTCAATTTCACTCAAATCCCATGTATCTATCGATGTTATCACAGTTACTGCACTGAGGCTGAATGTGTACACAATGTAGAGTGCAGCAGTGCATCAGGAAATGGAGTTAGGTGATTATCAGTGTATTTTTTTATCATTATTAATTTAATTACTTTAGGAAACTATGGGGGCCATCATTTTGTGTGTGGGAGGATGTTTGGCAATCATACTTTATGGGGAACTAAAGGGGCATCATACTGTGTGTGGGAAGCTGTGGTAAATCAATACAGTATTGGGAGTTGTGGGAGGTCATACTGTGTGAGAAGATGTTAGGGCATCACACTGTGTGGTCTTTAGTGTGGTGTGGGGGCTGTTGGAGCCAAAATACTGTAAGTTGTAGGCTGTAAGAGAAATCATACTGTGTGGGGAGCAGTGGGGCATTATAATCTGTGTGGGGAGCTGTAGGGGACATTACACTGTGTTTGGGAACTGTTTATGCCACTGTATGTGTTTGTATCACTGTGTGCACTTTATGTGGGGCTGTCAGGACATCATACTGTGTGTGGTAAGACTGGGGACTTCATACTGTGTGTGGAGGGGCATTATACTGTGTGCTAGGAAGCAGTGAAGACATCATACTATGTGTGATTGGAGGCATCATACTGAATGAAAGCTGATGATCAAAGTATACATATAGTTATCATATATACTGTAAGGGTGAATAACAGGAGCAGTGTGATTTTGTTTGACTGATGTTTATGTACTTTCTAAAGAACAATAAACTATAGTTTTGAATAGCTGCTACCGGTAAGAATACATGTTATAGTAAGTCCTATCGTTACATGTATTAGCAGTTGCAACTTGTCAACAGACTTAATTCTGATCAATCTGTGATAAATACAAAATAAAAGTAATAATAATAATATAATTAGCATAGTTATATTTAGAATGCTGTTTTTGCCCTCTACAACAGTCTTACTGTTTCTAGTGTCCCTTTGAAAAATTAATTGGCCAACTTTGCTGTAGATTCACAAAACGGCTGTGGTGGCTTCCTCCTCCCTTTTTTTTTGTAGGTTCTTTCCACTCTCTCTATACAGTCTGCAGGATCTGTAACAACTCAAAACTTTTTCCAACAAGTATTCCCTTTGTGAGGCAGTGACCGGTGTCACAGCGAGGGGGCGCTGTGTGTTTTCCCTGTGATGCGCACGGAGGCATATTGAGGCCATGAGAGTGCATTTCAGTCGCAAACGTAGCTGTGATTGCCATGCAGACTTAAAATAAGTGTTAGTCTTGGACATACCAGTGTCCAAGGCAGTACTGGGAAAACCTGCTCTGGGCTGTTGTGTTTTGAAACAGACTGCAGGATGATAGTCATGCAGTCCGTTTCATTCCCAGCTAGGTTTTCCATGTGGCTGAAGGCCACAGATCCAAGTTAAAATCTCTGCAGGAAAGGGTTTGTGTGTGTAAGGGCCAGAGTCAGTTGGTGCTTGCTAGTGTGCAGAGCAGTCGGCGTTGCAGAGGTCCACCTGTTTGAGGCAACACAGGCCAGCGGAGCCAAAATGGCCAAGGCAACTGAATAGGCTAGCAACTACAGCTTACACAGTAGTGCAGTCGCCCACGACAACTGGTCTCGGAGGTGGACGGTCTTGTGCCCGGAGGTGAACCGTAGGTAGACTGTCCTGTGCCTGAAGGAGGACTAGCATGTTTAATGGCTGCAAACTGAAGGATATCATGTACTGTGGAATGCTGTGAGTAAAGAGACATTAACACGGCGGTGCAGTCGCCCATGACAACAACTCATGAAGGTGGACCGGAGTGTTTAGAGACTGTGTAATGCAGAGGATACTGGGTGCTATGTAGTGCTATGAACTGGACATTAATACTATGCACTTGTGTGAATTGGACATTTAATGGTGTGAAGTAACGCATTAAAGAGACTTTTCTGTTGGAACTTTGCTGGGTCACTGCCTCATCACTGCACAGCGTGCTACAGCGGCACTACATATTGTGGAGAATGTGGGCAGTGTGAACTGAGGCATACCCCAAAGCGTGCTGCATATCCATGAGCAAGCTGGCATTTCTACAGCTCAATCGTGCAGGAAAAATAGAGAAGCTGGTGATCCTAATACAGCAGGAGCTGCAGTTCCAGCAGCAGCAGGAGGTTCTGCAGCGGCAAGAGACACTGAGGTGGCAGCAGAAGCAGCAAAAGGTGCTGCAGTTCCAGCGGCATCAGCAAGAGGTGCTGCAGTTCCAGCAGCAGCAGGAGCTATGGGACCGGGAGGAGCAAGAGACGCTGCTGCAGCAGCAGCAACCAGAGCATCAGCAGTGTCTTTTGTAGAGACTTGTCTTGCTAAGTCTCAGGCGTATGACTTATTACAGTTGGTGGAGGACTGGCTCCAGCCTAAGACTTTGACCCCGGCCCAGATGGTAGAGAGGGTGGTGATCGACCAGCTGGTGAGGGCTCTGCCAGCCGCCATGCAGTGTCGGGTGGGCAATGGGACCTGCGCACTCTGGACCAGTTGATAAGATGGATAGAGGGGTATACAGCCACTCAGGACGTTGTACGGGACACTGCTTAACTTCGGCTGACATGTCGGGCCTCGCCAGCCCAGGAGTGTGGCAAAGGTCCACAAACCTATGTTGGGGCTAACCAGGACCAAGCCCATGATGAGGGGTAACCCAAAGTAAGGGTGACAAAACTCCTGTTTCCCTTAAAGTGGCTCTGAGGTGTAGTCGTGTGGCAGTGATTGAGTTGTTGGTGGTGCCAAGGGCCTGGACATGTGGCTGCCAACTGTCCCCTGATATCTGAGCCCGTAGACTGCAGGTATGCTCGCAGGGTGTCTATGTATGCCCAGTCTGTTCCGCCACCACAGGCACTGCTCACAGCGATACCCAGCTGTGCCAGGTATTCGTGAACGGTGCCAGAGGATCTCCTGGACTTCTGGAGCGTAGTGACTTTGGACCGGGGTCCCTTGCTGCTGGGGACAACCCAAAGGACAGAAAGTGGAGGTGATGGATATCCATGGGGAATCTCAGAGTACCCACCACGGAGGTTAATTTTTCCACACAATGTGGGAAATTATATATGTGGTGGGAGTGGTGAAGACCCTTCCATATGGGACTGTGTTGGGAACAGACCTGCCCCTGTTCTCGTCCCTATGGGAGAACAAGGGTAACCTTCCATGATAAATAATGTTATGGGTGCAGAACCCAAAGATTCCAATTCAGGGATAGCTGTCATAGGGGTCACCAATCTAGGGACAATTGTGAGGAACTAAGCCGACCGCCACATGGTAGCCTGGGTATCACAGCTTCTGATACCACCGCCGCTACCAAATGTGACGGACGATCCCCTTTCCTCCCACGTCACCAATGGGACGTAACTCCACAGGTACAGCTCTCCGGCGCCCCCTTTGTCTCTCAGTCAGTAAGGGAACTGCACCTAGAGCAAATGGCCGCCGGGGAGGTTGTCCTGTTACCCACTGGGTATTCTAAGATTCGTGATCAGAGTAAAAGCATCAGCCAAGATTAATTTTATGGTTTAATCGCCTTAAGGGCGCACTAGATAATTACAGAAATATACAGTAAAACTATACAACGTAATTACAATGGATTTGCAGTCAGAGAAAAAATACAACGATAATGTACAAGGCTTAAAGGTATAAGCTATAGATCAATATTACCGGGTAGTATGGTCATGGGAGGCGGGAGCTCTGCCATCCCCAGGTAACAGTCTTCAGTTGCTGGACAGTCCCAAAGCATGTGTTGCTGCACCCTTGGCAAGGTCTGTCCCTCGTGTTTCTTGCTGCTGTGAGAAAATGGAATGCACCAGCCTGTTCATGCTACAGTTCTTAAAACTGCTAGGTCCTTCCCCTTTGCTTTGAAGCACGCATATTAACTGGCCTGCAATTCATATGGAGCAGGAAACACTGGCCTGAGTCCGAGCCATTCAACATACCAATGACCATCCCATTCAGACACTGGCCTTACAGCAACCAAGATAGGTTCCCCCTAGAGCAGGGGTCTCAAACTGCATTCCTCGAAGGCAGCAAACCGTGCTTGTTTTCAAGATTTCCTTAGCATTGCACTAGGTACTGGAATCATTATCTGTGCAGGTGATTAAATTATCACCTGTGCAATACAAGGAAATCCTGAATGACCTGTTTGCGGCCCTTGAGGAATGCAGTTTGAGACCTCTGCCCTAGAGGTTGGGCAGGAGAGGACGTGGATACTCCACCGAACCCGAGCTGGAAATGTCCCCTGGTATGTTCGGGACAGCTCAGTTCCAGGGTTCCAAGCTGAGACGCAGGAATAAAAACTGCACGTATTAAAAGAACGCCGAGAATAACCCGGAGTGTGTGGTCGTGGAGGTGACAAGGGACATATGCATGAGGAACCCTCTGGCACCGGCCAAGGGTCAGAGAAAAAGGGATAGAGTTCTCGCTAGACAGCAGCATCTTGAGGCTCTGGTTCAGGTGCGACTTAATACGGAGGTGTCGGGGCGGACAGCGGCTTTTCAGCATGAAATAGTGACCGAGGCATGGGTAAGGATACAGAGGAAATGGTATCAAGGGCTCGAAAACAGGTACTTAAGTGACAGGATGAGCTGTGGGGTTAGTGAACCCAAAATATACAAGGGCGAGACCACCCAAAACTGGCACAAATCTACGTTTAATTAGGAAAGTGGGCGGGTCTTCTGCAATGGAGAACGGGGTGTTGGGTGGTCCCATAATGAAGTATGGAGGAGAAACTCAAAGGGGAGGGATGTGTGTATCGACCAACGGTTCCGGTCCTACTTTAGTTTCTCAATATACTGTAGGGTGGGGATGTCACAGGGTCATGTGGATGCCCTGTCACGTGCCCATGTGGGGTGACAAGTGTTCAACCCCACAGGTTTGAACAGAGGGGGGGGATATTTGAGGCAGTGACCAGTGTCACAGCTAGGGGGCGCTGTGTGTTCTCCCCGGGATGTGCCCGGAGGGGTATTGAGGCCTTGGGGGTGCATTGCAGTCACAGGTATAGCTATGATTACAGTGGTGAGGCACTGACCAATATCAGAGGTAGGGGTCGCTGTGTGTTCCCCTCAGAAGGCGCACGGAGGCATATGGAGGCTATGAGAGTGCATTGCAGTCGCAGGCGTATCTATGATTGCAATCCAGACTAAAAGTAAGTGTTAGTCTTTGATATGCCAGTGTCTAAGACAGAACTGGGAAAACCTGCTCTGGGCTGTTGTGTTTTGAAACAGACTGCAGGATGATAGTTGTGCAGTCCATTTCATTCCAGGCCGAGTTTTCCATGTGGCTGAAGGCCACAGATCCAAGTTAAAATCCCTGTAGGAAAGGGTTTAGGTGTGTCATGGCCAGAGTCAGTTGGTGATTGCTAGTGTGCAGAGCAGACGGTGTTGCAGAGCTCCACCTGTGTGAGGCAACACAGGCTAGCAGATTCAAAATGGCCAAGGCAGCTGAATAGCCTGGCAGCCAAAGCTTACACAGTGGTGCAGTCACCCACGACAACTGGTGTCGGAGGTGGACAGTCTTGTGCTCGGAGGTGAACCAGAGGTAGTTGAGCGCCCGCCAAGGCCGTGGGGAAACTCAGTACCTGGCTGGTTCTTAAGGGAATGTGTCACGGCAGCAGTGACCCGGTCCATGGCCCTGGGCATCCAATGAAAAATGATGATAAAGGGATGATAAAGTTTATGAAAGATATTTTGTGACACCACCTGTGGTATTCAGCAATAAAGGTGTTAGCCGACAGTGCTTCAGAATCCACTGGGGCTGATGGTGATGCAGCTGAGTTGTTACAGCTCTCCACAGGTAGAGCTAGGCCCCAGGGCAGCTGTTTGTGTAAGAGATGATGGTGGTTGTAGTGCAGGGCAGATGACGCAGCAAATAATTGTGAGGACACAGCAGGGTGCAGTCTTTTCAGTTTACTCTCAGTTTGAGGTGCAGACCAGGGCACTGAGTACAGATGGCAATGGAGATCCAGGCAGCCTGGAAACAACTTAGGATCCACTAAGCCAGATGGATTGGAGGCCTCCTTTCTGCGCTGTCCTATGAGGTCCTTGCTGCCTAAAGCTATGCTTAGTCCTCTGTTCCTTACTGTCCTGTGCTACTTGCTCATATGGCAGGCAGTTTGAGCCTGTTGCAGGTGTCGCAACTCTACGGCGGCTACGGGTTCTGATCTGCTGCTGTGCCTTCAGGCGTATGATGGGGCCAGGAGGCCTGCAGTCTCCTGCCCTCCGGATTTGGCTGTTGGGACTGTTGTACCTGTGCAGCCACGGACTCCTGCATCCGGTTTCAAGCACTCTGCCCTGGGGTGAGCTTGGTCACAGCTCCAATCCCCAGGATTCCCTAAACTTCCACTTTCCTCTCTCTTTACTCTGCTCTTGGGACGACTTCCTCACAGCTCTTGTCCCTTGTCCAGACTCTCACAGACTGCAACTAACTAACTCCACCTCCAGCCCAGAACTTATAGGAAAGCTCCCCTGAAACTGGGTTTAGAGCTCCCCCTTCTGGTCTGGTGTAGGAAAAGTGTTGGATGTTGGTATTACCTGGCTATGGGACCCCTACTTGCTTCCAGGCATGTCATCACCCCCTGTGAGGGAGGCAATGCCACTGTGGCAACCGGACTCCTGGGGTGCCACAGTACACTGTCCTATGCCTGAAGGAGGACTAGCGTGTTTAATGGCTGCAAACTGAAGGATATCATGTACTGCGGAAAGCTTTGGGTAAAGAGACATTAACAGGGGGGTGCAGTTGCCCAAGCCAACCGGTCATGAAGGTGGACCGGCGTGTTTAGGGACTGTGTAATCCAGAGGATACTGGGTGCAATATAGTGCTATGAACTGGACATTAATGCTATGCACTTGTGTGAACTAAACATTAATGCTATGCACTTGTGTGAATTGGACATTTAATGGTGTGAAGTAGCGCATTAAAGAGACTTTTGTGTTGGAACTTTGCTGGGTCACTGCCTCATCACTGCACAGCATGCTACCGTGGCACTACACCTTCTACAAGTTTGCATAAAACAGAATGGAGGGATGTGTTTACCTCACAGGGCTCTATTTTTTAATTTCTTTGAGTGATAAAAAGAAGAAGAAGGAAGAGAAAGAAAGAAAGAAGAAGAAAGAAGAAGGAAGAGAAAGAAAGAAAGAAAGAAGAGAAAGAAAGAAAGAAGAAAGAAAGAAAGAAAGAAGAAAGAAAGAAGAAAGAAAAAAGAAAGAAAGAAAGAAAGAAAGAAAGAAGAAAGAGAAAGAAAGAAAAGAAAGAAAAGAAAAAGACACCCCTCTAAAAAAAGATGCATTTTTTAGAGGTTCAGGTACTCTATAAAATATTGAGATATATATATTTCAGTAGAAAGTGGAACTTTCATTTATAGGAATGCCAGTAAAAATACTTATATCTTACCACTTCTGGTTATTTTTGTAAGGTTCCATATTTGTTATTTTGTTGACAACATTTATATTAAGTTTATTATAGCTTCCTGATTTTAGACAATATAATCGATGTAAATACTTTTCCGTCCAATTATGACAAGAGTATTCTTAAGGTACTGCCACACTAAACAATCCCGCTAGCGATCACGATAACGACGCATACTAATGCGATCGCTAGCGGGATTGTTTCTATATCGCTAAGTGCGGCCACATTTAGCGATATAGTTAACGACGCTATCGCCGTTAGCGATCTTCTTAACGACTTTAGCGGTACAAAAGTACCGCTAAATCGCTAAGAAAAGGTGCCACACTAGCGATATATACTTACCCAGCGGGAGCGCCGACGAGAAAATAGGGTCCGGAACGATTCCAGCGACGAGCGAGATCACAGCAGGAAGCTCGTCGCTGGCAGATGCCGCACTGAACAACATCGCTAACGGGATCGCTAAATAGTGACGTTTTTTAGCGATCCCGTTAGCGATATTGTTCAGTGTGGCATACCCTTTAGAGTGATACCTTTATTGGCTAACCAGAAAATTATATGTTCGCAAGCTTTCAGAGCGCAGAGGCTCCTTCTTCAGGCAAGATTACATTTGGATTGATAAGAAAAAGACATTTGAGGCTTACTACAGAGGGAATTTTTTCAAGAGGTGGGATGTGTGATGCCTTCTAAAGATTAGCAAAGGAAATCGAATTAGCATTTTCTTACAAATGGAGAGGCAGTGGGAATGTGTTCTTAGCTATCTGGAGTCCTTCTGGTGAAGGTGTGAACTATGTCCATGTGGTGAGTCATAAATCCAGGTGTTAAGTTAAGTCCTAGTGTCAAAGTATTGAACATCCTTATAAGTTTGAATTCCCATATTTTTATCTCCCTGTTGTTAGGGTCTGCGGAACGCACCAAATATATGAGGTAGAGAGATGCGTTCGCAGCCCGGGGTCCACCGTGCAGGCGGAACATGCTGCTAGTAAAATGGCGCAAGACGCAAACTCTGTTATCCCACAGAGTTGCCAAAATAAACACCGCAATGCGCTGTGGCAATATGTGCGAACTCTGTTATTTCACAGAGCCGCTAGAAGGAGTGCCGTAGCGCAATATGGCGATGTGTGCAAACTCACTGAACACAACTGAGTCGCAAAATGAACACGCTAGGGCGCTGTCTAGCGTTGAAAGCAAACCCTGTTACGTCACAGAGCCTCTGAGAAAAAGTTCTGTGTCCTGTCAGGCACCCAGGTACACAGTTAAGTGCTAAGCGAACATAGAATATGATCATGCGCTAATATCCTCGTGGGAGTCACCCGCAATCTATGGCGTCTGAACGCCAGGCCCTGAATACAGCAATCAAACTCCTTACTGATTATGCCGGTAATCTAGGGCATCTAGGACACCGACCCTGACCAGCTAGCATACCAAACTCCTCACCGATTAAGTCGGTATTCTAGGGGCTATTTCAGCCGGGCCCTAACCACACACACGCATGACCACACTGGCGCAAAGCATATAATGGTTGATACTAGCGCATGGCGGCTCAGCATTGCCACCCTTTAAAAATAACAGCTACAGGACCTGCCAGAAACAAGGACTAATGAAACTTGTTCCAGAACACCAGTAGTCACAGGACCTTCCTGGCAGACCAATAGGAGCTGCTGAAGTACCTGAGCATGTGACCCCTGATCTCCAATGAGAGATCTCACCCTGGGCATGCTCAGAAGGGAAAAACAAGGACTTTGTCCTAAAGACGTCTGCTCGCCGCTAACCAGTACTGGCCACAATAGCAGAGTCTGGAGGAGCAGCAGTAATCCTCTGCACACTGCCAGGCTGGGCAAGATGCTGGGACATATGTCTAGGCTGAGCAGAGTCCACTGCGGCCGGAGACGAATGGCTCGAGATTCCCCTTGTGCAGAAGCGGGAACTCGACCCCTAACTTTACCCTCCCTCCTAGGGCCCCCCCTTCTCTGGGCCTCGCTGCGTTCAAAAGCAGCGATGAGCTGCGGAGCGTGAACATGCTCGGCAGGCTCCCAGGACCTATCCTCAGGCCCATAACCCCTCCAATCCACCAAATAAAATCTTTTGCCCCGTACCACCTTACACCCTACGATGGCGTTCACCTCATAGTCATCCGTAGATGAACCCGATGTCCCGGCAGATGACTCGGAAAACCAGGACATGAGCACGGGTTTCAAGAGGGATACGTGAAAGGTGTCGGAGATACCCAGGCGTGGTGGAAGAGCCAAATGGTATACACAGGGTTAACCTGCTCGAGGACCTTGAAAGAACCCAGGTAGCGGGGTGCCAACTTAGTGGACTCAACTCGCAGCCTAATGTTACGGGCGGAGAGCCACACCAAGTCCCCAGGAGCAAATGTTGGAGCGGGGCGCCGATGTGCGTCGGCGGAGGACCTCATCCTCTCCTTGGATGCCTGAATGGCATCCTGGGTACGGTCCCAAATGTCCCGTGCCTCCACAGCCCAGTCTGCCACCCTGGAGTCGGCGGAAGACACTGGCATGGCCACCTGAACCCGCGGATGCTGACCGTAGTTCAGGAGGAATGGAGTCTGTCCGGTGGAGTCAGCCACAGCATTGTTTAGTGCAAACTCAGCCCATGGTAGCAAGGATGACCAGTCATCCTGCCTGACTGAGACAAAATGTCGTAGATAGGTGACCAAGGTCTGGTTGACCCTCTCTACCAACCCATTCGTCTCAGGATGGTACGCTGAAGAGAGATTTAACTAATACTGAGTAGATGACAAAGCTCTCTCCAGAACCGAGACGCAAACTGGGGACCTCGGTCACTGACAATTTTGTCCGGCATGCCGTGTAGACGGAAGATGTGCCTAAAGAACAACGCTGCCAGAGCCCGTGCAGAAGGAAACCATGGTAGCGGCACCAGATGCACCATTTTGGAGAAATGGTCGTGATTACCCAAATGATGGTGCAACCCCGAGACTTGGGCAAGCCCACCAGAAAGTCCATCCCAACCATCTCCCAGGGCCTGTCTGCCACCAGCAAAGGGTAAAGTAACCCAGCTGGCCGTTGTCGTGGAGACTTATTCTTGGCGCAGGAGACACACGACCGAACATAGTCCCCAACATCACGGACCATATGTGGCCACCAGTATGTTCTCGCCAGCAATTCAGATGTCCTCTTTGCCCCAAAGTGTCCACCCACCCTGGACGAATGTGCCCAAGAGAGTACCTCCGGTCGCAAATTGGTAGGCACAAAAGTCTTGCCCGGGGCACAGACTCTAGCGAAACCGGGGCCACTGTTCTCAGGCTCTCTGTGGGGACAATAAGCCGAGGCTCCTCCACCTCCTCCTCAGAGGACACCACAGAGCGAGAGAGAGCGTCGGCACAAATGTTCTTCTCTCCCGAGAGGAAATGGAGTGTGAAATTAAACCGGGAGAAGAACAAGGACCATCTGGCCTGGCGAGAGTTAAGCCACTGGGCTGTCTGCAGATACACCAAATTTTTGTGGTCGGTGAAGACTTGGAAGGGAAAGTGGGCCCCCTCCAACAGATGTCTCCACTCAGAGAGGGCCAATTTCATGGCTAGCAACTCCCTATCCCCGATGGAATAATTCCTCTCCGCTGATGTGAAGGTCTTAGAGAAGAAGAAGCAAGGATGCTTCTGACCTTGGGCATCCTTTTGGAAGAGGACTGCTCCAGCACCAACGGATGAGGCATCCACCTCCAATAAAAATGGCTTATCAACATCGGGGCGATGTAGGATGGGAGCGCTAGCAAAATGAGACTTAATAGAATTGAAAGCCTTGGAGACCTCTTCCGACCACAATTTGGGATTTGCTCCCTTCTTGGTGAGGGCTACCAAGGGAGCTACCAAGGTAGAGAAATGGGGAATGAACTGGCGATAGTAATTAATGAACCCCATAAAGCGCTGCACCGCTTTAAGAGAGTGAGGTTCCTGCCAGTCCATCACAGCCTGTAGTTTGGCCGGATCCATAGCCAATCCCTGGGTTGAGATGATATAACCAAGGAAAGGTAAAGACTCCAGCTCAAACATACATTTCTCTAGCTTAGCATAAAGGGAATTAGCCCGTAAGAAGTCGAAGACTCTGCAGACATCTCTCCGGTGGGAGTCAATATCTGGAGAGAAGATGAGTATATCATCCAGATAGACTACGACCGAGGTGGAGAGCATATCCCGGAAGATGTCATTGACAAAGTCTTGGAAAACGGCTGGAGCATTACAGAGCCCAAAGGGCATCACCAGATATTCGTAATGCCCATCCCTGGTATTAAAAGACGTCTTCCATTCGTCCCCCTCACTGATGCGAATCAGGTTATAAGCACCGCGCAGATCTAGTTTAACGAATACCCTTGCTCCCCGAAGCCTATCAAAGAGCTCAGAAATCAGGGGCAACGGGTACTTGTTTTTAACGGTGATGGCGTTAAGACCCCTGTAATCAATACACGGACGTAGTTCTCCGTTCTTCTTCTTCACGAAAAAGATCCCGCCCCTGCCGGTGACACCGACTTCCTAATAAACCCTCTTGCCAGGTTCTCCTGAATATATTGCGACATGGCCTCTGTCTCAGGAAGAGAGAGGGGATAGACCCTTCCCCGAGGAGGTTCTGCGCCAGGCAAGAGGTCGATAGGACAGTCATAGGGGCGATGAGGCGGAAGAGTCTCCGCAGCCTTCTTGGAGAACACGTCTGCATATGACCAGTAGCACTTGGGAAGTGGAGTAAGATCTGCGGGTAGCTCAGTAGTGGTAACCTGAACGCAACTCCTGACACATCTGCCTCTACATGCATCACTCCAACCCAGTATCCTACCCAAGTCCACTCTATATGTGGGGAGTGGAAACGGAGCCAAGGTATACCTAGTAGGATCTCGTCTATTCCCTCGGGAAGGACGAGTAGGGAAATAAGTTCCTGATGGGAAGGAGATACAAATAATGCAAGTGGAACAGTCTGGTGTGTAATTTGTGAGGGCAATGTCGACCCATTCACTACCCGGACAGTCACTGATTTGTCAAGCGCCACCAGAGTTATTGCGTGACGGCGAGCAAAGTTCCCCTCTGCTCCTGAGTCCACGCAAAGGTCGGCGGTGAGAGTGGAAGTGCCTACAGTGATTGTCCCTTTAAGTGTCATCTTGGAGGAAAATGCCGCTGTCTCTAGTGAGCCTCCTCCCAGGGTCACAAGATGCGATCGCCTCTGCGATCGTTGTGGACATCTGTTAGTATAGTGTCCTGCCTGCTGGCAAAAATTACAGACCACCGTTGCTCGAGCGGTCCGGGACTTAGGTCCCGCTCGAGAAACCTCCATGGCTTCGGAGGAATCGGACGCCTGAACGGAAGATTCCAGAGGTTTGGCGAAGGTGGGAGCCAACCGAAACCTCTGCCTGCACTGGGTCTGCTCTAACCTCCGCTCGTTAAAACGGAGATCAATGTGGGTGGATAGGGAAATGAGTTCCTCCAGTGTGGCGGGAATCTCCCTGGTGGCCAAAGCATCCTTCACATGATCCACCAGTCCTCTCCAGTACAGCGGAATGAGGACTTTATCCGGCCACTCTAGCTCAGAGACCAGAGTCCGAAATTGGACGGTGAACTGGTTGACCATGGATGAACCCTGTGATATTGCCAGCAGTTGGAGCGCCGTATCGTGGGTGACACGAGGTCCTAAGAAGACCTGTCTCAGAGCCTCCAGGAAGAGAGAAGCACTCTGTACCACACGATCGTCGCGCTCCCACAGCGGCGTTGCCCACTCCAACGCCCTGCCCGATAGGAGGGATAAGACAAAACCCACCTTCGCCCGCCCGTTCCGTGGGAAAACATGCAGCCAGAAGCTCAAGATGAATGGAGCACTGACTCACGAATCCCCGACATTGCTTGCTGTCACCAGCAAACTTGTCTGGAAGCAGGAGACGGGATAAAGTCGGAGCAGGGGTGGCAGAGGACAAACTGGCTGCAGCCACGCTAGCAGCCTGAACAGCGACAGCTGTAACATCCACAGCTGAGGTTGTGCGCTTTAGAGCCGCCAACCTACCCTCCAGCTGCTGGATGTACTGCTGTAGACGCTGGTCGTCCGCCATTTTACTAGCCAGACCCTGGTGCTAGTATTATGTTAGGGTCTGCGGAACGCACCAAATATATGAGGTAGAGAGATGCGTTCGCAGCCCGGGGTCCACCGTGCAGGCGGAACATGCTGCTAGTAAAATGGCGCAAGACGCGAACTCTGTTATCCCGCAGAGTCGCCAAAATAAACACCGCAATGCGCTGTGGCAATATGTGCAAACTCTGTTATTTCACAGAGCCGCTAGAAGGAGTGCCGCAGCGCAATATGGCGATGTGTGTGAACTCACTGAACACAACTGAGTCGCAAAATAAACACGCTAGGGCGCTGTCTAGCGTTGAAAGCGAACCCTGTTACGTCACAGAGCCGCTGAGAAAAAGTTCTGTGTCCTGTCAGGCACCCAGGTACACAGTTAAGTGCTAAGCGAACATAGAACGTGATCATGCGCTAATGTCCTCGCGGGAGTCACCCGCAATCTATGGTGTCTGAACGCCAGGCCCTGAATACGGCAATCAAACTCCTCACCGGTTATGCCGGTAATCTAGGGCATCTAGGACACCGACCCTGACCAGTTAGCATACCAAACTCCTCACTGATTAAGTCGGTATTCTAGGGGCTTATTTCAGCCGGGCCCTAACCACACACACGCATGACCACACTGGCGCAAAGCATATAATGGTTGATACTAGCGCATGGCGGCTCAGCATTGCCACCCTTTTATAATAACAGCTACAGGACCTGCCAGAAAACAAGGACTAATGAAACTTGTTCCAGAACACCAGTAGTCACAGGACCTTCCTGGCAGACCAATAGGAGCTGCTGAAGTACCTGAGCATGTGACCCCTGATCTCCAATGAGAGATCTCACCCTGGGCATGCTCAGGAGGGAAAAACAAGGACTTTGTCCTAAAGACGTCTGCTCGCCGCTAACCAGTACTGGCCACAATAGCAGAGTCTGGAGGAGCAGCAGTAATCCTCTGCACACTGCCAGACTGGGTGAGACGCTGGGACCGACGTCTAATCTGAGCAGAGTCCACTGCGGCTGGAGACGAATGGGAGACCGCAGCCGGAATGGCTCGAGATTCCCCTTGTGCAGAAGCGGGAACTCGACCCTTAACACCTGTCATCCTTAAAATGACCTTTTAGTATTAAGACTTTTAAGTCTGTCATACAATGTCCAGTTCCAGATAAATGTTTTCCCACAGGCGTGTCCATTTCATTTCTGATTGTATGTCTGTGTAGATTGTGCCCTCAAGCTATCTATATTGGGGAAACCATGCAGAAATTACAAACAAGGATGAATCGCTAACGAGATCGCTACTGCGTCACCATTTATGACGCAATAGCGATCTCGTTAGCGACTTAGCTGTGTGTGACATGTAGCAGCGATGTGGCCCCTGCTGAGATGTCGCTGATCGCTTATGAACGTTCTGAGCCGTTTTTTGGTCTTTGGTGTCCCGCTGGTGAGCCTGAATCGCTGAGTGTGACACCCTTTATGAACGACTTCACCAGCGTCACAGGTGGGACTAGGTTTTCCCAACGATCGCAGAGGTCGTTATACAGATCGCTGATGAGTTGTGTTTGGAATCTAACTAGCGATCACATAGCGATCGCACTAGCGATCTCGCCAGGTCGTGTCATTGTCGTGATCGCTGGTGCGATCGCTAAGTGTGGCAGTGCCTTAAGCCTCAAATGTGTCTTTTTCTTATCAATCCAAATGTAATTTTGCCTGAAGAAGGAGCCTCTGCGCTCTGAAAGCTTGCCAACATATAATTTTCTGGTTAGCCAATAAAATTATCACTCTAAGAATACTCTTGTCATAATTGGACGGAAAAGTATTCACATCGATTTTTCTGGCTAACACGGTACCACAATATAATTTATTATTGTAGACATATATAAAAAAGCCCAGGAACATATCCCGAGGTCTCAAAGGTCTATTACAATCAATATTTAATTTACTTTAAAGAAATATAGTAACATGGCCACTGACTAAATTGCGTTACAATTGTGCATATGGCTATCAAGCCTCCAAGCCAGTATCTTACTAATAATCTAAATTACCTTATGTGAAGCTCGTCCATGAGAAGGAAGGATGGGAGGCGATAACTCTCACGCTTATTTAGCAAGGACTATGTGTTTTTATCCTATTTGCTCTCCATCTAATGTAAAGATTTCAGAATATGGCATAAATAAAAAAGTAGCAAGCAAGGTGTTCTAGTATCAATCAAGAATATGTAGTCCTGCTGCAGTTAGAAAACTCATAAAATCGGAAATCCAGACCCTGGGCTGTGTAAATAATGCTCCTAATATTACTGTTGTGGCTCAAGTATTTCCATATACAGGCTAGGAAAGCAATAAAAAAAAACTTGGCTTTTTTTCAGGTCTACATTAAGAAATGTGTGACTCTCACATTTTAGCAAGACATTTCAGTCACTTCTCCTAGTACAATGATTAATGGGAACTTGCCCTCTTCTACATTTCTTTCTCACCTTCTTTTTTTTCCAATATAAAAGAGTAAAGAGCAAGAAAACAAATACAATAAGAGAAATAAAAGCAAATGCAAAAAAAAAAATCTAAAGGACTTATTTATCAATGGATGAAAGTATACCAATATTTCACCTGAATTTCTTTCTGCTTAAGGGCAGGTGCAGATGAGTGTATTTGCTGTCCGAGTGCAAATCCGATAAAGCATCGTATTGCACTCGTACAGTGTTAGTCTATTTTTCCCTTGTACAGAGACAGTCCGAGGAAAACATTTCTGCATGTCCGAGTTCTGTCCAACATTCGGATTGCACTTGGCACTCGGCCATGCAAGTCAATGAGTGTGTGGGAAACATCAGACTGTACTCTGATGACATTCGAGTGCGGTCCGATTTTCGTGGCCTCACAGAATGAAGATGGAGGAATTTTTTTCTTGGAGCACACTATGATCAGACTCTGATAAAACAATGATCAGAGTGTAATTAGTATAATCGGCCCGATTCTCTCAGAAGAGAGAATACATGATCGTCTGCTCCTGCCCTAGGAGAACCTAAAACTAATGCACAAGTGGGTGTTGTTCATAGGTGTGTCTAGATAGTGTGGATACGAGTCAATGTCTAGCTCTAATGTTCTAATTAAAAATGGCAGAAAAAAGAATTACTTGTTTTTCAGAGCTAGATAAAGTTTTCATTAGTTACCCTTGGGAACCTTTACATATTAATGTTTGCCAGAGATGTTGCAGTTTAAGTTTTTCTCTAAGACAGAGAAACAAAAACTCACCTAATGACAAATTGTCAGGTACATTGTCTAACACCCTAGAGAAATCCCAGACAGTTTGGATGGCTTGTACTTGACACATCGAGACACGTGAACCATCTAAGGTCAGAAAGGGTATAGAATCACTATTGCCTCTTTGATTCTCTTATGCTCTTCATCCTTTGTTTTTTCACCGTTTCTTATCCTTAAATGGTTCTTTTTAGAACAGTTTTGTTTTTCTTATTCTACACGTGTACATAATATTGTCATGCAATGTCTTATGTACGTCTTTATAAAGTTCTGTTGATGCCTTTTTGTCACATGTACAGTATGCAGATGTATGATATATCCATTGTCTATAGATCCAATTTTTATATATATTATATATATATATATATACATATATATATATATATATATATATATACATATATATACATATATATATATATATATATATATATATGTATATATATGTATATATATAATATATATATATATATATATATAAAACGTATACAATTTTTTTGTGAAATTTTCTTATAGTTGACTATGCTTTACAATACAGTTAAATATATATATATATATGTATATATATATATACATACTGTACAAATATCTAATGGCCAAAAGTAGGATACTCCATGATGCATGTGTTGTGACTGTCACACAGCCACGACACATGCAGCTGCGGCACCGATCAGCTGATCAGCCGGCATGATTCAGGAAGCCAGGTTCCCTCTGCAGCTTATTCGGCAAGCGCTATAGCATGCCGAATAAGAGGGAACCCGAACAAATTCGCTCAACTCTATTGAGGACCACTTGGGGGATAGAAAATGGCAAGTTTTGTTTTTATTTTACCCGACATTTATTATGCTTTTTCCAGACCCCATTTTGCCTTTTGTCAGCTTTATGTAGAAACAGGAAGCCTCTTGTCCTTGCATTTATCATTCCCCTTTTTAGCTCCTGACCCAGTTTCTTCTTCTTCCCCCTGTCACTGACATTTGCAGTGACTCATAAGTCACACAATGAAAATTGACCTCCTGTTTCTGCATAGAGCTTGGAAGGAATCAGTCAGTTTTTAATCACGTGATGTCATAAATCTAATGGAAAAGAGAAAAATGATCTGGGTAGAAAGGCAAAACGAGCAATTGTAAGTACACAGTGCTGTATAATATGATGATTACAATATATTAAGAGGATAAAAATGTTAACAGACGGAGGAGTGCTACTTCAAATATTCAATTCCCATTAAATAACTGTGCATATCAACAATTTAAGAGAGCTGCCAAATTCAAATGTCAATTCAAATGTTAATCAGATTCATTCATCATTAGAAAATATACCTACAGGATCAATAAATATTAAACATTAAGTTAAAACATCAATTAAATTCAGATTTGGTATTTTCATAACTATGTCAATCTATATAATACATTTACAGTCATGGCCAAAATTGTTGGCACCCTTGAAATTGTTTCAGAAAATGAAGCATTTCTTCCAGAAAATTATTGCAATTACACATGTTTTGTTATACTCATGTTTATGTCCTTTGTGTTTTTTGGAACAAAACAGACAGAGAAAAAAAAGGAAAATTTGACATAATTTCACACAAAACCCTCAAAATAGGCATTACAAAATTGTTTGCACCTCTCCAAAATAGTGGGTAAGCAACATTGTTTCAAGTGTGTGATGCTTGTTCAAACTCACCATTGGCAATAGGTGTTGGCAATAGGAAAATCACACGTGAAACCAGGGAGAAAGAGAAGCTGACTCAATCTTTACATTGTAAGAGTGTGCCACACTAAGCATGGAAAACAGAAAGAGAAGATGAAAAATGTCTGAGACTTGACAACCAAAATTGTTGAAAATTTTCAACAATCTCAAGGTTACTAGTCCATCTCCAGAGATCATGATGTTCCTTTGTCCATGGTGCACAACATGATCAAGAAGTTTGCAACTGATGGCATTGTAGCTAATCTCCCTGGACATGTACAGCAGAAAAAAATGATGAAAGGTTGCACAGCAGGATAGTCTGGTGGATAAGCAGCCTCAATCAAGTTCCAAAGAAATTCAAGCTGTCCTGCAGGCTCAGGATTCATCAATGTCAACTTGAACTCTCCATCAACATTTAAATGAAATGAAATGCTATGGCTGGAGACCCAGGAGGACCCCAGTGCTGACACAGAAACATAAAAAAGCAAGACTGCAGTTTGCCAAAATGTACATGAGTAAGCCACAATCCTTCTGGGAAAGCATCTTATGGACAGATGTGAACAAGATAGATTTTTTTGCAAAGCTCATTATTATACTCATTACCAAAAATGGAATGAGGCCTACAAATAGAAGAACACAGCACCTAACGTCAAATATGGTGGAGGTTCAAAGATGTTTTGGGGTTGTTTTGCTGCCTCTAGCACTGGGTTCCTTGACTGTGTGCAAGGCATCATAAAATCTGAAGATTATCCAAGGATTTTTGGTTGCAATGCAGTGCCCAGTGTCAGAAAGTTGCGTTTGTGTCTTATTTCATGGGTCTTCCAGCAGGACAATGAGCCAAACATGATTGCAGTTATTTATTCCATAGGGTGTGCAACCAAATATTAAGTTGAGGACGCCAACAATTTTTTTCCAGCCCATTTTTGAGGTTTGTGTGAGATTATGTCCAATTTGCCTTTGTTTCTCTGTTTTTTTTATCTTGTTCCAATACACAAAGGAAATAAACGTGTTTAACAAAACATGTGTAATTACAATACTTTTCTGGGAGAAATATTTCATTTTCTGGAACAATTTTAAGGGTATTAACACTTTTGGCCATGACTATTTAACACTTTTTAATAACACAGGTGTACAGCACAAAAAAACACACTCACAAAGCTGTCAATTATTTTAGTCCATTTGTACGGTCAAAGCTTACCCAACCGTGAAGGAGTTAAATGAAATAAACTAATAACAAATATTACAAATATGTTGAACTTGATTTTTTTTTAATTTGTGCAGTGTGAGTTCTTTCATTTGTTCACGTTTACATTTGGTTTGAGAGTTTTTTTTACTTTCCTGATTTTATTTCCAGTATCCTTGTAATTATACGGGAATGAACATTAATGAAGTCCCCTTGGACACAGGTAAAGTTCTGTTTCCTTGAGTCGTCTACACAAGTACCTTCCGCTTCTTTTTGCCATCAAAATGAAATGGGTCTATAAAAAAAGAATTACAGCAGAAAAGTAACAACTCCAGACATAAAAGGATCCTTACTTGGAAGTATGTCTTGAATAAGAAATGCGCCTGTAGTACTAAAAGATGACTCTACATCTAAAGTAAGATAAAAAGATCTTAAAATTTGCATTTCAAAATCCATTTTTCAGACCATTTTCCAGTCACATTATATTGCATAATCCACTCCAAAGAAGCAGAAGTTAATTTTTATGAAGACATAGATTCACTGTCATGAAAACTTTTAAAATTTTAACATGTATTTTTGTTTTCTTCAATATGTTTTAGTTCATTATTAAGAAAAATTCATTTTTTCATGCCGAACACATAAGGGTATGCAAATAAATAAATACTCGCGCTATAATTATAGTATATCAACAAAAACTGATAGAAAAAAATACCTGTAAACATCAGAACCGGTGGTTCATGCGATCAGTAATGTAAATGATGCTTTTGGAGGTAGAGATGCAGAAAACTCCGTTCCATTATGGGCCTTAACTAGTTTTTTTCTACTAAGTTTCAACGTTTTGCACATTTTGCAATTTTTGCAAGGGTAAAATCCCATTATTGCTCTATTAAAAGGGTCAGTGGGCCCCTTTATGCAATTCAATTGTTTGACATTGCGTACCGTCGGTGCAATGATGTTACCGATATTCCTCGCTTTTCTAAAACACCCGGAATTTACTTTTAGAAAAGCGAGGAATATCGGTAACATCATTGCATCGATGGTAAGCAATGTCAAACAATTGAATTGCATAAAGGGGCCCACTGACCCTTTTAATAGAGCAATAATGGGATTTTACCCTTGCAAAAATTGCAAAATGTGCAAAACGTTGAAACTTAGTAGAAAAAAACTAGTTAAGGCCCATAATGGAACGGAGTTCCCCATTAGGGATTACATTAGTTGCTCCTCTACCGGTGTTATATACACAATTGAATGTCCATGTCATAAAATATATGTGGGCCGTACAAAACGCCCTTTGTGCAAGCGGATTGGAGAACATCTCCGTAATATTAGGAACAAATTGACGATCATCCCTTATCCAGCATTTCAAATTAGCCTATAAGGGATCACTCAAGGGCATTAAAGTTATGGGAATAAAAAAAGTCACAAGAGACTGGCGGAAGGGTGATTTTGTCAAGCAGATGTCAAGAGAGGAGACCCGCTGGATCTTCCAACTGGATACCTTAAAACCAAGGGGCCTTAATAATGACATAGAACTATTTGCTTTTGAATAATTTCACCATCGCAAGCAGACCATTTCATCACTGGACATGAGGAGTTAACTCTGTGTATTGGAACTACTCCACCATTGGCTCCTGACTAATTGATTAATTGATGGACGATACAAATAGATGAGCCTGTGCCAGAAGAGCCATCCCTGAGGAAGGAATCCGCACGATTCTGAAACGCATAGGAACGGCTCTTCTTGCACATTGTCTTCTGCATTTTATCTACATTTCTTTTCCGGATCTTCGCTGGGGCACCACGTGACTTATCCGAGTCACGTGACCCGAACTCACGAGCTCCACCGACGTCAGCCGCGGCCTCCGCCGCGATTCTATTCCCTGCTTACAGCGCTGCACATCCGGGTTTTGCAAGAGCGCGTCTCCGGCCGGGACAGCTCTCTGCTACCCAACTGCTTGCAGCAAGGAATTACCGTCGGATCCCTAAGGACTCGGCTTATCCCCTTTTTTTCAGATAAGTACTGTTTAGTTCATCCTGTTCTCACATATTGGATGTGTATCATCAGTATTTAATTATGCTTTATGTTTTTCGGCTTGCCCTCTCTCTCTTAGCTGCCCTGGTGGGGTCTCCTAGTCTATAGTATTTGCGCCCATTAAGCTCTCATACTCTGTAACAGGTGTTTCTAAGGCTTGCATTAATAATACTTTCTTGGCGTCACCATGCCGTTAACTGCTATTGGCGTTCCAATTTGATGCGGTTTCTCATTTATTATTCACTATTTATTCATTTCATGTGTATTATTCTTATCATGCACGTTTCTTTTTAGCCAGCATCACTCACATATATCTTCTGCAGTTCTTATTACTAGGTGACTTACACTCTCACATATATCTCTTAACGAGGATAATTTGCGCATGTTATGGTACATGTTATGGTGCATTTAGTAGACCTATTTCTTTAAACCAATTTTTTCTTGTTTTAGCTTCTTTATTTAATGGTGAAAAAGGCGCACTCTCACCTGGTACGGTTTTCTGCATCTCTACCTCCAAAAGCAGCATTTACACTACTGATCGCATGAACCACCGGTTCTGATGTTTACAGGTATTTTTTTCTATTAGTTTTTGTTGATATACTATAATCATAGCGTGAGTATTTATTTATTTGCATATTTTTTCATTTACCCCTTCTTTATGGTGGAAGGTATACCAATACTTGCAGCTGATTAGGTATATGTGCACTGGCGCCGCTATTTGTTTTTTACTTTCGAACACATAAGGGGCAACTTTTCTCATTGTGGAGGGTGACATGACTGACATGCCATTGTAAGGTGGCTAATAGGCCGTGCAATGCACCTCTGGGAAATTAAATATGTAAATTGCCTCTGCAGAGAGAAATAATACTTGAACTCTAGCGCTACCCATTGGAAGTAGCAGTCCTAAAAGTCAATATCGACACTTGCCACATGGCTTAAGATGAAAGCCAAATCAGAATTTCAATTTGAAGACACGGTGATTCGGGATATTGCCCCTCATCAGTGCAAAGTATGAGATCTGATTTGGCTGTAAGAGAAGCTAAACTGTACTACTGAACACAAGCGTAGTGTCAATAGGTTAGATATTCCTGTTTTATACAGCTCACTTGTTAGCTTTGCTGAGCACATTGGGACAGGGTTGGGAAAGCGTGAGGGTCTTGTACTGCATGAGACCTAGATAAGGCAGGATAGTAACACATTACAAACAGATAAGGGCCTAAATGCAGCTCAGTTGTCACCCCCTACTCACATCATTAAACATTGAAAATTTAAAAGAGTATTCCAAGAATAACGCTCTGTCCCCCATGATCCCGTGCTTGGTTAAAATAATAAAATGAGTTGTCACTCACACTCCTCAGATCTACAGATGTAGATGGCACACTGCTGAGCTCAATGATTGGCAATGGCGGTAACATAGTTGTGATGACACCTCTGAAATCAGTATACAAACACTGGAGAAGTGGCAGAGAGGCAGGGCTGGATCCGGTGAGGTTGAGGCAGGGCTGGATCCGGTGAGGTTGAGGCAGGGCTGGATCCGGTGAGGTTGAGGCAGGGCTGGATCCGGTGAGGTTGAGGCAGGGCTGGATCCGGTGAGGTTGATTGACAGTTATTATTTTTACCAAGTGCAGTTTGATGGTATAAAGAAAGATAATGCCTGAAAATTGTTTTTATGACCATTAATTCGCAATCATTGCGTTATTTATCTGTTCTCTCATCTGGTAACAAGTTTAGCTCCAGTCACTTAGCAGTGTCCAAGGGCACCCTGGTGTTCACCACTTCACTTTATATCCACAGACCCGCTGAGCCCAGGCTGCATAGGTCATATGCACTGTCAATATAATGTCACCACTGCAGCCCATCAATAAAGACAGGAGCAGTAGAGGAGAGGAAGAGCTGGAGGTAGGGAGGGTCCACGACAACCTCTTTGCTGTACTTGCTATAATTTGTGGAAATGTAACTGAATTATCTCCTTTATTCAATCAGCCTAATTTTTTTTTGCTTCTTGCAGGACAAGATGTAGTTTTGAAAGACACCATTCATTTTAGTGTTGTGAAATGTTGAAAAAGACAAAAGTTCATCACTTTTGGGGAGGTTACATTTTTATAGCGTCAAATGTGTAATAAAAATGACCTCGAAATTTTCCAGGTCAGCATGATGACAGCGATAACAAATATGTACATTTGTTTTAGTTTATTTTGGAGGCTTAAACAAATTATGAAGTTTGTAACAAAAAAATTGGCTTGTGTCATCATTTTCTAAGATCCATAACATTTTTATTTTTCAGTCAATGGAGTTGTCTGAGGCTTACTTTTTGATTGGCGTTTTTGTTAATGCCATTTTGGGATACTACATTTTGTAAACTTTTTATTGATTTTTTTGGTGGGAGGTGCGATAACCAAAGAATAATAATTTTAGTTTTGATTTTTATTTCTTTAAAACATTTACCTGACAAGTTAAACAATGTTATATTTTCATAGATAGGACTTTTACAGATGTAGTGATATCAAATATGTACTTTTTTATTATTTGCATTTCTTTATTTTTAACTGCAGAAAAGGGGGAAATTTGAACTTTATTTTTTTATTTTTTTATACTTTTCCCTCTTTTTCAGTCCTCACAGAGGACTTGAACCTACGATCATTTGATTGCTTTTTATATATACTGCAATACTATATTACTAGTTTGGGCAGTGCAAAATTTTTGCACATTGGTCGTCGGAGGCGCAGGTAATTTCAGAAAAAGCAAACTGGTCAAATGTAAATGTGTTTCATGAGATGATGAACACAGACAGGTATTTATATATGTATCCTGGTAATACAATAAATTGGTTTGATAAGTAGAGGCCAAAAAATGTCTTCCGGTTGAGGTGCCACCTGCAGGTCATTGTGTCTTTCTGCAGGTTTATGAAAATAAATCTTTAAACTGTCTTTAGTGATAAAATTGTGAATGTGTGGTTTGTTTGGCTCTTTTCTTGCTGAAGGGAGCAAGTTTACCTTTCAAATGGTGTATCATTTGTGTGTGTGGGGCGAAGTAATCAGCGAAAAAGCAGTGGATGTTTGCAAATGTGTTTGCATATGTGACTCACCTGCAGTGAAGTGTGCAATCCTCCAATGTGCCTGAAATAGGCTGGGCAAGAACTTGGACAAGCAGGAAAGACCCCAAGGCAAATGTTTGGATATGTTTGTGATGTCTGTAAGCAGCTTTGTGATAGTGTGCTGACACCTGCAGGTCATTTGACCTTTCAAATGGTGTAGCATTTCTTTATGTGGGTTGAGTATGAACGGAGCAAGTGTGCAATTCAATAGGCAGTGCATGTTTACAAATGTGTTTGCATATGTGCCTCACCTGCAGTGAAGTGTGCAATCCTCCAATTTGGCTGAAATAGGCTGGGCAAACAGTTCGACAAGCTGGAAATCCCCAAGGCAAATGTTTGGATTTATTTGTGATGTCTGTAAGCAGCTTTTTGGTAGTGTGCTTTGGGGTAGTGTGGGGCCACATGCAGGTCATTTTTCCTTACTGCAGGTTTGTGAAAATTAATGTTTAAACTGTATTTTGTGATCAAATTGTGAATGTGTGGTTTGTTTGGCTATTTTCTTGCTGAAGGAGCCAGTTTACCTTTCAAATGGTGTATCATTTATGTGTGTGGGTGCAGCATGAACAGATACAAAATAATCACCGAAAAACACTGTTTAGAAATAGTAGAATAGATTGTAGTATATATTAAAAATTACAATTTCTTATGAAGACTAGCCTGTGGCTGGTCTTCACAAAAGAACATACATTGCAGTAATGGTGGTCTTCAGTAGTTCCCTACTGCTATTGCAACCCATTGACTCAATACAAATCATGTTTCCCAGGGGCTGATGGCTGGCGACAACCGGGTTGCACTGCGGCACTTAATTGGTGTTAGAGGAACATATCAGCTACGAAAAGCTCCTAAGCCCACTCCACACCCTGACTATCACCATGATGTACTCAACCGTCTTGAAGCATTAAGGGGCAAAATCTTATTTATTTCTTTGGTGACTTTTTCTTTTTCAAACAACATTCCCTTAAGGGAGTTAATCAGACTAGTGTTACACTTTAATCAAATCATACAAAAGAACAAAGGAAGCTAGATGCCATACAAACAATTCAATTTTATTATAAATAGAGAATAAAATCATTTACAAGTAAATATTGTGCATATGGGGACAAAAAATGCAAAATAATGGCCTAAGAGGAAGGCAGACGAGGTTTAAGAGTATATAATATATCCTAATGTCTCACAATATATATATATATATATATATATTATACATATATATATATATATATATATACATATATATATATATGTATATATATATATATATATATATATATATACATAATATAAATAGAAAAGGATCAAAAAAGTAGAACTAGTATAAATAGCTTCCTGAGTAGGAACATTCCCTTGAGAAAAAGCCTAACGGCGAAACGCGCGTCAGGGGTGCCACAGCCTTGTAAGGTATGATTTTACATTGCCAGCAGTGACTTTTACTCCCTCTCCACTTTTCCCTTGGCACTATTTACATCTATAATATTAATATTTTTACTATTGGCTTATATGTCATGTTATGCAACTGTGCTGACTACTAACTGCCATTAGGGATTTGGGATATTCTGAGTATATTACTGGCTATTTAAATATATTGCTTTAGAGGAATCCTTTGTCTCTTTATATTGCATTCTTTAGGATCAGCTTTTGAAATCCTACTCAGGAAGCTATTTATACTAGTTCTACTTTTTGATCCTTTTCTGTTTATATTATGTATATATTATATATATATATATATATATTTTGTGAGACATTAGGATATATTATATACTCTTAAACCTCGTCTGCCTTCCTCTTAGGCTATTATTTTGCATTTTTTGTCCCCATATGCACAATATTTACTTGTAAATGATTTTATTCTCTATTTATAATAATAAAATTTAATTATTTTTTTGGCATCTAGCTTCCTTTGTTCTTTTGTATGATTTGATTAATGTTGGAAGTGCCTTATATCTAGGCTATATACATTATATGATATTTAGTGTTACACTTTGCAGTAGTAAAAGATTGCAAAATATCCAGTCACTCTTTACCACGCATGGTGGCTATTGGTTAAAACCAGTTTCAGTTACCGAATTAGTTAAAATTTAACAAATAATAAATGTAACCAGAAAATATTAGAAATGTTGGTAAAATTGACTGAATGACCTCCCTTGTTGATCGCTTTTAGTTCCACTAATGCAGCCTAAATTTGCCATGATGTATCTGGTTTTGTAGATGGAGAAGAGTCTAACTTCACTGCACTTTTTCTGCACCAAGTTCTATCTAATGACAGCAGTGATAGATCAGTGAAATAGAACTGCTGTCCTCCCTCACTACAGAGTCTCAGTATATGTGGTGTAATGTAGCTTTAAGGTATGCTCACACATTGCAGTTTTGCAGTGTTTTAACAGCTATTTTACTTGCGTTTTTCAACCATTCTCTTTAATGTCTGAAAAACTGCAAAAATGTTCAAAGAATTGACATGCTGCATCTTGGCAAAAACTCAGCAAGGCTCAAAATATGCCCCCCCTCCAAAAAAAAAAAATGCTGCGTGTGCATGAGATTTCAGAAATTTAATTGTTTATGCTGGTACTGTGTAACACCACATATTCTTTGTACCAAATATGCTGTATAAAAAATGCATTAAAAACTGCACATTTGAATATACCCTGAATATACCCTTAGCCTTTCTTCCCTGTTTTCTGTTTGTGATAGGTTTCTCCCTGTCAGCTTTTATAACGAAGAGGCAGATGAAACAGGTTGAATGCTCTATCTCATATACAGAACATATGCTGAATATTCTGCAAATAGCAGCTAAAAAGATAGCATAGTGTATGGTCAGTGCTAGTCAAAAGAGTTTTATAACCCTAGTTATTATGGGTTCTACAGTCCCTGACAGAAGTTATGTCACTTATCCATGTTATGTAAATCAAAGCTGATAACCTGACGTTAAAGTCATCCATTGGTTTTATAAATTACTCTTTTGAAAGCTGAAACCCTCCCAAATTTGGTTTAGGTTAAGAAAATAAATTGGCATCAATGCTGAAATATTGATCATTTAATGAACACAGAATGGTCAGGTTTTGGCAAGACAAAAGTTTTGTCACCTGGTCATATAATGCACCCAATCCTAGTTTAAATCCTCACCAGTGCTCAGTAAATGATCGGTTAATTAGTGGGTGTGTATAAAAAGAAACCCAGCACCCCAGACCTTCACTTGAACTGCAACTTGAGCTCTGACAACATGCCAAAAATCCACCCTGCGACCAAATCCTTGATTATCAAGAGGCTGAAGACCAGATCCACTGCAGAGGTGGCTGGCACCTTTGGTGTGTCTCAGCGTCAAGTACAAAGAATTAAAAAAAGATTTGAAGAGACTAGATGGGTTTGACAAGCCCAGGTCCGGCAGACCCCGCAAGACAACTGCTCAGGAGGAACGTTTGTTTGTTAGAAAATCCAAAGCAAGCCCCTCTTCCACTGCAGCAGAGCTCCAACAGGCCTGGT
This sequence comes from Oophaga sylvatica, assembly GCA_033576555.1. Lineage (NCBI taxonomy): Eukaryota > Metazoa > Chordata > Amphibia > Anura > Dendrobatidae > Oophaga > Oophaga sylvatica. The sequence continues at coordinate 52,901,376 of JARQOD010000001.1, forward strand.
CACCTCAAGTCCCTGTGTCAACTAGAACAGTTTGTAGGATTCTGTCTTGAAATGACCTCCATGGTCGATTCAGTGCCCAGAAGCCAGCACTAAACAAAAGGCAAATAAAAAACCATGTGGCAATTGCAAAGTCCCACAGTCTGCTAAACAGATGGACGCTGGAAAAGTGGCAGAAGGTGGATTTCTCTGATGAATCTTCAGTAGAATTACACCACAGCCGCCGCAAATACTGCAGGAGACCTACTGGAGCCCGTATGGATCCAAAATACACCCAGAAAACTGTTACATTTGGTGGTGGAAAGATCACGGTCTGGGGTTAAATTCAGTATGGGGTGTGCAAAACATTTGCAAGGTGGAAGGCAATATCAATAGCTTAAAATATCAAGAAGTATTAGCTACCTCTTATATTCCAAATAATAAAAGGGGTCAAATTCTGCAGCAGGATGGTGCTCCACCTCATACATCCATCTCTACAACAAAGTTCCTCCAGGCAAAAAAGATCAAGGTGCTCAATGACTGGCCAGCCCAGTCACCAGACATGAACATCATTGAGCATGTTTGGGGTACGATGAAAGAGGAAGTTTTTAAGACAAAACCAAGGAATCTAGATGAACTCTGGGAGGCATGTAAGACTGCAATCTTTGCTATTCCTGATGACTTCATTAATAAATTGTATGAATCATTGTTGAACCGCATGGATGCAGTCCTTCAAGCTCATGAAAGTCACACAAAATATTAAATATGACTCTAATAGCACCACAACTTCATTCACCAATGTTATGCAACATATATTTGTATTTTAAGATAATTATTTGTTTGAATATCACATTACTTTCTGTGGGCGACAAAACTTTTGTCTTGCCAAAATCTGACCATTCTGTGTCCATTAAATGATCAATATTTCAGCATTGATGCCAATTTATTTTCTTAACCTAAACCAAATTTCGGAGGGTTTCAGCTTTCAAAAGAGTCATTTATAAAACCAATGGATGAACTTAACGTCAGATTATAAGCTTTGATTTACATAACATTGATAAGCGACATAACTTGTCAGGGACTGTACTATATCACAGATTTGTTATATAAGGCAATAATGATATCCACAGTTTCATGCGCAATTAAGGAGGAGCAAGACATGGAGCTGGGTGGGGAGGGGAGGCATTTGAGTGCATTTTAGAGGAGGATTCAATATGTGATGTCATCCTTTAGATCACAGGATGTCAAGATTAACCTTGTGTCTACACATTAAGCAATATAAATCCAAAATCTATTCAGTAAAAATACCTTCAATATACAGTATGTCCTAAGTATGTAAGTACTGTATGTCCTACGAGGAACGGTTAACAGATCTGAGAATGTATAGCTTAGAGAAAAGAAAGCTAAGAGGAGACTTAATAGCTGTCTACAAATAACTGACATGATGTCACAGTGTAGAGCGATCATCCTTTATCTCATTTACACATGGAAACACGAGAAGCAATGGGATGAAACTGAAAGGGAGAAGATACAGATTAGATATTAGAAAAAAAACTTTTTGACAGTGAGGGTGACCAATGGGTGGAACAGGCTGCCACGAGAAGTGGTGAGTTCTCTTTCAATGGAAGTCTTCAAACAGAAGCTGGTCAGACATCTGCCTGAGATGGTTAGTGAATCCTGAATTGAGGATGGGGTTCTACACGATGACCCTTGAGGTCCCTTCTAACTCTAACATTCTATGATTCTATAAATATCAGACAGTGGGTGCATGATTCCTGCCATACAGTATACGTTTAACTCTGAAAAGCTGCATCGTTTCAGAGTATAACAAAGTTTGTTAGCTGGGCTGGAGAATGATCGGACAGGCGGGTCCCCGGTGGCAAGGACAGCTGAAGAGCCGCAGAGGACTCGTCTGTCCGACTAGTCTCCAACACAACTAATAAGCTATGTTTTTCTCTGAAATGATGCAGCTTTTCAGAGTTAAACATATATGGATGGAATCATGCAGCCAATTTCTGATACATACTGCTCGTGATTTAGGCTGCAAGTATCAGCTGTCAGGTTCCCTTTAATACACTGACCACAAAATAGTACCGTAAAGTGTATGACAGTATTGTAATGTACAAATGATCCCTCCACATAGTGCTCCTCTACTAAAAGATGGAGAAGGCTGTTGTAATCCAACCCTGCAAAATAAAATTGCATTTTTAGAACATCCAGTCCTCAAGGTAAGATGTAAGATGTATTTTTAGTATATTTACAGCTAGTGATAAAAAAATAACTGCTATGAAAACGCTGTATCAGGCATACAGGAGCTGATAGAAATGGAACTGGAAGCACATTAGTGATAATATAGATGTCACCTGTACGAACTCTGAATCTTGGCACCGCTCAGAGCTCTAAAACTAAATTTATGCCTACAGAAATCAAGAATTTTACTTAGATGCTGAAAGTCCTTAAAACTTGGTTACAGAGAAATACCATGGATTACGGAATAATTACAATAGGATTTCTGACTTCAGAGGCGAAAACAGAAAATAGCTTTTCATTTTTCAATATGATCTGACACTAAGAAAATCAAATACGGTTTATTCAACTCGGTGCAGAAGATGCAAAGATAATGCGCAGACTTTGCAAAGATTTATTTTGAAATTGAAAATTTGTCCTATCCCCAATAAGTCTGAAATTAATTGGTATTTATCAGCACTGGCATCAAAAAATGCAGATAAGAATTAAATCTGCTTGATTACTGCTTTCGGTGTTTCATTATAATAAAACTGCTTTTCCCATTTCTGCTCTCTAATACCCAGACAGACATATCTTCAGCCACATTAAAGCCCCACTCAGTAAACTGTAGCATTCTGAATATAAAGTGCTTCAGTAAGATGATAGGGTTTATTAACCAAAGACTGTGCTTCTCTTTACTTTATGGACTGAACATGAATGTAAAAAATATTGTATTAGGACCCCATACACATTAGATATCAAGTGGTTTGGCCAACAGTCTAATGTGTATGGGATCCCTGACAATTTAAGTTAGGGGAAAATATTGACCCACATTTCCTTTTTTAGACTGCCAATTATATTGTCTCCCTGAGATGAACCACTGTTGGTTTAGCCACTCCTAGCATTTCTTCTATCTCTCTGATGGATTTATTTTTTTCTCAGCCTAATTATGGTCTGTTTCTCTTCCATTGAGAGCTCCTTTGACTGCATATTGTGGGTTCACAGCAACAGCTTTCGAATGCAAATGCCATACCTGGAATAAGATCCAGACCTTTAACTTGCTAAATATATGATGGATTAATGAGGGACTAGCCCTTTCAGTCCATTAAAGAGCTTCTGAGATAATTGTCCAATTACCTTTGGTTCCTTGAAAAAGAAAAAGCTACATATTAAATATCTGTAATTCCTAAACCCTTTCTCCAATTAGGATGTGAATACCCTCAAATTAAAGCTTAGAGTCTGCACTTAAAGCCTATATTGATTACATAACTATCTTTAATATCTTGGTAAACAGCTAGCATGCCAAAACTTGTGTTACTGTCCAAATATTTCAGGACGTACTGTAACTACACATATTTCCATCAATTGTTTATCCATTTAATCAGGCAGGTAGATATTTCAACAGACCACCAAATCCAATAAACTAGTATCATCCCAAGGTGAGAATAACTTGATCTATTTGGAGTAAGAATACAAGGAGAGAAGAACAGAAAGGACACTATTGTAGGTGTTCACTATAGGCCACCTGGACAGACTGAAAATATGGATGAACTCTTTTTACATCAGATGTCTTTGTTCTCAAAAAAGTATGATATAGTGTTCATGGGAGATTTTAACTATCCAGATATTTATTGGGAATCTCTTTCAGGCAAAAGTACTGGGTCCAGAAAATCCTTATCTTCTCTTGCTGACAACTTTATCTTTCAAAATGTAGAAGAGAGAACAAGAGGATTGGCAATCTTGGATCTAATTCTTACTAAAAGGGTGGATATGGTTGAGGAAGTAAAGGTGGCTGGGAATTTAGGAGACAGCGATCATGCTATCCTTGAATTTTGGATTATAAGAGGAGAAAGACAACTGAGGATTTAGATATTAAGGTTGAACTTTAGAAAGCCAGATTTTAATGGAAAGTAAAGAAGGTTCAATGGCTGAATGTTCTAAAGTACAAAAATGTCCAAGAAGGATGGGAGATTTTGATACATGAAATTCTCGCTGCACCATTGGTAACAATCTCAAAAAGAAGGAAGAATTGGAATCATTTAAAGAGACTAGGATGGATGAACACAGAACTTAAAGACTTGTTAAAAAGGAAAAAAGAAATGTATATTAAATGGAAACAGAGGGGCATGTCTAAAGAAGAATATAATGCTGTTTGCACGGAATGCAGGGCAAGTGTTAGAAGAGGTAAAGCTGGTAATGAAGTGAGGCTTGCAAAGGAGACCAAAAGCAATAAAAAAGGATTTTGGGGGTATGTCAAAAGCAAATGAAAAATCAAAGATTCTATAGGATTTTTACAGAATGAAAATGGTGACATGGTTAAAAATGATGTTGAGGAGGCAGAACTTTTAAATTCCTATTTTACATCTGTGTTCTCTAAGAAAGCAATTGTATCATATACCGATCTTCATGGTGCTGTCAAAGGAATAAAATAACACACAGTATCTATAAACAGAGAAATGGTGATAGAACACTTGGCTAATTGAAATGAATTTAAATCTCCAGGTCCAGATGAATTACATCCTAGGGTACTGAAAGCGTTAGCACAGGAAATTGCAGAACCACTAGCCAAAATCTTAGAAAAATTTTGGAGAACATGAGAAGTTCCAGAAGATTGAAGAAGGGAAAATGTTGTCCCAATCTAAAAAAAAGGAAAGAAGCTGGAGCCAGGAAATTACAGACCAGTGAGCCTTACTTCTATACCAGGAAAGGTCTTTGAACAAATTAAACAGCAAGTATGTAAGTACTTGGATAAGGATACAGTAACTAACCAGAGCCTGCATGGGTTTGTAGCAAACAAGTCATGCCAGACTAATCTAATTTCCTTCTGTGATGGAATCACTGACTGGCTGAATCAGGAAAATGCAGCAGATATAGTATATCTCGACTTAAGCAAAGCATTTGATAAAGTATCTCATACTGTCCTTATTGAAAATAATGACCAAGTATGGATTCATAACTGGCTTAGTGATCGTACTCAAAGATTAGAAATAAATGGTTGCACATCCAAATGGAGGAGTGTATCAAGTGGGGTACAACAAGGCTCTGTCCTGGCCCCAATATTATTCAACATTTTTATAAATTATCTAGATAAGGGAACTGAAGGTATAGTAATCAAATTTGCAGATGATGCAAAGCTAGTAGGGATTGCTAACACTAGATAAGACAGAGAAGGGATTCAGAAGGATGTGAATAAGCTTGAACAATGGGAGGAATAGAACTAAGCAACAGCACGTGTGAAAAAGACTTGGGTATACTAACAGATCACAGTCTGCACATGAGTCAACAGTGTGATGCAGCAGCAAAAGGCAAACACAGTTCTAGGAAGTATTAAGGGAAGCATAGAATCTAGATCACATGAAGTAATTATCCCCTCTACTCCTCCTTGGTCAGGCTTCATCAGGAATACTGTGGGCTCCACATTTTAAAAAAGACATTGAGTAACTGGAGCAAGTTCAGCTAAGAGCTACCAGGATGTGAGTGGATTGCAAACTATGTCCTACGAGGAACGGTTAAAAGATTTGGGAATGTTTAGCTTACAAAAAGAAGGCTAAGAGGAGACTTAATAGCTGTATACAAATATCTGAAGGGATGTCACAGTGTAGAAGGATCATCCTTATTCTCATTTTCACATGGAAATACGAGAACCAATGGAATGAAACTGAAAGGAAGATGATACAGATTATATATTAGAAAAAACTTTTTGACAGTGAGGGTGATCAATGTGTGGAACAGGCTGCCACAGGAGGTGGTGAGTTCTCCTTCAATGGAAGTCTACAAACAGTAGCTCAACAGACATCTGTGTAAGATGGTTTAGTGAATCCTGCACTGCATTGAGCAGAGTGTTGGATACGATGACTCTGGAGGTCCCTTCCAACTGTAACATTCTATGATTCTATTAATAAAAGTAGGTACAGGTGCAGAAGGACAATTAGACTATTCATAGAAGTAACTGTTAGTATAGTGTTAATAACAAGTCAGCACTGATTGACGGTTCATCACAGAAAGCCTCTGGTTAATACATGCACCAAAATTTGCAATATGCATCTCGCAAAGTGTCTTATGGTAAATTCAATACCTACAAATAAAGCATCACTGGCAAGGTTGTCAGCGGGGTAAAAACTTTGTCTTCAGTTTGTTACTCACTAACACTGTCTTTCTGTAAATGATTTCATATTACTTAATGATATTGTCATGCTGTTCTGTCTGTACTTGGTTGTCGGCATGACAATGCATGTCTTTGCTTTAACCCTTTGCTCCATTCCCCTAATTGAGCTGGGATACTGTTGGCTGTTACCTGTATGGAGCCTGCTCAGTTCCCTGCTCTGCTACGTAGCTGTTCATGTGGTGTTAGGTCTTTGCTTTGCTGAATGACCATCCACATGTGCGGTCCCTGGTTGCCGCTGTGGAAGCTGTCTGCGGGTTGCGAGGTCATTTGCTGCTGGTGCATGACTTTCCACGTGTGTCTGGGCGTGCAGCCGCTGCCAGGTGCCCTGAGCCTCAGTTCCTTCACTGATTGTGTGTAATGGTTTCTGATTCTGCTAAGGGCATGCGTGGCCACACCTACCCTGCTTTTATCAGGGTTAGTGTGTGTACTTGAAATGCTGTCCCCAGCCAATTGCTGAGTGGCAGCTCCTATATAAAGGCTCCCTGCCATATGGGCGGGGCCTTAGCTACTCACATAGCTTCTGAATCTTGCCATGTGTGTTGTGTGTTCCTGCGCCTGTCCTGGAGGCGGTAAATCCAGGCCTGAATCCCTGATCCTGTACCTGTCCCTGCACCTGTCCTGGAGGCAGTATATCCAGGCTTGAATCCCTGATCCTGTACCTGTCCCTGCGCCTGTCCTGGAGGCAGTATATCCAGGCTTGAATCCCTGATCCTGTACCTGTCCCTGCACCTGTCCTGGAGGTGGTATATCCAGGCTTGAATCCTTGATCCTGTACCTGTCCTGTACCTGACTCTGTCTGAACTGTGTCTGCTGAGTTATGTTCCTCGAAGTCCTTCTGTGTCCTGAACCCTGTGCCCAGTGACTGTGACTCTTTGCTAACTGACTTTCTGTGATATAACCTGGGTTCATCTTGGAAGTAGGAGTGCGGTGTGTCTGCTGAGTTCTGCTACTCTGTGCTCAGCTTGTTATTCGGTGCTATCCCCAGCCGGCTCCTGTTCAACCCGGTGGGGCTTGCACCAGACCGCTTGGATTCCTTTTTAGGTCGCTGCCAGATGTCCGGAGTCCAATGACCGTGGCCTCTTGCCCGGAGCCTGATGACCACGGCCTGATTTCCGATGTCTGAGGACCACTTCCAGATGTCCGGTCCGTGTTCCTGATTCCATGTTCCTGAGTCCGTGTTCCTGAGATCCAGTCCGTGTTCCTGATGTCCGGTCCATGTTCCTGAGATCCAGTCCATGTTCCTCTGATCCAGTCTATGTTCCTGTGATCCAGTCCGTGCTCCTGATGTCTGGTCCTTGTTCCTGATTTTATGTTCCTGTGTCCATGTTCTTGAGATCCAGTCCGTGTTCCTGTGTCCGTGTTCCTGATGTCCAGACCGTGTTCCTGATTCCATGTTCCTGAGTCCGTGTTCCTGAGATCCAGTCCATGTTCCTGTGATCCAGTCCATGTTCCTGTGATCCAGTCCGTGTTCCTGATGTCCGGTCCTTGTTCCTGATTCCATGTTCCTGTGTCCATGTTCTTGAGATCCAGTCCGTGTTCTTCGTGTCGATCCGTCTGTTCCTGATGTCATCCGGTTCCTGATGTTCCTGTCGATTGTCCTAGTCCGTGTTCCTGAGATCCAGTCCGTGTTCCTGATGTCCGGTCCATGTTCCTGAGATCCGGTCCATGTTCCTGTGATCCAGTCCATGTTCCTGTGATCCAGTCCATGTTCCTGTGATCCAGTCCGTGTTCCTGATGTCCCGTCCTTGTTCCTGATTCCATGTTCCTGTGTCCATGTTCCTGAGGTCCAGTTCGTGTTCCTGAGTTCATGATCCTGATGTCCTCGTGTCTCCTGTCTGCGTCCTGATGACCGCATGTACCCTGATGTCATGCCTGTGTCCTGATATCCCACCTATGTGTGCCGCGGTGATCCGTTGGTGCCTTGGGGTCCTCTGGGTGGTACCCTTCTGGGAGGTGTGGAATCGGGAGCCTGGCATAGTCATGTTTGATTTATTTACTGTGTGTCTTTACTTTATTACTTTAGTAAACTTTATTTCCTCTATACCTGAAGTTGTGCGTGTAATCAAGTTCTACGTGTCTGTTCCTTGTCCACATGCTCAGCTGCCACAGAACCCCAGTATCTGCCCTTCCCTAGTTCGGGTAAGTCCGGGTCCCCCTCTGCAGTATGGAGGGTCCATATTGCGTCCCCAGGGAACGCCCGCCCCACGCCGTGGTGGTCGGTCAGCGTGGGGGCGATTATGGGCTGGGCCGCTTCTCGGCTGCTGCAGCCAATCGTGACAGATATAGCTTTCAATGAGTCCATCTATCCAAGCTATGGTAATCGATCCATCTCACAAACAGTAGTTGTCACCCATGTGGAGCAATGTTCTGGTGAAACATTTACTCTTTTAAGGTGATTAAAGTATGTTCTCCCCGTGTTTGCGTGGGTTTCCTCCGGGTACTCCGGTTTCCTCCCACATTCCAAAAACATACAGATAGGGAATCTAGATTGTGAGCTCCTTCGGGGACAGCGACAATAATGTGTGCAAACTGTAAAGCGCTGCGGAATATGTTAGCGATATATAAAAATAAAGATTATTATTATTATTAAAGTGCTGTTTTTATTTACATGTGTAATGATATCAAAGGTCTACCTGATGCTGAAAACTAAGGCGCAGAATGGAAATACAAGAAGTGCCAAAGAGGACGTTGTGTGTGGACATTATTGGGTGACAAAGCAAAAAAGAGGCTAGAGCGAGTTGCACTGAGAATAGAATGGAGGACATGTGACCCACAAGGTATGTTTTGTTCACCCATTCCCAGCCTTATACAAATCATAAAAATCACAGCTCGACAGTTCCCATTTTGCTGAATTCTCACAAGGAACAATCCAAATTTTTTGTAAACTTCTATGCAAATTCAATTTGCCTTAAACGTATTTATTCATCTCTATTTGTTCATTTGTCATTTGAGTTTGAGGTCTCCTATGTCACATCCGTGTCTGAACACACTGCTGTAACCCCTGCCCTGGTCACTTGGCAGCGTTACACTACCATGGTCACTGCTGGGTGCCGACAGCTTGTGGGAGTTTAGTTTTTAGATTCCTGGAACTAGCTGTACTTTTCCTGTCCACCTGTGTTTTGCTGCAGTAAGCTGGTTTGTATAAATAGCTCTCTGCTGTGAGCTATGGAACGGGATCCCTTCTATATAAATCAGAGGAGACAGTCTCTAGATGCCAGTTATTTAGTTACTTTCAGCTAGATCTGTGCTGTCTTATTCTTTGCTCCTGTGTGTTATTTTGCATTTAGCATTGTGTGATCTCAGTTTATATTTTGACTACCCGCTTGCCTCTTGATTTTTTCCCTCACGTGACTTCTTGGTATTGAACCCACAAGACGACCTCTCTTGCCTCAGTTTGCTCCTCCAGCTGGCAGCCCTTTTGCGGAAGTAATCTAGTGGACCCCATTGTAAGACCACATTCCTCTACTGGTTCCTTTGGAATCTGCCAGATGGAGTGGCTTGTGCCAAGTCTATCCAAGGTAAATTTTTTGCACCTGTGGACTATGAGAGACGTAACATCCTGATAACATGTACCAGGTAAATGTACAATCAATGCCATTGGTCCATCTTGCCTGCCATTGACTTACAGCTTATAAGATGTATAAGAAAACATTGCAGCTTTGTAGCCTTGAAATAAATTCTAAAGTAATATTTCGTTTTCTGTATTTTATCTATACTTATGCTCTAGACTGATTGGTAAGGAAGTCACCGAGAAAGATCTAGCAAGAAGCATTCAGAACTCACACTGTAATAAATCTAATGGTGAATCCTCAGTTTGCTTAGCTCAGAATAATCTGCGGTTCAGAGTATAATTTAGTACCGTTATTCACTTTGGAAGAGAACTTGTCACCAGTTTTTCTCTTATAAACTATGCTCATCACCTTTAAGATCATAAGAATGAGGATCCTACAACCCCGGTTCCTTCAGACGCTGCGTCTTCTAACTGCATGTAAGTGGATGACATCTCTCCATCATCCACGTGGTGCCCGAAGTGGCACACCTGCTCAGTGGAATTACTGCCTGTTCAATATGGCACAGTGATGTGCGCCTGAGCAGCTCTCCGATTCTACTGCACAGGCACGAGACTTCGAGTCACGCATGGATGACGGAGAGACGTCATCCACTTGCATGCAGATAGAAGAGGCGGGACGGGATTGAGGTGGCGCTGATCACCATCTGGAAACACCAATTGGAGCAGATCGCACAATTTGCATGCAGCGCCGGACAAGTATAAAACATTTTTTTCTGAGAATGGGCACGTCTCAGGATGTAAATGGGTCACAGAAACCCCACTCTTATGATCTTAAGGGTGATGGGCATGGTTTATAAGGGACAAAACTGGTGACAGGTTCCATTAGGACTTACAGTTATATGAAAAAGTTTGGGCACCCCTATTAATCTTAAGCTTAATGTTTTATAAAAATTGGTGTTTTTGCAACAGCTAATTCTGTTTGATATATCTAATAACTATTGGACACAGTAATGTTTCTGCCTTGAAATGAGGTTTATTGCACTAACAGAAAATGTGCAATCTGCATCCAAACAAAATTTGACAGGTGCATAAGTATGGGCACCTCACCAGAAAAGTGACATTAATATTTAGTAGATCCTCCTTTTGCAAAAATAACAGCCTCTAGTCGCTTCCTGTAGCTTTTAATGAGTTCCTGGATCCTGGATGAAGGTATTTTTGACCATTCCTCTTTACAAAACAATTCCAGTTCAGTTAAGTTTGATGGTCGCCGAGCATGGACAGCCCTCTTCAAATGATCCCACAGATGTTCAATGATATTCAGGTCTGGGGACTGGGATGGCCATTCCAGAATATTGTAATTGTTCCTCTGCATGAATGCCTTTGTAGATTTGGAGCGGTGTTTTGGATCATTGTCTTGCTGAAAGATCCATCCCCTGCGTAACTTCAACTTTGTCACTGATTCTTGAACATTATTGTCAAGAATCTGCTGATACTGAGTGGAATCCATGCGTCCCTCAACTTTAACAAGATTCCCGGTGCCGGCATTGGCCACACAGCCCCAAAGCATGATGGAACCTCCCCCAAATTTTACTGTGGGTAGCAAGTGTTTTTCTTGGAATGCTGTGTTTTTTTGACGCCATGCATAACGCCTTTTTGTATGACCAAACAACTCAATCTTGGTTTCATCAGTCCACAGGACCTTCTTCCAAAAAGAAATTGGCTTCTCCAAATGTGCTTTTGCATACCTCAGCCGACTCTGTTTCTGGCGTGCTTGCAGAAATGGCTTCTTTCGCATCTCTCTCCCATACAGCTTCTCCTTGTGCAAAGTGCGTTGTATAGTTGACCGATGCACAGTGACACCATCTGCAGCAAGTTGATGCTGCAGCTCTCTGGAGGTGGTCTGAGGATTGTCCTTGACTGATCTCACCATTCTTCTTCTCTGCCTCTCTGATGTTTTTCTTGGCCTGCCACTTCTGGCCTTAACAAGAACTGTCCCTGTGTTCTTCCATTTCCTTACTATGTTCCTCACAGTGGAAACTGACAGGTTAAATCTCTGAGACAGCTTTTTGTATCCTTCCCCTGAACAACTATGTTGAATAATCTTTGTTTTCAGATCATTTGACAGTTGTTTTGAGGAGCGCATGATGCCACTCTTCAGAGGAGATTCAAACAGGAGAACAACTTGCAAGTGGCCACTTTAACACTAGAACTACTGATGGAGTCATTTTGACTCCTTTAGTTTTTTATTTCTCTTCTGTGACTACATTTTTCAGAATTCCGGCTTGAAACTCGGTGACTTTTCCTCAAATATGATGTGAAAAAAGATTTTGTGAGAATAAATAATTTTGGTGAAAAATTTGCGCGTTTTTTTCAAAATTTACCAAGAACTACTGAAGGGAGTCATTTTGACTCCCTACTATATTTTGAGGTCCTTTTGTCACTAAATGTTGCTATAAAGTTTTGTGCATAATTTTTTCACTCTGTCTTATTTACCCTGATGTTCATATAGATGTAGTTCAATTTACATGTCAACTTTTCACATTTTCCTTGTGTTTTACCTGCTTGTATTACTGTGTAATGCTGAACAAAATAGCTTGTTTACTCTAGGCTCTTATCTTATGCTAATGAAGGGTGGTGTTTTTCTAAGGTCCTAGCAGGAGACAGTATTCTGGATAGTAACTTTACTTTCAGTTCAGCTGAAGAGACAAAGAGAACAGACGCAGACATACGAGCTCTGAAGACTCATACAGGTATGAATTGTTATGAAATAGTTTAGCTGTCTGTCAACTGATTCAGCCCACCTACTTTTGAAGGTGGCAGAACAGTTATTATTTCTTTTAGTTTTCATTTCATTTCTATTTTTCAGCAGGGAACTATATAGAATTATGGAATTTGTGAGGAATATGGAGAGAAGACGTTTGATAAAGCCTCAGGATATTCTGGCTACTTTGCAATCCATACCGGAAGATGAATCGGAATCCGAATTGCAGGAACATGTATTTGATTCTGACAGTGATGAAGATTTCATTCCTCAGAACATATCAAGTGAATCTGAAGACTCAGAAGGAACAAATCCAGAAGGTAAGTAGTTATGTGTATTTATTTGTTCTTCCACACACTGAGTTAGGGCCTGTGCACACTAGCAGAATTCTGGCTGAATAGCCATCTGGATATTCTTGCCGCAATACAGGCCGTACCTGCCCGCTCATCCTGAAGCTCCGCTCCGAACCCCGGGCTGGAGCCGCTGTCAGGGACAGAGCAGCGCTTGCTTACGCGCGAGCACGGCTCCGTCCCAGACAGCGGCTCCAGCCCGGGTTCGGAGCGGAGGTTCAGGTATGAAACTCCGCTCTGTACCTGAGTACAATACGGATTGTGGTGAGAATATCCGGTCGGATATTCCGCCGCTAATCCAGCCAGTGTGCACGGACCCTTACAAAACAAAAATTCTAAATATTCATCAACTTTTTTCCAGATATTCCAAGCACATCAACTGGGGATCGGGCTCATGCAGTTATGTTGCCTTGTGACCATCCTCCTGGTCGTGGACAGAAAAAAATCAGCAAAACGTCCCAGAAATGAAAGAACAACAGATAACGATGGCGGCGAAGGTAATGCAACAACAAACACCAGAGAAGGCGAATCTGAAGGAATACTAGTTTCAGCGGATGGTATTCAATGGAAACCTGTTGAAATTGGAGAACACTTGCCTGGTAGGCGTGACAGCCAAAATATTCTTCGAGAAGCACCTGGCCCTACAGGATACGCCAGAAGAAATATCATTATCGATAGTCCTTTGAGCGCATGGCGTTTATTTTTTGATTCATATATATTGACACATATAAAGAACTGTACGCTTGCAGAAGTCTTTGTGTGGGCAATGTACTGCCATAAATCAAAGGCAATGCCTAAAATGCGAAACACCAAATGTTTAGAAGGTGAATTCTGCGCCATATTTTCATTTTTATGCTCCTCCACCTACATTTTCTCTGCTTTTTGTTCTTCAGTTGTTGTTTATATGTGTGCACTTGAATAAAAAAAAATGTTTGAAAAACGTCTATTATAATTATTGTTATTTTCTGTAGAAAAATAAGAAAAGCAGAAAAAAAACAATCAAAAGCATTACTGTTGGATCTCACAATAATAATACATTACAAAAAATATAATTATTAATAAATAACCACAAATGAAACTCTAAAAATAAACGAAAACAAGCAAGGAGTCAAAATGACTCCTTTCAGTAGTTCTAGGCGGGGTCACGAGTCCAGTAGTCCTAGTGTTAAGTAGGTTTTCTCATGATTGCATACACCTGGCTATGAAGTTCAAAGCTCAATGAGGTTACAAAACCAAAAAAAAAGTGCTTTAGTAAGTCAGTAAAAAGTAGGTAGGAATATTTAAAACAAGAAAATGATAAGGGTGCCCATACTTATGCACCTGTCAAATTTTGTTTGAATGCAGATTGCACATGTTCTGCTAGTACAATAAACCTCATTTCAAGGCAGAAACATTACTGTGTCCAATAGTTATTAGATATATCAAACTGAAATAGCTGTTGCAAAAACACCAATTTTTATGAAACATTAAGCTTAAGATTAATAGGGGTGCCCAAACTTTTCATATAACTGTATACATTTGACTGCAAAGTCTCCTGAAGTCAATGTCAAAGTAATCTTGAATCAGTGAGGGGAGCCAATTCGCAAATATGTAGGAAAAAGGGAGACAAAAGCCAAGCAAAGACTAAAGGTACTGCCACACTAAGCTATCCCGCTAGCGATCTCGTTAGCGTCGCATACTAATGAGATCGCTAGCGGGATTGTTTCTATATCGCTAAATGCGGCCACATTTAGCGATATAGTTAACGACGCTATCGCCGTTAGCGATCTTCTTAACGACTTTAGCGGTACAAAAGTACCGCTAAATCGCTAAGAAAAGGTGCCACACAGCGATTAGATACTTACCCAGCGGGAGCGCCGACGAGAAAATAGGGTCCGGAACGATTCCAGCGACGAGCGAGATCACAGCAGGAAGCTCGTCGCTGGCAGCTGCCGCACTGAACAACATCGCTAACGGGATCGCTAAATAGTGACGTTTTTTAGCGATCCCGTTAGCGATATTGTTTAGTGTGGCATACCCTTAAAGCCCCTTCATGCACATTAATGTCAGTCTAAACTGCTGATAACGACTGGTTCAGTTGACAGTCTAATGGGCCCCAAACAATTGATTATCTGGACAATTAGCAATCCAGCAGGTCCGATTTTGGACTGCTGATTCTTTTGTTCTTCCAGAGCTAAGATGCCACTAGACATGTCTGGCAGACTTGCTATCATAGAGAACACAGAAGCGGGCCGAGCGAGTGTTCCTCTGTAATTAAGAGATGACCCAGATGGCTGTCAGCCGAATAATTGGCCATGTCATGGTTTGGCTGACATCTATCTAATGTGCATGGGGGGCTTAATGCAGGTAGGTGAGCTGTAGTCAAAATGTAGCTGGGCTTGTGCTTACAGGTAATCCAAAAGATAAACTATACGCATGATTACTTGTCAGCAGAGATTGTGAACCAAAAGGAAAATGAAAAGAAGCAATAAGTAAAAAGGCAAAAAATGACTGAGAGATAAAGACTACATCAGGATCAGGAATGAAGACAGAGGATTAGAGTCAAGGCAAACACTAAGGGCAGCGGCATAACAATCATGGTCGCAAAGGGTGCAACCGCACCTGATCCTGTGCGGGTGGGGAACCCACAGATGCAAGTGCCTATTTCAGCTGGATGTGCTTCCGAGGATGCAAATTCAGCTAAAATGTATTGCTGCACAGAGATCCTCTGGATTCCTGCATTGCAATACATGCTGCCGGCCAATCAGAGGCCTGCCAGTCACAGGCGGCACATAGCAATGGCGTCATATATTGCCAATAGAAAGCATGCCACAGTCATCTGCTGGCCTCTGAGCCAGCTACAGAAGAGGAGCAAGTTCAGAGAAGAGCCACCAGAATGGTGACCTGTCTGCAAACCATGTCCTATGAGGAACGGTTGCAGGAATTGGGAATGTTTAGCTTGCAAAAAAGAGGACTGAGAGGAGACTTAATAGCTGTCTACAAATATCTCAAGGGCTGTCACATTGTAGAAGGATCATCTTTATTCTCATTTGCACAAGGAAAGACTAGAAGCAATGGGATGAAACTGAATGGGAGGAGACACAGATTAGATATTAGAAAAAACTTTTTAACAGTTAGAGTGATCAATGAGTGGAACAGGCTGCCACGAGAGGTGGTGAGTTCTCCTTCAATGGAAGTCTTCAAACAGAGGCTGGATAGACATCTGTCTGGGATGATTTAGAGAATCCTGATTTGAGCAGGGGGTTGGACCAGATGACTCAGGAGTTCCCTTCCAACTTTACCATTCTATGATTCTATGACACTTGGTGGGAGCTGGGGTAGGTGAAAAGAATCATTTTCTTTTAATGTGTTTGAAAACAGTGGCAGAACAAGAAGCATGATTACAGGATGGGCTAAGATGATGGCACATTTTACCAGGAAGAGACCCAGGATGGGGGACATACATTACTGGAAGGGGCCAGGATGGAGGACATACATTACTGGAAGGGGGCAGGATGGAGGACATATATTACTGGAAGGGGCCAGGATGGAGGACATACATTACTGGAAGGGGGCAGGATGGAGGACATACATTACTGAAGGGGGCAGGATGGAGGACATATATTACTGGAAGGGGCCAGGATGGAGACATACATTACTGAAGGGGCAGGATGAGGACATACATTACTGGAAGGGGGCAGGATGGAGGACATATATTACTGGAAGGGGCCAGGATGGGGACATTATACCAGGAAGGGTCCCAGGATGGGGGACATTATTACTGGAAAGGGCCTAGGATGGAGGACATTATACCAGGAGGGGACTAGGATAGTGATATTATCATAGTAAGGGGCTCAGGATGTGGTAAATTATAGCAGGAAAGGGAGGAGATGGGGACATTTTATTAGAGGAAGAGCCAGGATGTTGGACATTAATACTGAACAATGCTGAGTATGTTGGACATTATAACTGGAAGGGGCCAAGGATGGGGAGAATTCTTACTGGAAGGGGCACAGGATGTTGGACATTATTACTACAAATAGCCCAAGATGGGGACATTATTACTGGAAGAGGCACACGATGGGGGACATTATTAGTGGAAGAGGCCCAAAATGGGTGACATTAGTACAGGATGGGGTACATTATAACATTATGAGGGGGCACCACATATGTCTTTAAAGGATTTAGAACACTTCAAGGACTAAAAAATTTCACCAACATATTAACATAAATTCAAAAAAGGGGGGTTTGGGAAATGTGAGGGATAACAATACACTTGTAGGTAGTACACAGTTATGACAAGTGTATAGAATGGAATAAATACCAGAGAATATCCCCTAACACTACTTGTGTATTTATGGATCTATTGTGGACTCATCTGTGAACATGTATACAAAAGAAGAAGGAAAAACCGAAGATGCAAGTCCAGTAGTGTAGTTAAGAAATATACAACTTTATTTAGTCAAATAAATAAAAGATATGGGATGGGGGGAGAAAGACTGGTAGTGAAATGGACTCAATTTCAAGGCAACACTCACAAAAGAGTTAATGTGGACATATACTTGATCATCATAATTAATTTACCAAAGATGATAAACATTGGTATGAAAATCAGTATAAATCCTGATAAAAGGGTAATTTATAAAAGTGCAATTAGTGCTATAGCTTGAATAGGTATAATGAAATCAATGCTCTGTATATTCCAACCATTAAGCTATATCAGTGCATGCAGGTAATCTGAAATGTAGCGTCTATTTTGTAAATAGCATAAGTGCTTGAGAGAAAGTGCATGTGCACTTGTCTATATAGGGAGTCCAAAATCATGGAAAAAACACTGTGCAGAAAGGGCACCTAGTATGTGTCATAAGGATTGCCCGCAGGCTATATCCAGTAAAATGCATCAAATAGGATCCTTAATAGACAGTACCTGTATGGCAGAGAGGAGTGAGTGAGGCGATGAAGCCTCTCCCCCGACGCGCGTTTCAGCGTCTGCTGCCAAAATGCATTGATTTCATTATACCTATTCAAGCTATAGCACTAATCGCACTTTAATAAATTACTCTTTTACCTGGATTTATACTGATTTTCATACCAATGTTTATCATCTTTGGTAAATTATGTTCAAGTATATGTTCACATTAACTCTTTTGTGAGTGTTGCCTTGAAATTGCTTCCATTGCACTTCCAGTATTTTTCCTCCCTCACCCCATATATTTTATGCATTTGACTTTGACTCTTTTGTATTTCACCAACATGTAGGTGAGGGAACAGGTGCAAATTTCAGACTCTGGTTACCCCACTGACCAAGGCCTCATCCATCAACTTTATTCTTAAGTAAAATTGTTGAAAAGGTCGCCAAAAGTTTGTCACTTTTGACGTTTTCACAGCTGCAATACTTTTTGAAACTAGTCAGGGACATGACTGAGTGCGGGCAACAAAGTCATCATAATTTGCACCACGAAGTCGGCTTCAATTACAACAGAGATGTATTCCACTCCCAAACTGGAGTACATTTCTTGCGGTGGCACATGGCAGCAAAAAAGATGCATCAAATTAATTAAGACGCACGCACCTCTTAATGTATTTGGCACATGTTACTCCAGTGCACCCTTCATCAAGACTGAGATGCAAGATGCCAGTCATGATGAATAAGAGTCTTGAGCTCCAGGAAAAGTATGTCTGCGGTTAGAGGGTTTGAAAAGGTAAATGCAGGAAATGTTGACTAAGAATTTAAAGATGAGTGTGATAGTATGGGACCAGACGTGAAACAACCTGCATATATTCACATTTACAATGATCCCTTCCTTGCACACTACTGACTGTAAAATGGAACTTTAGTGGACAATTAATTGCACAACTTCCCTTCATCAGCACCTCTGGGATCTGTGCGTGTAGTTAGCTGACTTTTTTGCTTGTTAGTTGGGAGATTTATCTGCTCTTCAAAAGTTAAATAGCGCTATTAAAATCTAGATACAACGCCTGCAGTGTTTAAGTTCAAAAGTAGCTGCAGTATATTGTTTAATCAATAAGGAGACAGTGGTGAAACTTCTAAAATTATTGAGTATAGCGTCGAGAAAATCTGATAGTGAAAATGTATAGAAAATAGCAGTAAACAGCAGTTTGAATAGTCCTATAGTGTCAGGTAGCTGCTGCAAAAGCTGACATGTTTACAGGGGTTGTCTGTAGTGATGAGCGAACGTGCTCGGATAGCTCGAGTGTTACCTGAGTATCTTGGGTGTGCTCGGATAATATGTTCATGTCCCTGTGTAAGGGACGGACTGGAAGGTAGTCATGGCCACGAACACTAGGATATCGGTGTCCGAACCGTCCCCTACAGAAACACAAAGTCCAGCATTGTGCATACCTGCATCTCTGGGTTCAGGTCCCTCTAGGCACTTCTCAGTCAACGTAGATTCCTTCCCATGCTGACTCCCATTAAATGAGACACAGTCCATTGCAACTGGAATGGTTTCTTTACTACAAACTTTGCACAGCATATCCATAGTGGTTACATTTCTGGCTACAGATGCTTCCATACAGGATTCTTCCACTTTCCCTATGTCGCTGACACTTCCTTGCAGTACGCGCCCAGATCGGACCATCTTAGACTGCTTCTCAGCTTCCTCCCGACTCAACCTCGCCACCGTGACAACTCCCTCTGCCTGCTTCGCCCCAGGATAGAGATCATCAGTCACCAAGTTAGGCTGCCGCTGAAAAATCATCCAATCCATGGGTACTGTTCCCTGTTTAGCTTCAGCGTTACTCTCTTCCTCACTCACTGCATCTGAGCGTTCCTCGGTCCGTTCAACTGCAGACCTCCAGGCGTCCGCCCAGACCAACATCTCCCACAACTTCTACATTCTTCTGTCCCATTGTTCTTACGTTCCGTAACTGTGGATACCTAGGACTAACACTTGCTGAAATGTTGAAGGGCTATCGAGATGACCTGGGCCTAGAGCCCGTGTGGACACTAAAGGCGCCCTGGCCCCGTCTGGCTAAACTTCCCTAACCTCTTAGCTTAACACCCGACAGCCCCTCCTATGTTAACCTCTTATTGTCTAACTAAGATCTGCACTAATACAGGTCACTAGTATGCCCCCACCTAGTGGCCCCAAGTGAAACTACATTTACCCGAAAACTATCAACACTAAAGTACCCCCCTCTAGTGTCCGTCAGGTGTACTACGAACTATCCCTATCTATTAAGTATAAAATACAGTTTTTTACATTACAAGTAGTGTTGAGCGATACGATACTGCAAATATCGGGTATCGGCCGATATTAGCTGTATCGGGCTTTCGACTCCGAGTACCGATATTTTCGTCATATCGGATACCGGAATCGGGATTGTCACTGTCACTGTCAGTGTCCGTCGGTCGGGTCTGTCACTGTCAGTGTCCGTCGGTCGGGTCTGTCAGGAGTCAGCGGCACTTACCTGGCAGAAGATCTCCGGCGGTCACGGCCTGGACTGCTTCATGGCCGCCATCATCTTTCCCCGGCGGTCACATGCAGTTTCTTGCGATAACTGCAGTGACTGCTGGGTAATCCCGGCCGTAAAGCAGTCAGTCCGATGACGTCACCGCCGGGGAAGCAGGTAATCAGCTGTGCTGCGTCGCGATGACAGGCTCTGCCTGTCATTGCGATGTAGCAGAGCTGGATCGTCGTGGGACAGTCGTTACTATGGACTGCGTCGGACAGGTGGTATACTGTTGGTTTGTTTTTTTTCTTTTTTTACAGGAGATCGATGGCTGTCGCAGGAATGAGAGTACAATAAAAGAAATGAAAACTGTGTTGTCTCTTTTATTTCATTAAAATACTTTTTTCTTGCTTTGTCTTTTTTTTTATGCATTTAATAACTTTGGGATTAATAATGCATCGGTGTCTTATTGACACCTCTCCATTATTAACCGGGCTTATTGTCACCGTGCAATCAACGGTGACATTAACCCCTTATTACCCCACTTGCCACCGCTACAGGGCAGTGGGAAGAGCCGGGTAAAGTGCCACAATTGGCACATCTTTTGATGCGCCAAATGTGGGGCTGCTGTAGCCTGGTATTATCAGGCTGTTGAGGGCCAAAATCCATGGGCCTTGACAGTCTTTTAATACCAGGCCGCAGCAGTCTGCATTTTACTTGGCTGGTTAACAAAAATAGGGGGACCCCTATGCCGTTTTTTTTTCGAGGGGATCCCCTATTTTTGTTAACCAGCCAAGCTAAGCAGACTGCTGTGGCCTGGTATATCAGGCTTGCAAGGTCCATGGATATTGGATCCTTACCAGCCTGAAAAACCAGGCCTCAGCGGTCTGCTTCATCTGGCTGGTTAACAAAAATAGGGGGGACCCCACGCCAATTTTTTTCGAGGGGATCCCCTATTTTTGTTAATCAGCCAAGATATGCAGACTGCTGTGGCCTGTTATTATCAGGCTGGCAAGGTCCATGGATCTTGGCTCCTTAACAGCCTGAAAATCCAGGCCTCAGCGGTCTGCTTCATCTGGCTGGTTAACAAAAATAGGGGGGACCCGACGCCATTTTTTATTCGAAGGGAACCCCTATTTTTGTTAATCAGTTCCCTCTGACGTCACTGATTGTGTCCCTGGCTGACCTGAAGTGAAAGTGGAAAGCAATCAATTAAGCTTTCCACTTCCTCTCCTGTCAGCCAGGAGAGGAACTCATTCATTTGGGGGTTTACTGTGAGGCTGCAGCATTAGCTGCGGTCCCTGCAGTAAACATTAACCCTTTCTGAAGGATTACACCGTGGGACCTGACTGTGCATGGGATAGGTAAGAATAATTTTGCTTTTTTATTTTATTTTTATTACAGGAAATGGTTTTTGCAGTCAAATAAAAGATGGTCAAAAACATGTGTCTTTATTTCATTAAAATGATTTTTAATTAAAGTGTGTGTGTTTTATTTTTATTTCATGCAATAGGATTAATAATTGATAGTTGTCTAATTGACAGCTCTCAATTATTAACCTGGCTTAAGGTCACCTTTCAATTGCAATGTGGCTTTAACCCCATATTAACCCATTCGCCACCGCTACAGGGCAATGGGAATAGACGGGCAAAGTGCCAGAAAGGGCGAATCTAATTATAGATTTGTCTTTTCTGGGGTGTCTGGGGGCAGATGTTAGTAGCCAGGGGGGGCCAAAAATAATGGTCCCTCTCTGGGCTATTATTATCTGCCCCCATTCGCTGGATTTGTCTATCTGGTTGCGAAAATAGGGCGGGAGCCCACGCATTTTTTTTAAACAATTTTACACCTCATATATATATATATATATATACATGTCATTGAATTTGTGACACATATATATATATTTATATTTATAGTTCATACACTTCTACATAGTATAATAGCCGCTAATTCAATTGCAGGCTTTTGTGAAAATGCAGAACCCGACATGAAATGACACTTGGTGTACATAGGGTTAACCATGTCTTTTCATGTCCTTTGCTATCTGATTTACACAAACAATTACATCAGTCTATGTGTGCAAAATTTCACACCTGTAGGGGTTAATTAAAGGTGTAAATTCGTAGCAAAAAAGTCGTTTTTTTTACAACAAATTTACACCTTTAATTAACCCCTACAGGTGTGAAATTTTGCACACATAAGGGTATGCCACACTGAACAATATCGCTAACGGGATCGCTAAAAAACGTCACTATTTAGCGATCCCGTTAGCGATGTTGTTCAGTGCGGCAGCTGCCAGCGACGAGCTTCCTGCTGTGATCTCGCTCGTCGCTGGAATCGTTCCGGACCCTATTTTCTCGTCGGCGCTCCCGCTGGGTAAGTATATATCGCTGTGTGGCACCTTTTCTTAGCGATTTAGCGGTACTTTTGTACCGCTAAAGTCGTTAAGAAGATCGCTAACGGCGATAGCGTCGTTAACTATATCGCTAAATGTGGCCGCACTTAGCGATATAGAAACAATCCCGCTAGCGATCGCATTAGTATGCGTCGTTATCGTGATCGCTAGCGGGATTGTTTAGTGTGGCAGTACCCATAGACTGATGTAATTGTTTGTGCAAATCAGATAGCAAAGGACATGAAAAGACATGGTTAACCCTATGTACACCAAGTGTCATTTCATGTCGGGTGCTTCTGTCTTTTCACAGAAGCCGGCTTTGCCCGGCAATTGAATCAGAGGATATTTTACTATGTAGAAGTGTATAAACTATACTATATGTATATTATATATATTATATATGTCACAATGACATGTAATATGTATATATATATATATATATATATGTATTCTATGTGTGTATATTTAGTGTTTACAAGGAAATAAAGGTTTTTTTTAGTTGCGATATTTTGTTCCCATAGACTTACATGGGACTTCCGGTATCGGAATCGGATATCGGCGATATTTAGTGATATCGGCGATACCATTCCGATCCGATATTTTTAGATATCGAGCAGTATCGCTCAACACTAATTACAAGTACAGCACACATATATAAAATGGTAACACAGGAAAATGTGTGGCCATATCGGAAATTCCAAAGTAACTTTTTGTCTTGGTCGCCCAGTAATGTTATACACTGCACAGCATTAGTCATCAATACTATATAGATCTTAGAAAATGAAAATATCAGCTATTTTTTTTCATAGTTTTGATTTTTTTATCTACCTAAATCTAAAAAAAAGATAAAAATGTATATTTATGGTTTTGTTACCACACTGACTTGAAGAATGCACTGCCACATCATTTTTACTGCACAATGAACAATGTAAAAACAAAAAAACAAAACATACGAAACAATGTTGGAATTCCGTTTTTGTTATTTTTTTTCACCATTTTACTCAACTTGGAATTTTTTTCACATTCTTCAATACATTATTGGAAAAATGAATGATAGTAGTCTCAACTACACAAAATTTTATGGCTCTTGAATAAACTAAAGCAAAAATCGAAAGAGTAAAAATTCCCCTGGTCTAGAAAGCAAGCGCACGATGTGAAAAATAAAAGCACACTTATACTCACCGCTACAATTTTTCTCACTCATTATAAACCGACCAGCGGTGTGGGATTCATATCCGCAACATGTCAATTTCTCTACGCTGAGATTTATGTGCGGATTGTAGAATTGCATTAGATCTAAAAAAATCGCACATGAAACTGTAGAAACGCATCAAAAACACATGAAATCTGTACATGATTGTGTCTATAACGTTTTATCACAGTCAAATATCAGAAAACAAATGTAAAAAGTGCATTAAAAATGCAAGTGATCAGATTTACTTATACGAGTGCAGAAATGCTGCAGAAAATATGCAACATCAAAAATTCACCAGAAGCTAATTTTTATTTTTTTTATAGTTTTGCCCAGTATGTTAGTTATGAAACTAGGTAAAAGCTGAAGTTTGGTAGCTACTTACATGAAAAAAAATCTTACAGGAATGAAGACAAATATCCTAATATATTACATAGTAATTAGTGTCTAAGGTTGAAGGAAGACTTTAAGTCCATCTAGTTCAACCCATATCCTATCCTAACCTGCCCTAACATGTTGATCCAGAGGAAGGCAAAGAAAACCCCAAGTGGCAAACAGTAAGCTTCACATTGGGGAAAAAATTCCTTCCCGACTCCACATACGGCAATCAGACTAGCTCCCTGGATCAACGCAGTATCTAGGAAACTAGTGAATATAGCCTGTAATATTATACTTTTCAAGAAAGGCATCCAGTCCCTTCTTAAATTTTAGTAGGGAATCACTCATTACAACATTAGACGGCAGAGAGTTCCATAGTCTCACTGCTCTTACAGTAAAGAATCTGCGTCTGTGATTATGACTAAACCTTCTTTTCTCCAGACTAGAGGATGCCCCCTTGTCCCCGTCACAGGTCTAAGAGTAAAAAGATCATTAGAAAGGTCTTTGTACTGTCCCCTCATATATTTTACATTGTAATAAGATCACCCCTAAGCCTTTGTTTTTCCAAACTAAATAACCCCAAGTGTAATAACCTGTCTTGGTATTGCAGACCCCCAGTTCTCTAATAACCTTGGTTGCTCTTCTCTGCACCCGTTCCAGCTCAGCTATGTCTTTCTTATACAGAACGGCACACAGTATTTTAAGTGTGGTCGCACTAGTGACTTGTATAGAGGTAAAATTATGTTCTCCTCATGAGCATCTATGCCTCTTTTAATGCATCCCATTATTTTATTTGCCTTTGCAGCAGCTGACTGACGTTGGCCACTAAATGTGAGTTTGTCGTCCACACCATACACCCAGGTCTTTTTCAGTGACAGTTTTGCCCAGTGTTTTACAATTAAGCACATAATTATGCATCTTATTTCTTCTGCCCAAGTGCATGACTTTATTGATTTGCAAAGTTTCACAACTTTCCATGCAGGACAAAATTATAAAAAAAAGTATGTTTAGTAACCATTTAATTTTTTGGGGTTTTCTAATCTTTAAAAAAAAAATCTATCTGTTCACATCCCGTGCAAGGAATGTCCGATAAAGGGATGGACTTTTCTTGCGGCATAAGACTTTGTTCCAGAACTCTTTCCTCCTGTGACCAACGTGATACTATCTGCGGCATATTTGCCTCTTGGGAATTTAGAAATGATTGGCAGGGAAATACTAAAAGGTAGCCGCTCAGGAAACAAACCCTATTAGATGTTATTAATAAACGTATATATTATTCAGCTTCCAATATTAGACTGGGAAGCATAAAGATCAGGATAATGAAATTAACCCCACGTGTATTACTGAGAGTCTGGTGCATTTAATTGGGTTACTCCCAATCCATATTAACGAGAGTGGGACACAAGGGACTTCGCAGCAGTCAGGCTTGAGTATATATGAAACAATATCGGCAAGACCGGAACTAGTTGGGGTAAAGTGCACCAGTAAAGTAGCAGAAATAATGTGTACACACTTCATTATAATATCACCAATAGCAGTAAAGCCAGTATCACTGTATTTTCCATCGAAGGGCGAAACGACACAACATTGACCAATGTTTTTGTATGGGGTTGTGTACACATCTACCGTATTTTTCGGACCATAAGACGCACTTTTTTCCCAAAAAATTTTGGGGGAAAATGGGGGTGCGTCTTATGGTTGCAATATACTTACAAATCCGGTGGCGGCGGTCCCAGTGGCGGCAATCCCGATGCAGCCTCCCTGTGCTCTGTGGTGCAGTGGTGTTGGGGCTCTGTGATGTGGCGGCAGTAAGGCTCTGTGCTGCGTGGGGGGCTCCGCTGGCATTTCGTCAAAGCCCGGAATCCCTTGCAGCTCCGTTGCTGCGACACGGTGGACTCAGAAAAGATGTCCGCAGGGGGCAGCGCATACTCAAATTCAAATCTCGACAACGAGATCTCGAGACAAGATCTCGTTGTCGAGATCTGAATCTGAGCATGCGCCGCCCCCGGTGGTCATCTTTTCGGAGGCTATCGGCGGCCAACTTTCTGGAGGCCTCCACATCGCAGCAACGGAGCTGCGGGGGGCTTCCAGGCTTTGACGAAATGCCGGTGGAGCCCCCCACATAGCACAGAGCCCCGCTGCTGCCACACCACAGAGCCCTGACATCACCGCACCACAGAGCACAGGGAGGCTGCATCGGGACCGCCGCCACTGGGACCGCCGCCACAGGATTTGTAAGTGTATTGCAACCAGAGCCCTACAAAGCACAGCCACTCCACAGAGCACCCCTGCACCACAGAGCACCCCACAGCACCAGCCTGGACCACCGAACAACCCCTGTGACCACTTCTCTACCTGTGCCGATCCCTTCCCTGGTAAGCAGAATTCGGACTGTAAGACGGACCCCCATTTGACACGTTTTGTTTTTTTTCCCTATTTTCCTTTTGAAAATTTGGAGTGCATCTTATGGTCTGATGAGTCTTACAGTCCGAAAAATACGGTAATTCTTTTCCTTGGACTGAGGCTGTTTAAGTAAGAAATCACAGCATGTCCAAGTCTGATCAGATATTCGGATCACACTTGGAGATGCATGTCAATGAGTGCGTGGAAATCCTCAGTCTGCACTTGGATGTGCAGTCTGATTTCCTAGAAATGACACAATGGAAAAGATGAGAAATTTTGAGAATCTGATCACACCATACTGACACGTTGATCAGAGTGCTATTTGAAAAATCGACCCATTCTCTCGGATGAGCGAATCTACGGCCGTTTGCAACGTCCCTAAGGTGATTGATGTTGAATGTGAACTAAATATATTATCATGGTGAAAAAAT
The DNA here is from genome assembly GCA_033576555.1 of Oophaga sylvatica. Taxonomy (NCBI): domain Eukaryota; kingdom Metazoa; phylum Chordata; class Amphibia; order Anura; family Dendrobatidae; genus Oophaga; species Oophaga sylvatica. The sequence goes on from JARQOD010000001.1 coordinate 52,928,559, forward strand.
GTAAAACAAATACAGTAAAACAACAATTCTGAAACATCTTTTCTTAGATCTCTACAGTGTGACGTTCCTCTGTTATTCCTTCTAGAAATGACTGAATTAAGGTAGCACAAAGGAGTTCATTTATTTCTACATTTCCAGGAGGAATAATACAGAATTGCAAATCCGGATGGGGATCACAACGCAATGCCAGCTCTCCTGACCCGAGCGTGATAGCAGGTACATCTATGCAGTTTTATGGCTGTCTGACTTTTCCCTTATGGTGTAACATATAATCAAATCTATACCCAATAATAAACATATAGTGGCCAAAAAGCAAAAAAAAATCAATACGCGACTACAAAGTGTGACCGCTGCAGCCAATCACTGGTCACCCACGGTTCTACCAACATAAATGGCATGAACTGCTGATCCCAATAATTGCCTGCCATGCTGTCAACATGCTACAGCTTGCCAATAAAGAGTAAGAGTAGAACGGCAGTTCTGGACCTGTGGAGGGTGAGTATTAATGTGTGTGTCTTTGTTTGCAACCCTACAATATATATATATAATTTCACAAAAAAACCTAAAAGTGAGCTGGACATAGTTGTTGGCTCATTTCCATAATTGTGGGTAAACAACTTTGTTTCAAGCATGTGATGCTAGTTCAAAATCTCCCGTGGCAAGTAACAGGTGTTGGCAATATCAAATCATACCCGAAACCAGATAAAAAGAGAAGTTGACTCAATCTTTCCATTGTCCAGGGCTGGACTGGGACTAAAATTCAGCCCTGGCATTTGAAGTTACACAGGCCCACTTGTCACATGGTGGGTGACTGTGTAATATCTTTGTACACTTGTAGGTTACAAGAAGTGATGAGAGTATAACACGACTATATAACATCTCATATCCTGTCGGGTTCTGTAATGACTTTACAGATGCCAACAATTGAGTTTTCACCTATTCTGCTATCTGCCTCTGTAGTTATGAAATATATAAATATATATATATATATGTATACAGTACAGACCAAAAGTTTGGATACACCTTCTCATTCAATGATTTTTCTGTATTTTCATGACTATGAAAATTGTAGAATCACACTGAAGGCATCAAAACTATGAATTATCACATGTGGAATTATACATTACACTTTACAAAAAAGTGTGAAACAACTGAAAATATGTCTTATATTCTAGATTCTTCAAAGTAGCCACCTTTTGCCTTGATTACTGCTTTGCACGCAGAAAAGGTGAACGGATGGACTCTACATGCCTGGTTCCCACCGTGAAGCATGGAGGAGGTGGTGTGATGGTGTGGGGGTGCATTGCTGGTGACACTGTTGGGGATTTATTCAAAATTGAAGGCATAGTGAAACCAGAATGGCTACTACAGCATTTGCAGCAGCATGCTATTCCATCCGGTTTGCGTTTAGTTGGACCATCATTTATTTTTCAACAGGACAATGACCCCAAACACACCTCCAGGCTGTGTAAGGGCTATTTGACCAAGAAGGAGAGTATTGGGGTGCTACGCCAGATGACCTGGCCTCCACAGTCACCAGACCTGAACCCAATCGAGATGGTTTGGGGTGAGCTGGACCGCTCACCGCTTCAATTTTGAATACATCTCCAACAGTGTCACCAGCAAAGCACCCCCACACCATCACACCACCTCCTCCATGCTTCACGGTGGGAACCAGGCATGTAGAGTCCATCCGTTCACCTTTTCTGCGTGCAAAGCAGTAATCAAAGCAAAAGGTGGCTACTTTGAAGAATCTAGAATATAAGACATATTTTCAGTTGTTTCACACTTTTTGTAAAGTGTATGTAATCCACATGTGTTATCATGTTTGATGCTTCAGTGTGAATTCACAATTTCATAGTCATAAAATTTACAGAAATCATTAATGAGAAGGTGTATCCAACTTTGTCTTACTGTTATATATATATATATTTATATTCATACAGATTCTACGTGTGATTCTACAATTTTCATAGTCATGAAAATACAGAAAAATCTTTGAATGAGAAGGTGTGTCCAAACTTTTGGTCTGTACTGTATATATATATGCACTGCTCAAGAAAATAATGGGAACACTCAAATAACATATCCTAGATCTAAATGAATGAAATATTCTCATTGAATACTTTGTTCTGTACAAAGCTGAATGTGCTGTCAACATAATCACACAAAAATCATTAATGGAACCAATGTAGGCCTGGATTTGGAGAGACCCCCAAAATGAAAGTGGAAACAAGTCCAAATGAAAATCAAAACAAGACAAAATTAAAGTGGAAATAAGTCAAAATTATGCTCAGTATTGTGTGTGGCCTCCACGTGCCTGTATGACCTCGCTACAACGCCTGGGCATGCTCCTGATGAGGTTGCAGATGTTCTCCTGAGGGATCTCCTCCCAGACCTGGACTAAAGCATCCGTCAACTCCTGGACAGTCTGTGGTGCAACGTGACGTTGGTGGGTGGAGCAGATCGCTCTCCACAGCGTCTCCAGACGCTGTCACGTCTGTCACATGTGCTGAGTGTGAACCTGCTGCCTGCAACATCCTTCAGCAGGCCCCTCAGGAGGACAGACACCGACACGAAGATAGGCAGAATCAAATGATCAAGTGAATCAGTGGACGCACCAATATAAAGAATAAATCAACACAATATATCATGAAAACTAGGAGCACAGATGTTATTAAAACAAATCAAAGGTAATTCTAGTTAAGTCATCACAGAATATACCCATAGCTGCAGGAGGCGATGTGTACTGGTCAGCGGCCCAAGGACGATGCAGAATACTGCAGGATTGCGCGGCTGACAGTGGCGCAGCATGTGACAAGCGCCCTATACACACCTCCTCCGAGTGCAGCTATATTACTAGGCAGCCCCCTCCATGGTGGTTACTCTCACCAGTATATTGCCCCCTTCATCGTGGCAGCTGCTGCAGTGCATTAGTATTGTGATCTCAGACCTGGTGATGGTATAACTGCTCTTTTTCGGCTGTTTCTCTCACACCCCACAGTCCCACACACCTCTACACTGCTTAGCACACAGAGGCTCCCTGGTACCTCTAGTTCACCACAGCTCCTCGCATTACACGCCTGATGCCGGCTCCTATATGGTCGGGGACGGGTTAATGAGCTCTCCTACCCCATCCTGGTCAGGTGACAACAGCGCACACACACATCATCACTCTGCGACCCCCGCCCCGCAGTTGCCATGTGGTGCCCCATCCTGGATGTCACTGCAGGGCAGGCACATACTTCTCTGTGATGAATGGATCATGTGACCTCTGTCCCTGCTGGTATTCTGATCCCGCCTACGCATGAATGTGATTGATCACATGGTCATGATGTCACGGAAGGTCCTTTAGCTTTCTGTGATATTTAGCTATTACCTACCGGCATCCCTGACATTAAGAACAGATCGAGCGGCCCACTACAGGCATCGGCCCTTCTGGCATTTGCCAGAAGTGCCCGATGCACAGTCCTGCCCTGCCATTGTCTGTCTGTGTGTGCCCCGCTTAGCATGGTAAAAAGGAGTGAACTGTCTGAGGACTAGAGATGAGCGACTTTGCCTCCGGGAGGGTCGAGTCGGGTTTCGGACCACCCAACTTTATCAAAAGTCGAGTCTAACGAAATCAGCCGACTGTCGGCAAAAGTCGGAGTTTCAACCGAAACCCGACCCGACCCCAATGCAAGTCAGTGGGGAAGCAAAGTCACCATGTAGTGGAGGACAGTAAACACACCTACAGTGCCCATTTCAATGCCAATGACATCAATTCTTATTACTTAAGATTGGCAACTTTAATTAACTTTATAATAATAGTTACGCATTGAAAACTGGGGGTTATTTGGCTAATGTTGTGGGGGGGGTAGGGCTGGCTCCAGGTTTTCGTGGGCCCCGGGCGAAAGAGTCTCAGTGGGCCCCTTTAACACATACCACAATTCATGTTGCTCCAATACGGCAGAAAAATATAGGTATAGTACAATGCCAAATACTTCACTTCTTACATTACATGACTGATATCTATTGTAAATTCTACAATAGCTCAAAAACCGGACAGTATAGTCCTCCATACAGTATTATGGGCACCACATAGTGCGCCATACAGAATAATGAGCCCCATATATTGCTCCATACATAATTGGTCCCATATAATGTTCATACAGTAAATGATGAGCTCCACATAATGCTCCAGTATATGATGGTCCCCATATAATGTGCAATACAGTAAAGGATGGTCCCCATAGAGTATAATGAACCCCACATATTGCGCCATACAGTATAATGAGTCGCATATAAAGCTCCATACAGTATATGATGGGCCCAATATATTGCTCCATACAGAATGGGCACTATATAATACTCCATACAGAATAGGCCCCATATGTGCTCCATAGATGCTCCATATATAAAGGGCCCTATATGATGCCCCATAAATAATGAACCCCATATGATGCTCTAGTATATGATGGGCCCCAGTGTATGATGAGCCCATATATAATGCTCCATATATAATGGGCTCCATGTGATGATCCATATATAATGTGCTCCATATGATGCGCCATATATAATGTACTCCATATGATGTTCCAGTATATGATGGGCCCCATGGATGATGCTCCAGTGTATGATGGGCCTATATAATGTTCCATATATAATGGGCCCCATATGATGCTCCAGTATATAATGGGCCCCATATATGATGTTCTAGTGTATAATGTGCCCCATATATAATGCTCCAGTGTATAATGCGCCCTATCTATGATGCTCAAGTGAATGATGGGCCCCATATATAATTCTCCAGTGTATATCTCAATTGCTCCAAACATTAAAAAAATGAAATACCTCTCCTCGCTGGGCACTGCTCTACTCTGGACTCCTCAGCATCACCATCTTCCAGCTCTCTGCACTGTGACTATTCAGGCAGAGGGCGCACAGACGTGACGTCATCGCGCTCTCTGACCTGAATGTCACTGTCAGGAAACGCGGAAGACGTCACAGCGGTGGAGCAGGGAGAGGTAAGTATTGCAAGTGCTGGGGCCCTGAGCAAGCAGGGGGCCCACTCATGGGCGCCGGCACTGGCACAGGGCCCCTCATAGTACGCCGGTGTCTCTGACTGCGAGTGGGCCCTCCCACCTGCTCAGGACCCCGGCACTTGCCAGGGTGCGCCAGGTGCTGACGCCGGCCCTGGGGGGGTACAGCCCAGTTAGGTAGGTGGAAAAACAGGCATAGGACGTTCAGCAGCTGGAAATGGAGGAATTGGAGAAGTTGGAGAAAGAGGATGACAAAGCGAGCCATTTTGCTGGCAACCTATGTGTCATCAGGGAAGGTGGTACAAAATCCTTTGAAACCCAGGCATGGTTCATTTTAATGAAGGTGAGATCACCTACATTTTGGGTCAACAGCCGGGTCCTTCTTTCTGTCAGGATTAATCCAGCAGCACTGAAGACTCTTTCTGATAGCACACTACCAGCAGGGCAAGCGAGCTCCTGTAAGGCATATTGTGCCAATTCCGGCCAGGTGTCCAGTTTATAGACCCAGTAGTCAAAGGGGAATGACCTGTGAGGGAGAACATCAATAGGGGAGGAGAGGTAATTTTGAACCATAGTTGACAACTGCTGTCCCCTGTCTGTTGCAATCGATTCAGTATTACCAGTCGTGTGAGCGTTACTCACGAAATCAGTCCACAACATGGTCATGAAACCCCTGTCTCCAACGCCACTTCGGCTGTGTGCACCACGAACACCTCTTCCATGTTGCCCAGTACGGCTCGTGGTAGAACCTGCACTGCTGTTGTGTGCTGGAAATTCCTCTAACAAACGGTTTACCAGAGTTGCTTGTTTGTTCGCCAATATTAGCTCTAGGTTCTCCTGTGGCATGATGTTCTGTAATTTACCTTTATAGCGTGGATCGAGGACGCTGGCCAACCAGTAGTCATCATCCTTCATAATTTTGGCAATTCGGGGGTCCCTTTTTAGGTTCCGCAAGAGATAATCACACATGTGGGCCAATGTTCCAGGTGTCAATGATACACTGCCAGTGGTGGGTGGAGGAGCACTTTCTGCCAAATCCACATCCCTCCAGTCACGCACAAACCCTGTACCTGACCTTGGCAAGCCAACATTTTCTCTTGCCCCCTGAGAAGCATCCTTCTCCCCAAAATTATCATCCCCCTCATCCTCCTCCTTTTCCTGTTCTTCCTCCACCTCGCCCAGGACAGTTCCCTGAGCAGACAATGGCTGACTGTCATCAAGGCTTCCTTCCTCCTCCTCCTCTTCCTCCTCTGCTGCAGACGCCTGATCTTTAATGTGCTCAAAGTGTGCATGAGCAGACGCATAAGTGGGATGCTCATGCTTATGATGGCGTCGTCTGCGCTTACCAGTCATGTGCATTCCTCAAAACACTGAAGGACTTTACAGAGGTCTTTCAGCTTTGACCACTGCACACCCGACAACTCGATGTCTGCCCTCAAACTGCCTGCCCGTGTATCCTCCCACAAATGCATTACAGCCTGCCTCTGTTTGCACAGCCTCTCAACCATGTGCATGGTGGAGTTCCACCTTGTTGCAACGTCTATGATTAGGCGGTGCTTGGGGAGGTGGAGTGATCGCTGCAGCCTCTGCATATGACTCAAGTCTACGGGCGAGCGATGGATGTGCGAGCACAGTCATCGCACCTTATGGAGCAGGGCTGGTAACTCCGGATAATTATTTATGAAGCACTGCACCACCATGTTCAAGGTGAGAGCCAGGCATGGTATGTGTCTGAGTTTAGCCAGGGCTATGGCTGCCACAAAATTACGTCCATTATCACTGACTACCTTGCCTGGCTCAAGATGTAGACTGCCCAGCCATGACTCAGTTTCTCGCTGCAAGTAGTCGGCCAGTACCTCCTCGGTGTGTCTGTTGTCGCCCAAAGACATCACCTTTAAAACGGCCTGCTGACGCTTACCACTAGCAGTTCGATAGTGGGACACCTCGTGTGCAACACTGGCAGCTGCGGATGGAGTGCTCGTGCAACTGCGCTCTGTCGACGAGCTTTTGCTTCTGTAGGAGGAGGAGGGCCGAACGCCTACAGCCAACTGTTGCCTATACCGTGGGCTAGGCAGCACTGTTCCACCGCCGCTTTCTCCTGTGGACCCTGCATCCACCACATTCACCCAGTGCACAGTGATGGACACATAACCGCCCTGGCCATGCCTACTGGCCCATGCATCTGTTGTGAGGTGCACGTTACCATTTACTGATTGTTTGAGTGCATGGACAATGCGGTCTTTCACATGCAGGTGGAGGGCACGGATAGCTTTTCTAGAAAAGAAGTGCCGACTGGGTAGGTCATAGCGTGGGACAGCGTAGGCTGTTATGTTAAGGTAGCTGTGGAGGCAGGAGCAAAAAACCGCATAGGCAGCCTAACACCAGAGAAGTTGGAAACTAATAGGTTGCAGACCCCTAAACTAACCGCACAACTAGAAGTAGCCATGGGACGTTCCTCATCACAGCCGGAGAGATAGCTATCCCTGAAGATGGAAAGAGGAAAGCTAACTGCCCCGGAGTAGACCCCAAAAGAATAGGAAGCCCCCAGACATATAATGATGGTTAGACAAGATGAAAATACGAACACAGACAGAAAATAGATTGAGCAAACACTGGGGCCCAAAACTGTCTAGATAGGACAGCAAAGGAGAGAATACTGTCTGCAACCGAAAAAACCCTAGGAAAAACTCCAACACTTTTGAATCCAAAAATACTGAGACCACACGGTCTTGACCACCTATATCAGATCTCTGGTGTGGACACGTAGCAACCCAGCAGTAAAATATCACAAGAACTGAGCAAATGAACAAATACAAAAAACGAACGGAGACCAGCCAAAGCCCCCAAAGGATACCCGGCTGAAGACAAAAAGCAATGCAGCAAAAAGCAAGGAATTCAAGCCACAGCAAAAAAATGAAAGAGACTTATCTGAATGCAAGCAGGAGACAGCAGAAATGCAAGCTGAATTCCAACCTAGACCAGGAAGAACAATTGATCACCGCAAGGATCATGGGAGGTCAGGTCGCTTATATCAGGCCAGTCAGTATCACCTGACAACCACTCGTCAACTGCAGGTGTAGGACTCTTGGTGTTCAACATAGGTTCAATACCCTCAGCAACCACCAGAGGTAGCTTCAGCTCCGAATTCGTCTCCAATACGTTCACAACAGTACCCCCCTCTTGAGGAGGGGTCACCGAACCCTCACTTGTGCCACCAGGACGATCAGGATGAGCTCGGTGATAGGCACGGACCAGTCTTTCAGCAAGAATGTCAGAAGCAAACACCCAAGAATTGTCCTCCTGACCATAGCATTTCCACTTCACCAAGTACTGGAGTCTCCGCCTGGCCAAACGAGAATCCAATATCTTCTCAACCACATACTCCAAATTGCCCTCAACCAAAACAGGATCAGGAGGCGCAGCCATAGGAACCACTGGCTCGACAAATCTCTTCAATAAAGATTTGTGAAATACGTTGTGAATCTTGAATGTTCCTGGAAGAACGCAAATGGAAGGAAACGGGATTAATAATCTCCACGATCTTATAAGGTCCAATGAACCTAGGCTTAAATTTTGGAGACGCGACCCTCATAGGCATATTTTTTGAGGACAACCAAACCAAGTCACCCACTTTAAATCGAGGACCATCAGTCCTATGCCGTTGGCAAACCGCTGGGCCTTCTCCTGAGAGAGAGATAGCTTATCCATCACTTGATCCCAAATCAGCTGCATTCTCTCCACAATAGAGTCAACACCAGGACAGACAGAAGCCTCCACCTGCCCTGAAGAAAATCGAGGATGAAACCCGAAATTGCAGAAAAATGGAGACATCAAGATGGCAGAACTAGCCCTATTATTCAAAGCAAACTCAGCCAAAGGCAAAAAAGAGACCCAGTCATCTTGATCAGCAGACACAAAACATCTCCAATAAGTCTCCAAGGTCTGGTTGTTCTCTCAGTTGTCCATTGGTCTGAGGGTGGAACACAGAGGAAAAAGACAGCTGAACTCCCAGTTTGGAACAAAATGTCCTCCAAAATCTGGAAACAAACTGGACTCCTCTGTCAGACACAATGTAACCGAATCTCCTGTTGAAAAAACAAGGGCACCAACTCGGAGGATGGCAACTTAGGTAGTGGCACAAGATGTATCATCTTGGAAAACCTATCACAGATTACCCAAATAATGGTCATTCTCTGAGAGACAGGGAGGTCGGAAATAAAATCCATAGAGATATGGGTCCATGGCCTCTTGGGTACAGGCAATGACATTAATAAACCACTAGAGCGAGAGCAAGGTTTGGACCGAGAACAAGTTCCACAGGACTGCACAAAGTCCCTGACATCACGTGACAAAGTGGGCCACCAAAAGGACAGACTGACCAAATCTCTGGTAGCAAAAATACCAGGATGGCCGACCAACGTGGAGCAATGAATCTCGGACATCACATTCTTCCTCCACTGGTCTGGGACAAACAATCTCCCAGCAGGGCAACGTTCAGGTTTATTCTCCTGAAATTTCTCCAAAGCCAGTCTCAAATTGGGCGAGATAGCGGAAAGAACCACACTCTCCTTCAGAATAACAGCAGGCTCAGTTACCTCAGGAGAATCCAGAAAGAAACTCCTCGAGAGGGCATCCGCCTTAACATTCTTAGTGCCTGGGAGAAAAGAGATCACAAAATTAAAACGTGTGAAAAACAAGGCCCACCTGGCCTGTCTAGGATTAAGTCACTTGGCTGATTCAAGATAAACCAGGTTCTTATGATCCGTGAGGACCACCACCTGATGCTTGGCTCCTTCCAGCCAATGTCTCCACTCCTCAAAAGCCCACTTCATGGCCAATAAACTCCCGATTACCCACATCATAATTATGTTCCGCTGGGGAAAATTTTCGAGAGAAAAAGGCACAAGGGTTTCTCTTAGAGGTCTCCGGATCCCTTTGGGACAAAATGGCTCCTGCACCAATCTCAGAAGCATCAACTTCACCTGAATGGTAGAGAAACATCAGGTTGGCACAGAACAGGAGCAGAAGTGAGTCTCCGCTTAAGCTCCTGAAACGCAGAACTGCCTCAGGAGACCAATTCACTACATCAGAACCCTTCTTGGTCAAATCAGTCAGTGGCTTCACAATACCAGAGAAATTAGCTATATATTTATGATAAAAATTAGCAAAACCCTAAAATCTCTGAAGAGCCTTCAATGTAGTGGGTTGAACACAATCACAAATGGCCTGAACTTTGACCGGGTCCATTTCAATAACAGACGGAGACAAAATGAATCCCAGAAATGAAACCTTCTGTACGCCAAAAAGACATTTTGATCCCTTCACATACAATGCGTTTTCTCTCAAAATCCGGAATACAGTCCGAACATGTTCCACATGAGAATCCAGCCATTGGAAAAAATCAAGATATCGTCCAAATAAACGTTCAGAAGTTTATCCACGAAAGCCCGGAAAATATCGTTCATAAAGGATTGGAAGACTGAAGGGGCATTAGTGAGCCCCAAAAGGCATCACTAGGTACTCAAAATGCCCCTCTGGGGTATTAAAAGCCGTCTTCCATTCGTCTCCGTGCTTGATGCGAATAAAGATTATACGCCCCCCTGAGGTCAAGCTTGGTAAACCAACAAGCACCCTTTACTCTGAAAAATAGGTCAAAATCAACAGTAAGGATATTGATATTTAACAGTGATCTTATTCGGGAGATGATAATCAATACACGGCCTCAATG
>JARQOD010000001.1:52939407-52980517 GCA_033576555.1 Oophaga sylvatica
TTCAGCCCGTAAAGCCAACAACTTTTCCTCGGGCAATCTAAACTCCCATGCCACCGTGTCGATGACTATTCCCAAAAAACACAAACAAGAAGATGGGCCCTCAGTTTTGCCTGGCGCCAAAGGAACCCCAAAATGCTCCGCCACCCACTCAACAGTTTTCAAGATCCCATGGCAGCATGAAGAATTTGCTGGGCCTACACACAGAAAATCGTCCAAGTAATGAATAACAGATTCACAACCAGACACCTCTCGCACCACCCACTCCAAAAAAGAACTAAAAGCCTCAAAATAAGCACATGATAAGGAACAGCCCATCGGCAAACATCTGTCAACAAAGAACTCCCCCTCCCAAAAACAACCCAGCAGCTTCAAACTATCAGGATGAACTGGCAAAAGTCGAAAAGCAGATTCAATGTCAGTCTTAGCCATAAGGGCCCCTCGACCACACTTCTTCACCCACCGCGCAGCCTCGTCAAAAGAGGAATAAATAACCGAACAAATTTCCGGATCAATGCCATCGTTCACCGACCTCCCCCGTGGGTAAGAAAGATGCTGAATAAGCCGAAACTTGTTCGGCTCCTTCTTGGGAACAACGCCCAACGGGGAAACCACTAAGTCCTGAAAAGGTGGCGACGAGAAAGGGCCCGCCATACGACCCAACAAAACCTCTTTTGCCAATTTCACACTGACCACCTCCTTATGCAATAAAGCCGAATGCAAATTCTTAAGTACCCGCGGGATAACAAACGGAGGATGCGGGATAACAAAACCATCCTTAAAACCATTGAACAGTAACGTCGCCTTTTCCCTGTCACCGTATCTATTTAGATAAGGGACCATCTTTTCCAAACTCACCGGAGTCTCTCCCTTGGGAATTACCACCCCCAGGCTTCTGCTTCCCTTTTTTAAAACACTTAGACGCTCCATGGGAGGCGCCATTGCAATTGGAGCAGACATGCTTAAATTTACACCCCGCCCCAAACTTACACTGGCCGTCATTAAACTGCCAGCACACCCCAAATTTGTTCCCACTTCCTTGGCCTTGACCACTTCCTCCCGCTGCCCCAGCTGTATTTCCACTCTGGCCGGCGCCCCCAGTTCCCCCGAGAAAGGAATGCCCAAACTTATTCTGTGCAATGACTCTCATCCACAGACCAATGTCCTTCTGATCCCAACGAATCGCCGGACGCACGGCCTTCCTTTGCCTGAACTGCTCATCATACCGCAGCCAAGCCTGTCCCCCATACACCCTATGCGCCTCCCCAATAGCATCAAAATAACAAAACAAAGCCGAGCAGTTGTCTGAAGCTTTCTCCCCGATAACACTTGCTAAAATAGCAAACGCTTGTTGCCAGTTGACGAACGTCTGAGGAATTAATCGCCACCTCCGTTTCTCCTCCTCCTCCTTCTTACTATCTTCCTTTTTAATTTTATCCAAATTAAACTTCTCCAAAGGCAACAATGAGAATATTTCAACGTACTCATCCTTCCAAATACGCTCCTTAACTTCCTTCTTCAAATGAGCCCCAAGGGGCCCTCAAAACAAACATATACCTCCCCGTGAGCCCTATCATCTAAACGCACCCGACACTCCTTTTCCTTCTCTGTCTGCACCGACACAGACACCGGTTCAGCACTAAGCCCTTCCTGTTCCGACACGCTCGCCACTATCTGCCCCCCAACCTGTGATCCAACCCACGCCGTCACTGGAGACGGAGAACTTATACCCTTCTCTAATCGGGATAGCAAATTCCGCACATCTACCAGCATATCCGTAACCCCGGCTACCTCGGCCACCCCCCCAACACTATTACTAACTCCCGGCCGAGCTACCCCAAACGGTGAAGAAGACAAAAATGAATGACCAACGCTTAACATAGAATTATACTCACCGGGCTGCGAGGGAGCTGTGAGCCCTCCAGCCGGATAACCTGGTTCCAAAGGTGCGTCGCCACCGCCCTGATCTGACACCACAACTCCGCTGACCTGCTCCTGACATCCGGAAACCGCTCCGTGACTTCCAGATGAAGAAGGCCTAAACCCCGTTGGGGATCCAGCCCGCTGATCCTGAAACAACATTGAAGACTGGGTCGCAGCAGCACCGCCGATGGATTAGCAGCAGCAGCCAAACCAAGCAGCCCCGCGTTCACCCCACAGCAACGGCCCTCCGATCCCTCTGTAAACCCTCCGCCTATGGGGGGTAAAAGCTGCTGACCCGTGCCGACCGATGCCACGGCCGCCGAAATTCTGAAGCCGTCCACAGAGGCAGGCCGCAGTGCAGTAAAACTGCCGCTGTGACCCCCCGACGAACCTGGAACCCCGCCATCACCAAGAGGGGAAAATTGCTGATCTGATGAGCCGGCCGTTCCGTAATTTGACAACGCACCTGCATGACCATCCGGAACAGATAGCAATGCAAGCCGATCGCAACTGCGACCGCCCGCTGACGCAGCTCTCAAAAAACGCCCATCGCTTAGCAGCTCCAACGACGACGCATCACCGATGCTTCCTGAGGCGGGCCGCCCAGAAGGTACCTCGCCACTGCGACCTCCCGAAGACGCAATTCTCCTGCGACGCCCGGGACATACCGGCTCCAAAGACGACGCACCCGAAGTGCGATTGGAAGCAGGTCGCACAGCAGGTGACTCAGCACTGCGACCCCCCGAGGACGCAGATCTTCCACGACGCCCGGCGCTTGGAGACACCAACGCCGACGCACCCGCGCTGCTATCTGAAACAGGCCGCAAAAAGGATCGCTCACCACTGCGACCTCCCGAGGACGCAGCTCTCGCTTGACGGCCGGCGCGCAAAGACTCCGCCCCCCGACGTGCACTCGGCGGGAGAGAAGTTACCGCCGCAGGGCCTCGCTGGCTTGGTGGATTCCTCCCAGGCCGAGGCCTGCTAACGCGAGCTCCGCGCGCCGCCCGGCCTGGAGGGGCCCGTGAGGGGCTCCTGCGCCGACGCGAGGCCCGAGGAGCCTGATCCGGCGACAGTCTTTCAGGAGGCCTCACCCTTCTTGGCCGCCTCTCCCTTTGCGATGCCCCAGACGACGGACCAGAAGCTCCCTGAACGATAATCGCCACCTGCGCTTCCAGCCATCCAGGAGGCTGCGACGAGGCCGCAGCCCTGAGGCGCTTTATTGCCGCGTTTTCAGACATGGTAAGTTGTACTGCGTCTTACTACTGATGGGGCAAGACAGGAACTACCCTGGGACCGCCCTATCACTGCCTTATAAACCCCCCCAACCACTCCCCCCCTTATTTAAATGTTCCTCCCTCATTTTAAACCCCTCCAAACCCCCGTCATGCCGGCCTCCGCCCACGCCTCTTTCTTGAGGGGAGGGAGGCTCTGCTCCGGCCATTACTGTTACTGCCTTTCAGTTCTTTGTACACAGGCACCAGTCTACCTCCTTCATCCTTATGGGTAACTAAAGTAAGACTCTCTGCTCTCCTCTGTGGTGGTAATTCTGTCTCTAGAATTGCATTATTCTCTTGCAGCTGGTCTGGTCTCCTCTCATAGGACATAAAGACAGCAATACAGCCTGGAGCTTCCTTCTTTGCTCCTCTGTGGCCCCATTGATAGCTGTGAGCCAGGGCAAAACATGACAATTGCCACAAACACTAACACTACTTGCAGACACTTTTTACTGCTGGTCACCATAGTATTTTTTCCTTCCGCATATGTATAACCGCAGCTGGCAGGAAACAGGAATCTTTAATGCAATCTCAACCGGGAAGGATTGCACATTCTAATATTGACCCAAAGCTGTCCTCCGACCCAGGTGCATTACCAGCAACTTAATGCATTAACTCTTTAGAAGACACAGCACAATGGCTTAGACCTCCTAACTGCTATCAGCCATTTGAAGACTTTGAATAAATATATCTCCTGAATATGATTTTATGAATACTCCTTTCTGCATTTGAGTCGCACTTAGTTCCAGGGCAATGGGGTACTCGGCACCGAGCCCATGAAAGTCTATGGGGTTTGTCACTGGCAGCGGGACTCGGTCCGTGGCCCTGGGCGCTCATACAATGGGGGAATATTTACAGGGGATTATTAGAATAGGTAGTTCGTGACGCCACCTGTGGTATCTGGTTAATCGAACCAGCGCTGCTATAAGGACTTTCACAGGGGATGTTATGGGGGCAGCTGGGTGGTAGTCTCCCACAGGTGAGACGGGTCCCTGGAAGTCTATGGTGATGATGATGCAGGGTGTAGATAATAATTCAGTCGCACACAGTGCAGCTTCTTTTCATACCTTTTACTGGTAGATGGTTCATCAGATCCCGGGGAGCTGGTTGGGGTGGAGAGTGCACATTCTGGTAACAGCTGAGCAGGTTAGAGGCCTCCTTAACTTCAATATGTAGGTGAGTCCAACTTACCTGAAGCGAAGTTAACTCTGAATCTCCAGCTTTCTCAATAGCTGTACTGCCGGCCAACATTGTGGTGGAGCCTTCTGAGTGATGAAACTAAGTCCTTACTTTTGCATGGCCTTGCTCAAAGTCCCTGTTCCACCTGACTCCGGTTACGTATTGACACTTAGGGCTGCTCTCTGCGACCTGTAGTCCAGATGCCTCCGGTTTTCTTGTTACTAAGCTTGAAACTGTAGCAACGCTTCGGACCCCGGTGTCCGGTGATTTAGTGCAAGTAATCCAATACCTGTAGCACTTCTCTATCTTCTCCACTGCGCCCTTCGCCCTGCTTCACGCTCTTAACATAAGCACTTGTAGATTTCAATGGCGAAGTCAGCTTTCTCTAGGACTCGCTGAGCAGCCCTCAGTTACTCTAAGTCCCAGCTGGACTGATACTGAGCTGATTCGTCCGAAGACAGGAAAACAGATTCCACTACTCTCCCTCCTAGGTTGGCTGACTGACTAACCACCTATGCTACGTGTCACTCCCTCCTATATATCAGATGGGTGTGTCTGAAAAAGTGAGTGACAGTGAATGAATATCAAGCGTTGCTGTTACCTTCCTGTGCACTCTCCTGGATTTTCATGTGTGCCTGCGTAGCTGGGCTACACATCCCCCCTTGGTAAAACACAGCACTCCCGGGCTGTAAAAGACAAAAAGAACATTTTGTTTTGCATTAACAATAAACATTTTTAACTCATTCCCATCCGGGAGGTACGAATTCTTGAACGTTGCAATTTGTACAATAGAAAATACAAAAGTATCAAAACATTTTTCTCATAAATATTCACAATATCAGACAATATTCTTGTGGAGGACCTGCACCAAAAACCTCCCACGTGGGTCCTGGGTGGGCTGCAGGACTTCTGACTGCAGACCTCACTCTAGGCCCACCATACGGGTTTTTCTTCAGAGGTAGAATGTAGTAGTGGTTTTATGTAAAACCAAGATAATGCACCGTAGCGCAACTATTTACATAGACAAGTTCTTGGGCTGGCATAGTCCACAGCCTCTCAGTCCATGAAGGGTTAAATACATATATACATTTTAGAAATCCACACTATAATTTAACTTTTACTTTACCCAACCAGGGTATACTATGCATACCATGCACATTATGTAAACATTTATTCTTTAACTTTTCAAATTCTCCTTTCCTTGTACCCAGCCGGGTATTCTACTCAATATGTAAACTCTATACATACTGTACACAGTAATAAAGTGCAAAAATGGCAATTATTTCTTCAAAACTTTTTACAATTTCTAGAATGCGGTAAACCCTGTCTGGGTCCTACCAGTCCTCACTTTTACAACTTTCAATGACGTCTTCCACTCCTGGGGCTGGAACGACGCGATGCATTTTGGATCTCATAACAAATAAGTCATGGCCCGATATCAGTGTTTGCGTGGCCACAGTCCTTGTGCGAACCACCTGGGACGCAACGGGTGTCTCAAGCAAATATTGGCTTTTAATCAAAGATGCAGGCTTAGGCTGCGATTTAACTGTGGTCGCATCATCCGGTTGCGATACAGAATGAGTCGCAGGTTGCGTTTGCGGGATACTTTGCTGATTGCGATGTCGAGCAGGTCGCTATTTGTGAAGCAGGGGGCGATGCCGGGTAGGTCGCCAGTTGCGATGTCGAGCAGGTTGCTGTTTGCGAAGCAGGGGGCGATGCCGGGGCACGGCCTGGTGCTGTTGGAGCTCGGGACACTGAGACACGGGAGACATTCAAGGCAAACCACCCCCGCTGACTACAGTGCCGAGTGTAGGTGACGGTATCCCCTTTTAGCAGGTGGAACCCCGCATCACCGCGGTGAACATAGATCCTTGAAGAGAACCGGGCTCACATATGTAACCCCAAACTCCTCGGGCCTTAGAGGCACACACCGTCCCCTGGCGCCACGGTTCTCGACGCGTACCTTGGCCTCGCCTGATGTTTTCCTTTTCAGCGAGAATCCCTCCTGGTACCGCTGACGGAACCGCTGCACTTCCCTCTGCTCCTGCTGCCGTCGCTGCTCCATCTCTTCCCAGTCGATCTCCATCATTAACGACTGGGTCCCCTCCGGTGTCCCTACCGGGGAACTGTGCGCCGCTGCGGCCTCCTGGCCTGGCTGGCACTCCGGAACGAGCAGGGCCTCCTCAGCCTCCTTTTCTCCCGCCGCTTCATCGGTGGAGTCGGTATCAGCACTTTTGGAGCCGGCTTCCGGTTCTTCATCAGCTTCGTTCTTGGGGGAGAGAGCATTGCGTCCCACAGCAGCCGCTGTTTCAGGGCACGCCAGCTTCTCTCCATCTCCTCCACTTCTTTACAGTGGCGGGCCACTTCTTCCAGCACCGCATCCACCTTCTCCATGACATAGAGGATCAGGTCCCGATCTGGGACAGCTCCGGCACAGGTAGGAAATCTTCAGGGGAGCAGGGCCTGCCTGCCACTGCTCTACTGCAGAGCTGTTCTGGTCCTTCTGCCACCTCGTCCCAAGCCAGACTGTAATGTCCATCAGGAACAATCTGGTCTCTTCCGTGGAGGCGGGATTTGCGTCTCCTCCTCTTCGGATAGAGGATGAAGAGGAGGCGGATTTCCTTAGCAGTGGGGCAGGACCGCACATTGTAGTAGCATTTGGAGAGGGCGGCCATAACTTTCGCGCCTCAGGGGGGTACACGCCCACGAATGCACGCCCACCTTCTTCACCAGCGCCTCAGGGCGCCAACTTGGCGGTAAAATGGCGGTATTTGGCGCCAAATGCAGCAAACAGTCTTTTTCTCACAAAACAGTTCAATAGGCACACAGGACTCACAATTGCAAGCTTTCGTATCCTGTTCGTGACGCCAAAGATTTGAGTCGCACTTAGTACCAGGGCAATGGGGTACTCGGCACCGAGCCCATGAAAGTCTATGGGGTTTGTCACTGGCAGCGGGACTCGGTCCGTGGCCCTGGGCGCTCATACAATGGGGGAATATTTACAGGGGATTATTAGAATAGGTAGTTCGTGACGCCAACTGTGGTATCTGGTTAATCGAACCAGCGCTGCTATAAGGACTTTCACAGGGGATGTTATGGGGGCAGCTGGGTGGTAGTCTCCCACAGGTGAGACGGGTCCCTGGAAGTCTATGGTGATGATGATGCAGGGTGTAGATAATAATTCAGTCGCACACAGTGCAGCTTCTTTTCATACCTTTTACTGGTAGATGGTTCATCAGATCCCGGGGAGCTGGTTGGGGTGGAGAGTGCACATTCTGGTAACAGCTGAGCAGGTTAGAGGCCTCCTTAACTTCAATATGTAGGTGAGTCCAACTTGCCTGAAGCAAAGTTAACTCTGAATCTCCAGCTTTCTCAATAGCTGTACTGCCCGGCCAACATTGTGGTGGAGCCTTCTGAGTGATGAAACTAAGTCCTTACTTTTGCATGGCCTTGCTCAAAGTCCCTGTTCCACCTGACTCCGGTTACGTATTGACACTTAGGGCTGCTCTCTGCGACCTGTAGTCCAGATGCCTCCGGTTTTCTTGTTACTAAGCTTGAAACTGTAGCAACGCTTCGGACCCCGGTGTCCGGTGATTTAGTGCAAGTAATCCAATACCTGTAGCACTTCTCTATCTTCTCCACTGCGCCCTTCGCCCTGCTTCACGCTCTTAACATAAGCACTTGTAGATTTCAATGGCGAAGTCAGCTTTCTCTAGGACTCGCTGAGCATTCCTCAGTATACTCTAAGTCCCAGCTGGACTGATACTGAGCTGATTCGTCCGAAGACAGGAAAACAGATTCCACTACTCTCCCTCCTAGGTTGGCTGACTGACTAACCACCTATGCTACGTGTCACTCCCTCCTATATATCAGATGGGTGTGTCTGAAAAAGTGAGTGACAGTGAATGAATATCAAGCGTTGCTGTTACCTTCCTGTGCACTCTCCTGGATTTTCATGTGTGCCTGCGTAGCTGGGCTACACATCGGACAGCACACTCTTATATTTCCGCAACATATATCCTTTATAACTTCCCTTGGTGTCATCCTGCCAGGACATTACTGACCCAGCATTTGTCCCACAAAACAGTGATCACTCTTGCGACATTCCACTTTTTGGGGTACATTTTTTTGTAGCACCACACATCACATACCAGTAATACACTTTAGACCAGGGGTGGGGAACCTTTTTTCTGCCAAGGACCATTTGGATATTTATACCATCCTTTATAGGCCGTACAAATCGTGCGTCAACTGCGCCCACAAAGTACATCCTAATACAGGCAGTGGTGTCAGGACATAGTCTTTCATTCTTTCATTGCAAGTGCCTAATTGTTCAGTAGAGAATGCTGCTTGCATGAGCTCACAGAGCAAGAAGTGCTGGGGGCCATCAAACAGAGCTGCCATCCCAAGCATTGCGGTCTCCGGGAATCTTCCCGGGAAGCTGGATAAAAGGACATCGTGGGAGGTAAACCGTCATTGGGCCTGAGGTTCCCTACCCCTGCTGCAGACCATAGGTATGTTCTATGCTGTGAGACCATGACATTACAAGTAATTGGAGATTTCTTTGCTTCTCCAAGATACTTCTCAAATGCATCCTAGGCTCATTCTGCATATAACTTGCAATGTATACATTGCTAAAAGCTTTGGTAATTCTCTGCCTGGCTTAGTTGTCACTGTAGTACTCAGTCATTCCAAGTGTTGCTCTGACTAATCTTTGGATTTAGAAATGTGAAAATGTAATGAATGTGCATTTTTTGGAGGAAAACTGTCTGAAAACACGTGTCCAAGAGAATCTAATGCTGAGGTCTACCATAACTGTGGAAAAAAGACATGGGCCACTTACCATATAGTACACTTTGAGCTACTGTGGATGGGTAAAGTTCTCAGAGCTGAAAACCAGGTTTTTAGTTAACATTTTGTTCAGAATGAATAAGCCCACAGCTCCATCATGGCGACTCTCTTAAGAGTCCATAACCTGTTAGGTGTAACAGTATGCAGTAGCCATCAATACATGACACTGTGACTGCACCATCAGTTGGAGCAATGCTGGTGCCCCAAAACACTCATACTGCCAGGCAAAAACCCACCTGGCCACATCACCCCACAGACACTGCACCACAGTGTAGTGGTGACAGAACAACACCGCCTGACAGAGCTCAAACACATTATAGTAGACAAGGAGGCAAAAACAAACACATACTTTATTGAACGACAAAGGATTTTATGCCAGAAAATGAAACTAAAAGTTCTTATAATGATATCAGCTATAACAGATACATGGAGTGATAGCTGGAACGTGCCACACAAGCTGTGCTCTAGCTATTGAAATGCAAAGTTCTATAGAAACAATATAAACAATTTCTACAGACTACTCTCTTCTAAATTCTTACCTGGCTACTGCTAATGGGCCGTGCTGCAACAGAGCCCTAACTAGAGAAATTTGCTCTATACCTTAATGCAGTTGAACACCGGTGTCACGCTCACAGTTCTGCAGCAGTGCAGGAGAAATTCTGTTAACTTCTGCTTGGTCCTGATGTAGTGGAGCCAAGTTTGCTGTGTTTAACTCTTTCTTCAGGTTAATGGTTCCGTCTTCTTCTGGGTACGGACAAGTCTCGCCTCACTTTCAATACTGAGGGGTCTTTAGTACCACAGGTACCACTAGTCCAATTGCACACAAATCAGAGGGGGGCATTGTCTCTTAAAGTCAAAGTATAATTAAATTCTTAACAGTGGCTGACCCCTACAAAAGCAACAATGGTTTTGAAATGTTTTCCTAGCTACAGTAGATAAGTGTATATAATATTTGAATGTGTGGTCCATGCCTTTATTCTATGGTTATGGTCTAATGCTGAGGTCTGTTAGTTTTCAGTGGGACTTTTACCTCTGATGTGAGGTAGCACATACTATCGCTGTTGAATTTATTGGCGTGGTTATTAGTATACTACCTGAATAGTCAGCGACACTAATGTCTAGTAATTGTGCAGCCTAGAAGACCTAACACTAAAGGACAAGAGGAACCATGTCTGATCACGTCTTCTGTGTCACTATTTCAGACTGCGTAGCAAATACTGAGCACACTCAGGGATTTTTGGTGCAAAAAATAAAATTTAATACATACAGTAGCCACTAGTTACAAATGTTTTGGTCGTGATAGACCTTCATCAGTATACTAGGGTTAATTTTTAGATGCTAATGTGAGTAGAACACAAACAGTAGCCAAAGATCTGCTAAAGAGTGTAGCCCAGAGCATAGGTGGTCAGTGACCTGCAATCAGGTATGCTGTGACCCAGACTAGGTATGTGCCGAGTATCATATGTCGCGGTATCCACCGCAAGACAGAGAGATGTGCACCAAAAATCCCTGAGTGTGCCCGGTGTTTGATACTTAGCTATAAGGTTTGGGAACTTACTGAGTGGCACCTCCATGTTTGGCTGTGCTAACATTTATTCTTATGTGTAGCCCAGCTGTGTCTTGAGCCACATGTTCCCAGGAGGATGCAACCAAGGTAAACCCACAATGACCTATATGCACACAACACATCTGCACTTTTCCCTATATCCACCAGAGGGAGCTCTTCCGAAGTATATAAAAGGCAGTGTAGAACGGCAGTTACCTCAGAACAGCCTAGTTACCAGAGAACATCAGATCTCGAGTTACCTCAGACAGTCAGTCTAGTCACCTCAGACGAGCTGAGAGGGAGAGATTAGCCTGGAGAGAGAGAGTACTTGAAAGACCGAAGTTTACAGCTTGAACTTAGTTTATTTAGTGGAGTCCAGTAACGGTGGGAAGGATTGCCACTTAGCCTGGTCAAAACTGAGTTAACTGAGGTATTGTTAGTGAGCGAGCGTGCCGACGCTTTCAGAGCGGTGAAGAGAAGGAAAAGCTGCTATCTACTGCTAGTGTGTGCTTATGTTAAAGGTGAGAGTAGGACGAAAGGCGAGTGGAAGAAAGAAGAGAGTGACAGAGGTTGAAACAGCATTGATCGCTTACCTCTACTCTGAACCACCGGACGCCGGGTCCGAGCTTGCTAGCATCTACACGACTAGTAGGAGATACCGGAGACCCTAGGGGACTTCAAGTCGCAGGGGCCCACAAGTGTTGATACGTAGCCGGGGTCAGGAAGACAGGAGTCTGGTCGGCCAACCATTAGAGACACTGTTCTGTCCCAGAGAAGGCCTCACCACAACGTCAGCCGGGAGTATATGAGAAGACAGAGTTAGACTTTGTTCTATACAGGTCAGAAACTCACACACATACAGGAGTACGGAGGCCCTACACCTACTCAGTGGGATTACTGGAAGTGCATCCTCCACCCTGACAGCTTCCCGGGACGTGCCTGCATCTACCATTAGTAAAGGTACAGAAAGTGACTTTCTTGTGTGTGTCTGCCTTATTGCTCCTGCACCCCTACACCGCCATATACCCTGAAGGATCGGTCTTGCCTGTGGAAGACTTAACACCTTGCTGCCCAGTAACAACCCCTCAGAGGTTCTACCCTGCAGCGCTGGTCACCCTGACCAGGAACCACAGGTGGCGTCACGAACATTTCTACAAACCTATAATCCCCTGTAAATATTCCCCTTTTATTGAGGTGAGCCCCCAGGGCAACGGACCGAGCTGCGCTATCCGTGACATCCCCCATTGAAGTGAATGGGCTCGGTGCCAAGTACCCCACAGGCCCTGGCTACGGGCGACTCACTTATACTATGTCAGACTGCATCTCAGTCATTGAAGACAGATCTTACTCGTTGTGAATTTTGAGATTGAATGATCAGTCCCAGAGGAAAAAGAAACAGATCTCTCTGAAACAACACATTACAAAGTTTCTTGTTTTCATGTTTACTATTGATTTATATATATAAAAAAATCTCTTTAAAACGATTGACCAGTTGTTGGCCAACCCATTTTCAATCCAAATGTTTGCCCCACAGTAAAATAACTACACTTTAATCAGAAATTTTTTTTAAAGCCTCACCATGTTATTTAATATCAGGACTGTTCACAATATAGCGTTGCTGCTCAAGGAGAACCGCTGACCCACTGGAAAATATGAAGAAAAATTCCAAGTGTCGACAATTAAATAAAATCTTCAAAGCTTTTAAAAATTTTTATTAAAATTCATAGTGGTAGATAAGATAATGCTCAGACACATTTCAGGCATGAACAGACCTTGATCACTGCGCATGATCAGTGATCGAAGGCAATTCAAGCCTAAATGCGTCTGAGTGTTATCTTATCTACCACCATGAATTTTTATCCTGTGTTTTGAAATAAAGCTTTGAAAATTTTATTTAGTTGCCGACATTTCAAATTTTTCTTCACAACTATACTTTTACTCACCTCCTGTGCCAGCAGTGATGACATTGGCTCTACCGGCAATCATGTCACATTGTCTTGTCCCCACCTTTGGACGAATCAGACATCAAGAATAAGGCTGCTTTCACATTTGCGTTTGAGCGACCTGCGCCTGTCTGCGCACGGCCGCCGCTAAGCTCCGCCCCGGCCACGCCTCCTCCCGACGGCTCCGCCTATGGGCGCATGACGACGCATGCGACCTGCATACCCTATCTTTATCATTGGGTACGCAGGCCGTGCGCAGGTATGCGTTTGGCGGTGCATGCGTCATTTTGACGGTGCACCGAGCGCACCAAAAAGCAGCATGCAACATTTTGGTGCGGTCGGTGCACCGTCAAAATGGCGCATGCGCCGCCAAACGCATACCTGCACACGGCCTGCGTACCCAATGATAAAGATAGGGTACGCAGGTCACATGCGTCGTCATGCGCCCATAGGCGGAGCCGCCGGGAGGAGGCGCGGCCGGGGGCAGAGCTTAGCGGCGGCCGTGCGCAGACAGGCGCAGGTCGCTCAAACGCAAATGTGAAAGCAGCCTAAGATTAACTGGTTGCTCACTTCCTCTTGATGTCTGATACATCTGAAAGTGGGGAGAATGAAACTAGCACTTCTTGGCAGCAGGGATCATGTGACATAACAATGCGACATGATCACCGGGAGAGCCAGTGCCGACACCACTGGAAGAGCAACGGAAGCGGAGGTGTATATAAGTATTGTTATTTTACTGGGGATAACATGGTGATTAAGAAGAAGATTTCCAAGTAGTGAACAACCCCTTAAAGGAAGTATTTAGGGAACTTTGTGGACTTGATTAAGGTTCTTACACAAGTTACTATGGCACAACTTAGAACATTACAGTGGGGTTCTTATGGCTCAGTTTTATAAGATAATGGTGGGTGCATTTTTAACTATTTTACTGTATATAGTATGCTAATCATGGGGGTCATTCTTATGGGACTTCAAACAAAAGGACAGTGGCAGTGTAGTGTTGTGGCCATTTTAGATTTTTTGTTCTGTAATACTGCAACTCCGCTCCATTCACTTGATTTATTATTATTAATGTTAAGGTTCTTCTCACAGTGGACTGAAAAGTTAATTGTGTCTAACAGTTGTCATCTCACTTCCAGAGAATGTCGCTGATGAAAGTTCATCTCCAGTCATCCCTGAAGTTTGTTGATATCTCCCTGGGTTTGGAATCTTTAGATAATTTGTGTTCGTTTTGCATGGCTGATTTTTTTTTCCTTTCATTTCAAAGTTTTTGGTCTTTATCAATAACCCTGCTCCATGCGCCTCACTAGTGAGTGTCATTAGGGACCGCAGTGAGATCTGTTCCATACAGTGAAATGGTGACGTTATTGATTAGAGACATTCCTCCATCTGCTATCGAGGCACGGACAGGTCCCAGAATGACACAAGAGGCATTGTTCAATATGTTATTAACTTCCCATTTTATTCTGATCCTCCAGATACATACTTACAGACAATTCTCAAATCCTCCAGATACATAGATTCTTTTGAATTGACATTAAGCCTCTCATTTTAATCTCTCGTCTGCCACAGGTATCTTCTATTTCAATGGAGTAATTATTGATTTCTTGTAGGAAAGGAAATGTATTCAGCTTTGTGTCTTAAGGTTCAGGCTATAATCCTCACAGGAGAGCCATGATTTCTCTGTAGTGTCTCATCATAATTCTGTACTTGGGGTCAAAGTATATTCATATCTAAGTTTTCTTTACTTTAATTGACATTCAGTAAGACCTTTATAATGAAAGTTGGAACAAGCAGTCTGACACGTACTTGATATGGGAAATTATGGATTTAGTGTCAGCTCTGATTATCATATATTGAGCTACTATATATGAATCCACATCAAGTCTGGACCAAGTCACTTCTTATAGATTCTTTTCTTATGGAGGTGAAACCTCATTATTCATGCTCCAATGAATAATGAGGTTTCACCTCCATAAGAAAAGAATCTATCCTCGGAGCTAGTCAGAACAAATTTACCGTGATTTTATCAAATGGTTGATGTCATAGACATGGCGATCAATATGGACACAGCTCACAGATCCCTCACCGCTGAAGACTGTTCATGTCCTTCTATGACATGCAGAAGTCTTACAAAATTATGGTCATGGTATATTGGTAGAAGAGTGGTCTCCAACTTGTGGCTTTGGACCTGAGGGTGTCAATGCTGGGACCTCCTCAGATCACTAGAAATAAATAGGTTCTAAAGTGATGCGATCATTTCGTACTTTTTCCTGCAGGACACTGTGCAGATATTGCGGCTTGGCACCATTCATTAGAATAAGATAATGCTGCTCCTCTCTATATAGTTTTTGGTCAATTGGTGAGCTGTGCGAAGAGGATGCTAAATCCCTCATAATTAATATATTATGGCCTATCTTTGTACTTAGTTTTGGCAAACTGAAAAAAACTGTCTATGTCTATCTCTCTCAAGGACCCCAAAAACAAATACAGATATTTTAATAACTTAATTTTAACCTCTAGTTCCATAGTGCTGTTTTAAGCATTGCAGCTAGAGGTGAGCAAATCGATAAGCGGAGGATTGAGTTTGAGTCGAATTTTCATTAAATTCACGGTTTTGCATGACTTCAAACATTTTGAGATTAAATTTGCAGTTTTCGGAGAAAAAAAACTTTGCACATCACCATTTCCCACACTGCTAATGTATCAGTGATTTTGAGTTGCCACATAGGCCTCCTCATAATGCCCAACAGCTGTGTCACGGAGTGACACTCACTGTGTGACACGACCCAACGGATGGTCGGTCAACTAACGGCACAACATACAACGGGGATGGAATTGGGGGGAGGAAGGCCCTACCAATAGGGAATGAGAGATGGTCACCACATAAGCTCAACCTGAGCCTGTCCCTGCACTCCCCTAACGCCCTATGCGGGTCCTTCCCCTGCCGCTGTCAGGATACCTCATTCCTAGCTGTCCCTATAACTGCCCTGGCTAGTGCACTGGCTGGCAAGGAGCACTAGCCTCACCTCTGCAGATAATAAACAGAGTGGGAGGAGAAAGACACCAAAGGGACAAGGTAACAAAAACACCACACTTAGCTTTCTCTGCTGCAAATCACCGCACAGCAGAATAAAGGTACCACATAAGCAAAGTCAGCAGAAGCACCACTGCACCCAGAGAGCTCCTTACTCCAGCTTGGTCACTGTAGATTGCTCTAACACTGACAGTCAGCTGATGCATCAGGTGACCTTTTAAAGGATGGTGGGAGTGGTCACCGCCCACATCAGCTGACCCATCAGAAATGCAATTACACCAGCTTGTCAGCAGGGAAAAACTGACATTTAACCCCCCCGCTGGCCTGAAAGTAAAAAGGTTTAGTTCAATAGAACCAGATCTGCCACAAATCCAAAAATGGATCGTGACAAGTAGTGTTGAGCATTCCAATACTGCAAATATCGGGTATCGGCCGATATTGGCTGTATCGGAATTCCGATTCCGAGTTCCGATATTTTCGTCATATCGGATACCGGAATCGGAATGTCACTGTCACTGTCAGTGTCCGTCGGTCGGGTCTGTCAGGAGTCAGCGGCACTTACCCGGCAGAAATCTCCGGCGGTCACGTCCTGGACTGCTTCATGGCCGCCATCCTCTTCTCCCTGGCGGTCACATGCAGTTTCTCGCGATAACTGCAGTGACTGCTGGGTAATCCCGGCCGTAAAGCAGTCAGTCCGATGACGTCACCGCCGGGGAAGCAGGTAATCAGCTGTGCTGCGTTGCAATGACAGGCTCTGCCTGTCATTGCGATGTAGCAGAGCTGGATCGTCGTGGGACAGTCGTTACTATGGACTGCGTCGGACAGGTGGTATACTGTTGGTTTGTTTTTTTTATTTTTTTACAGGAGATCGATGGCGTCGCAGGAATGAGAGAGTAATAAAAGAAATGAAAACTGTGTTGTCTCTTTTATTTCATTAAAAGACTTTTTTCTTGCTGTGTCTTTTTTTTAAACATTTAAAAACTTTGGGATTAATAATGGATCGGTGTCTTATTGACGCCTCTCCATTATTAACCGGGCTTATTGTCACCGTGCAAGCAACGGTGACATTAACCCCTTATTACCCCGCTTGCCACCGCTACAGGGCAAGTGGGAAGAGCCGGGTAAAGTGCCACAATTGGCACATCTTTTGATGCGCCAAATGAGGGGCTGCTGTAGCCTGGTATTATCAGGCTGTTGAGGGCCAAAATCCATGGGCCTTGACAGTCTTTTAATACCAGGCCGCAGCAGTCTGCATTTTACTTGGCTGGTTAACAAAAATAGGGGGACCCTACGCCATTTTTTTTTCGAGGGGATCCCCTATTTTTGTTAACCAGCCAAGCTAAGCAGACTGCTGTGGCCTGGTATTATCAGGCTGGCAAGGTCCATGGATATTGGATCCTTACCAGCCTGAAAAACCAGGCCTCAGCGGTCTGCTTCATCTGGCTGGTTAACAAAAATAGGGGGGACCCCACGCCAATTTTTTTCGAGGGGATCCCCTATTTTTGTTAATCAGCCAAGATATGCAGACTGCTGTGGCCTGGTATTATCAGGCTGGCAAGGTCCATGGATCTTGGCTCCTTACCAGCCTGAAAATCCAGGCCTCAGCGGTTAG
This sequence comes from Oophaga sylvatica, assembly GCA_033576555.1. NCBI lineage: Eukaryota > Metazoa > Chordata > Amphibia > Anura > Dendrobatidae > Oophaga > Oophaga sylvatica. Next base: position 52,956,770 of record JARQOD010000001.1, read on the forward strand.
CTTCATCTGGCTGGTTAACAAAAATAGGGGGGACCCCACGTCAATTTTTTTCGAGGGGATCCCCTATTTTTGTTAATCAGCCAAGATATGCAGACTGCTGTGGCCTGGTATTATCAGGCTGGCAAGGTCCATGGATCTTGGCTCCTAAACAGCCTGAAAATCCAGGCCTCAGCGGTCTGCTTCATCTGGCTGGTTAACAAAAATAGGGGGGACCCCACACCATTTTTTTTTCGAAGGGAACCCCTATTTTTGTAAATCAGTTCCCTCTGACGTCATTGATGGTGTCCCTGGCTGACCTGAAGTGAAAGTGGAAAGCAATCAATTAAGCTTTCCACTTCCTCTCCTGTCAGCCAGGAGAGGAGCTCATTCATTTGGGGGTTTACTGTGAGGCTGCAGCATTAGCTGCGGTCCCTGCAGTAAACATTAACCCTTTCTGAAGGATTACACCGTGTGACCTGACTGTGCATGGGATAGGTAAGAATAATTTTGCTTTATTATTTTATTTTTATTACAGGAAATGGTTTTAGCAGGTAAATAAAATATGGTCAAAAACTGTGTGATTATTTCATTAAACTTCTTTTTTATTAAAGTGTGTGTGTTTGATTTTTCTTTCATACAATAGGATTAATAATTGATAGTTGTCTAATTGACAGCTCTCAATTATTAACCTGGCTTAAAGTGACCTTTCAATTGCAAGGTCATTTTAACCCCTTATTAACCCATTCGCCACCGCTACAGGGCAATGGGAATAGACGGGCAAAGTGCCAGAAAGGGCAAATCTAATTAGAGATTTACCCTTTCTGGGGTGTCTGGGGGCAGATTTTAGTAGCCGGGGGGGGGCCAAAAATAATGGTCCCTCTCTGGGCTATTATTATCTGCCCCCACTCACTGGCTTTGTCTGTCTGGTTGCGAAATAGGGCGGGAGCCCACGCATTTTTTTTCAGCAATTTTACACCTCATATATATATATATATACATGTCATTGACTTTGTGACACATATATATATATATATTTATAGTTCATACACTTCTACATAGTAATAGCCGCTAATTCAATTGCCGGCTTTTGTGAAAATGCAGAACCCGACATGAAATGACACTTGGTTTACATAGAGTTAACCATGTCTTTTCATGTAGTTTGATATCTGATTTGCACAAACAATTACATGAGTGTAAGTGTGCAAAATTTCACACCTGTAGGGGTTAATTAAAGGTGTAAATTCGTAGCAAAAAAGTCAGTTTTTTTTACAACGAATTTACACCTTTAATTAACCCCTACAGGTGTGAAATTTTGCACACTTACACTCATGTAATTGTTTGTGCAAATCAGATATCAAACTACATGAAAAGACATGGTTAACTCTATGTAAACCAAGTGTCATTTCATGTCGGGTGCTTCTGTCTTTTCACAAAAGCCGGCTTTACCCGGCAATTGAATCAGAGGCTATTTTACTATGTAGAAGTGTATAAACTATAAATATATGTATATATATATGTCACAATGACATGTATATATATATATATATATATATATGTATTCTATGTGTGTATATTTAGTGTTTACAAGGAAAGAAAGAGGTTTTTTTAGTTACGATATTTTGTTCCCATAGACTTACATTGGATTTCCGGTATCGGTATCGGGTATCGCCGATATTTTAATGGTATCGGCGATACCATTCCGATTCCGATACTTTTGGATATCGGAAAGTATCGCTCAACTCTAGTGACAAGCTGTGAGCATAGTTTGTATGTAAGAAACATTTTCCCACCTCTAGAGTTACTGGGTACGTTTTGCTTCTGTAAGCACTTATGGTCAGCAGGGTCCTCTCTCTTTCTATCCTGTAGAGTGCAAGTTCTTACAGTCAGCAGGGTCTTCACTCACTCTACAGTAGAGTATAAGATCTTATCATCAGTGGGGTCCTTTTTCTCTCCTGTAGAGTGTAAATTCTTATGGTCAGTGGGGTCCACACTCTCTTTCTTGCAGAGTGTAAGCTGTTATGGTTAATGGGGGCCTCTCTTTCTTTCCCCTGTAGAATGTTAGCTCTTATGGTCGGGAGAGTCCTCTCTCCCTCTCCCGTATAAAGTTTAAGCTCTTATGTTCAGCAAGATGCTCTCTTCTCTCGCTCTCTCATTTTCTCTCCTCTATAGAATGTAAGTTATTATGGTCAGCTGGGTCCTCTCTCTCTCTCCTGTAGAGTGTAAGCTCTTATGGTCAACAGGGTCCTCTCTCTCCTGTAGAGTGTAAGCTCTTATGATCTGCGAGGTCCTATCTCTCCTGTAAAGTGTAAGTTCTTTTTGTCAGCAGGGTCCTTTCTCTCTCCTGTAGAGTGTAAACTCTTATGATCAGCGGGATCCTCTCTCACTTTCCTGTAAAGTGTAAGCTCTTATGGTCAGCAGGGTTCTTGCTGTCTCTCAGGAGAGTGTAAGATCTTATGGTCAGTGGGGTCCTCTCTCTCTCCTGTAGAGTGTAAGATCTTATGGTCAGTGGGGTCCTCTCTCTCTCCTGTAGAGTGTAAGCTCTTATGATGAGCAGGGTCTTCTCTCTCTCCTGTAGACTGTAAGCTCTTATGGTAAGTGGGGTCCTCTCTCTCTTGAAAAGTATAAACTCTTATGGTCAGCAGGGTCCTCTCTCTAATGAAAAGTGTAAAATTCTCATGGTCAGCAGGGTCCTCTCTCTCTCTCCTGTAGAGTGTAAGCTCTTATGGTCAGTGGGGTCCTCTCTCTCTCTCCTGTAGAGTGTAAGCTCTTATGGTCAGTGGGGTTCTCTCTCCTGTAGAGTGTAAGCTCTTATGGTCAGCTGGATTCTCTCTCTCTTCTCTCCCCACTTGTATTTTCTGAGCTATTATAAGCTTTCAAATATTGAAATTCACACAAATTTATTCTCTGCAAATCAAATTTTTGTTAAAAGTTATTGCGAAGTCGACGAATCTGAATTTCAATTGATCTGCTCAACTCTAATTTCAACACAAAATAAGGGTTTTGTATTTGCAAATTCTCCCTGCTGGATATCACTACAGTCTGCTGAAGGGGCTTTTCCTTTTTGACTTTTTATATATTTCTGGTGACCATGGTAAAAAAAATAAACTCAACTGGTACTCATCCTCTCCAGGTCCAGTGCAATCTCTTTGCCACTGATCTGGTAATTGTTTACAGGTTGCAATTGTGAAGTAAAATCAGTAGCACTGAAACCAATCACTTGGCTCAGCTATACTATACACGATATACATGCATGTGGGGCATGAAAACAACAATGGATTAGCAGTGCATTCATGAAAAATTGAGGAATCCAGAAGCACCCAGGGGTTAAGAAAAACCTCTTCAGCATAGTGATAGGCTGGAGGGAGAATTTGCTAATACATAATCCTCATTTCATGCTGCAATTAGAGTTGAACGGATCTTTTGAAATTCAATTTTGCCCATTTTGTGTAATTTTGCCCAAAATATGGTTTGTGGTGAATAAATTCAATATTGGAAAGCGGGTTAGTGCACAGAAAATACATGTGGGGGAGAGGAGAGATAGAAAGAAAGAGAGAGGACCCTGCTGACCATAGGAGCTTACACTCTACAAAAGAGAGACTTACCCAGATGGAAAATGACTTTGTATTGTTTAAGCTGTTACCTATAAAAACCATGGCAGCAGTAAGCACACCATGGTCACAATTGCCTTAAATGGGTTTTCCAGGTGTATGTTTATTATCCTCATTGGCTTATTCTAGGTTAAAATAATAAAATCTCGGGTGTCACTTACCCTTCCTAGTGTAAGAAAATTAAGGACTTCTGTAGCTGAGTGTACAGTGATGCTTAATAGAGCAAATATTGCCATTTAGCGGCCAGAGCTTGTAAGAACAGGAACAAAAAGAGAACAAGCAAGAACCATAGAATTGTTGTGGGTTGCCGGGGAAGAACCAAAAGAGATGGAGGTCAAAAGAGACACAAGGTCATGTGACACCAAAAGAGACAAAAGGTCATGTGATAACTGTGTCGCAGCTAAGAATTATAAAAGTCCCAGGAGCAGAGAAGGAGGGGAGTCAATAGCTGAACCTGTATCAGGATAGACATATAGAAGGAGCTGAGCTGGCTTAAAGCTGCTACTACCAGCACAGGCCAGATCAGTGAAGCATAGCCTTAGCCTTGAGTGAGGAAGAGGGATCCAAGATAGAGAGCCTACCAGAGGAATTGAGGTGACCCGAGAAAGGGAGCCGATCAGAGGAATCAATAGAAGGAAGCCGACCAGAGGAATCTGAAAGAGCGCCAACCAGAGAAATCGAGACGACCAGATAGAAAGAGAGACTATCAGAGGAATCAAGGGAGAGAGCCTTGATTGCAGCTTTGTAGTTGATGTTATACATTGCCCCAGTGATAGATTCACAGTTATACTGCTCAGTACTTCTGTATAATGTCCTCCATGCTGCTGCTGCTTCTGAAAATATAAAATACTAGTAGAATACCCGCGGCTTCGCTCGCAGAAAATATATTAAGTTGTTGGTTATGGTAGCTAAAGTAAAATTTTCAGTGTCACCCTGAAATTGACATTTTCAGAGGGCTACAGTAAAAAAAAATTTATACTTTAAATTTTTATTATTTTTATTATTTTGGCATTTTACTAATTTGTCATAACATTGATGTGAACAACAACTTTTTTTTAATTTCAAAATTTTTATTGGTTTTACATAGTCAATCCATATTATGTAGTATAAACTATTACGACTATTTTTTAACTAATTTTTTTTATCAAAAATGAAAATTTATGCACCTTACACAAACATATTAAACATTTACACCCAATTAACAACATAGTGCAACCCTTCCCCCTCCTCCAGTGTAATTTATAGTAGTAGATTAGTAGTTCATGGACAAAAGAGTAAAATTGGTTTACAGTTAACCCCTTAACGACCAAGTCATTTTGTAGGTTAATGACCAGGCCAATTTTTACATTTCTGACCACTATCTCTTTATGTGCTTATAACTCTGGAACGCTTCAACGGATTTTGGTGATTCTGAGACTGTTTTCTCGTGACATATTGTACTTCATGATAGTGGTAAAATTTCTTCGATATACCTTGCGTTTATTTATGAAAATTTTTATGCCCTTAAATCAGAGAGATATGTCACACAAAAAGTAGTTAATAAATAACATTTCCCACATGTCTACTTTACATCAGCACAATTTTGGAACCAAAATTTTTTTTTGTTAGGAAGTTATAAGTGTTAAAAGTTGACCAGCAATTTCTCATTTTTCCAACAAAATTTACAAAACCATTTTTTTTAGGGACCACCTCACATTTGAAGTGAATTTGAGGGGTCAATATGACAGAAAATACCCAAAAGTGACACCATTCTAAAAACTGCATCCCTCAAGGTGTTCAAAGCCACATTCAAGAAGTTTATTAACCCTTTAGGTACTTCACAAGAATTGAAGCAATGTGGAAGGAAAAAATGAACATTTAACTTTTTTTTCCCAAAATTTTTCTTTTGACACAATTTTTTTTCAATTTTGTCAAGGGTATCAGGAGAAAATGAACCACAATATTTGTTGTACAATTCTCCTCAGTACACCGATACCCCATGTGTTGGGGGAAACCAATCTTTAGGCGCACGGCAGTGCTCAGAAGGGAAGGAGCATCATTTGAGATTTTGAATGTCAAATTGGCTGGAATCGAGAGCGGACACCATGTTGCGTTTGGAGAGTCCTTGATGTACCTAAACAGTGGAAACCCCCATAAGTGACCCCATTTTGGAAACTAGACCCCCAAGGAACTTACCTAGATCTGTGGTGAGCACTTTGAACCCCCAAGGGCTTCACAGAAGGTTATAACGTAGAGCTGTAAAATTTAAAAATCATATTTTTTCCACAAAAATGATCTTTTCATCCCAATTTTTATTTTTCAAAGGATAAAAGGATCACAAAAGTTATTGTGCAATTTGTCCTGAGTACGCTGATACCCCATATGTGGGGGTAAACCACTATTTGGGCGCATGGCAGAGCTCGGAAGGGAAGCAGCGCCATTTGACTTTTTTGGCTGGAATTGAGATTGGACGCCATGTCGCATTTGGAGAGTCCCTGATGTGCCTAAACAGTGGAAACCCCCACAAGTGACCCCATTTTGGAAACTAGACCCCCCAAGGAACTTATCTAAATGTGTTGTGAGAGTTTTGAACCCCCAACAGCTTCACAGAAGGTTATAACGTAGAGCCGTAAAATTAAAAAAATCATATTTTTTCCACAAAAATGATCTTTTCATCCCAATTTTTATTTTCCATAGGATAAAAGGACATCAAAAGTTATTGTGCAATTTGTCCTGAGTACGCTGATACCCCAAATATGGGGTAAACCACTATTTGGGCGCATGGCAGAGCTCGGAAGGGAAGCAGCACCATTTGACTTTTTTGGCTGGAATTGAGATTGGACGCCATGTCGCATTTGGAGAGTCCCTGTGTGACTAAACAGTGGCAACCCCCCACAATTGACCCCATTTTGGAAACTAGACCCCCCAAGGAACTTATCTAGATGTGTGGTGAGAGCTTTGAACCCTCAAGGGCTTCACAGAATGTTATAACGTAGAGTCGTAAAATTAAAAAATCATATCTTTTCAACAAAAATGATCTTTCCAACCCCAATTTTTATTTTCCAAAGGGTAACAGGACCCCAAACGTTATTGTGCAATTTGTCCTGAGTACGCTGATACTCCATATATGGGGGTAAACCACTATTTGGGCGCATGGCAGAGCTCGGAAGGGAAGCAGCGCCATTTGTCTTTTTTGGCTGGAATTGAGATTGGACGCCATGTCGCATTTGGAGAGTCCCTGTGTGCCTAAACAGTGGAAACCCACCACAAGTGACCCCATTTTGGAAACTATATCCCAAAGGAACTTATCTAGCTGTGTGGTGAGAGCTTTGAACCCCAAGGGCTTCACAGAAGGTTATAACGTAGAGCCGTAAAATTAAAAAATCATATCTTTTCCACAAAAATGATCTTTCCAACCCAATTTTAATTTTCCAAAGGGTAACAGGACCCCAAACGTTATTGTGCAATTTGTCCTGAGTACGCTGATACCCCATAAGTGGGGGTAAACCACTATTTTGACGCATGGCAGAGCTCGGAAGGGAAGGAGCGCCGTTTTCAAATGCAGACTTTGATGGAATGGTCTGCGGGTGTCATGTCACGTTTGGAGAGCCCCTGATGTGCCTAAACAGTAGAAACCCCCACAAGTTACCCCATTTTGTAAACTAGACCCCCAAGGAACTTATCTAGATGTGTGGTGAGCACTTTGAACCCCCAAGTGCTTCACAGAAGTTTATAACGTAGAGCCGTGAAAATAAAATAATCATATTTTTTCCACAAAAATAATCTTTTTGTCCCCAAATTTTTATTTTTATAAGGGTAACAGGAGAAATAGGACCCCAAAAGCTATTGTGCAATTTGTCCTGAGTACGCTGATACCCCATATGTGGGGGGGAACCACTATTTTGACGCATGGCAGAGCTCGGAAGGGAAGGAGCACCGTTTTTGATGAATGCATACTTTGATGGAATGGTCTGCGGGTGTCATGTCACGTTTGGAGAGCCCCTGATGTGTCTAAACAGTAGAAACCCCCACAAGTGACCCCATTTTGCAAACTAGACCCCAAGGAACTTATCTAGATGTGTGGTCAGCACTTTGAACCCCAAGGGCTTCACAGAAGTTTATAACGTAGAGCCATGAAAATAAAAAAAATCATATTTTTTTCCACAAAAATGACCTTTTTGCCCCCAAAATTTTATTTTCATAAGGGTAACAGGAGAAAAAGGACCCCAAAAGTTGATGTGCAATTTGTCCTGAGTACGCTGATATCCCATATGTGGGGGAGAACCACTGTGATTGCCTTACTGCGATCTTGGGGAGGCAGAATGAACAAATCCACAAAAGGTGAAGAATTGGTTTTATTTTTTACGCCGTTCCTCGTGCGGTATTAGTGATTAGGCGACTTTATTTTTCGGGTCGATTACAGCGATACCAGATTTACATCCTTTTTTCATGTTTAGCTTCTGTCACACACTAAAAGATGCTTTTTTTGGAAGAATTTTTTGTAAGAAATTTTTGCATTGCCGTATTTTGAGAGCTATAATTTTTTCATATTTCGTCCGACAGAGTTATCTGTGGACTTATTTTTTGCGGGACGAGCTGACGTTTTTATTGGTACCATATTTGGGCACATAACGTTTTTTGATCGCTTCCTATTCCGATTTTTGTGGAATCAGAATGAACAAAAACCAGCAATTCAGGAATTGGTTTTTTTTTTTCTCCGTTCCGCGTGTGGTAAAATTGATAAAGCAGCTTTACTCTTCGGGTCACTACGGTTACAGCGATACCTCATTTATATATTTTTTTATGTTTTGGCGTTTTTTACGCAATAAAATTTTTTATAGAAAAATAATTATTTTTGCATCAGTTTATTCCGCGAGCTATAACTTTTTTATTTTTTCGCTGATGATGCTGTATAGCGGCTTGTTTTTTGCGGGACAAGATGATGTTTTCAGCGGTACCATGATTATTAATATGCCACTTTTTGATTGCGTGTTATTGCACTTTTTCCAAGCGGTATGATGATACCGCTTGGAAAAAGTATAATTTACTACTTTTTTGTGTTTTTTTTTTACGGCTTTCACTGAAGGGGTTAACTAGGGTTACACTTTTATAGATGGGATTTTTACGGACCAAACGTGTATTTTTTGTTTTTTTATTACATAAAAATGTGTATTTTTTAGGGGAATTTTTTAAAATGATTTTTCAATATTTTTTTTACAATTTTTTCAAAAAAATGCTTTTTTTACCTTGTCCCTTTATGGGACTTTCACTTTTTTACTTTTGATTGCAGTTACAATGCATTGCAATGCTCCAGAATTTCAATGCATTGTACCTATAGTAAAAGCTGCTGTGACCATGGTCACAGCGGCTTTCCGTAGCTAGATGACCCGGGGTTGTCATGACATCCCCCGGGTCATCAAGGCAGAGATTGGACCCTGCAAATACATTGCAGGGCGCCGATCTGAGGCAGAGGGAGCTCCCGACCCTCTGCCTCCCCCTGAGCGCTGCAGTCGCGCTCGATCGCAGCAGTCAGGGAGTTAACAGCCAGGGGCGGGCGGGGGCGCCACTCCTGGCTGTCAGTGCAGGAAGCTTGGCCACTGAAGTGCTGAGCTCCTGCACTGATCGGGCAGAATAGGCTGAAATTTCAGCCTCTTCTGCCTGATCGCTGCTGTGTTTGGTCAGTCACATTAACTGACCAATCACAGCGCTGTAGGTGTGGGGACCGACTGCAAAGGTTCCCGCACCGCTTGCTGTGCCTGTCAGCTGTCTGTGACAGCTGTCGGCACTGAACTACCACTGCGTGTATACACGCAGTGGTAGTTCAAAGGCATGACGTGCAAAGTCCGTCAAGGTGCCAAAACTGACACCTTGCCATGACGGACTGTGCACGTCAGTGGGCATTAAGGGGTTAAACAGCTATCTATTGTAGTTCTTTTTGGTAAACAATGTTTCTGGTTTTACCTTCAGGTGCATACATGAAAAGATTTTTGGGGTTACCCATTCTAGAGCAAGCAACATACAACTGTCCATGTGAAAAACATGGGCTCTCCAAATTAATGCCGGCTACTTTAAGTGATTAACCTTGTGCTTTGTTTATAGTCCTAGAAAATGCAAGTCGGATGGGGAACTGCAGACGCTTAATATTGAAGGGCATGTCGCCCAGGTAGTGTTGTGGTATTTGTGTGGTGTTGTTTGTGTTGTGTGTGTCTAGAGTGGTCTGGTGTTTGTGTGGTGTGTTGTGACATTTGTGTGGTGTTGTGCTCGTGGGTTGGTGTATGTGTGCTGTCTGTGTGATGTTTGTATGGTGTTTGTGAAATGTTTTTGTGTTGTGTGTGGTGATGCGGCCCCTTTAGCAGCGACTCTTTGGCGCCGTCACTATAATTTGTCCCTGTAAGTCACAACTCAGCACTTTTACTTTCACCTTCACATTTCTCCAATCTCATTACGGGTGGATGCTAGCGAGATTTAACATGCCCAGTATTCTGCTCCCGTGGGTGGAGAATGGGTGTGCCAAATTTCATCCAAATTGGGCGAGAACAGTGGATTTGTATAGAGCGGGCTACTACAGATTTCACATTTCCCCATTATATATACACTGTGTGCAGAATTATTAAGCAAGTTGTATTTGAGAGGATTCTTTTTATTATTGAACAACAACTATGTTCTCAGTCAACCCAAAAGACTCATAAATATCAAAGCTTAATATTTTTGGAAGTTGGCCGTGTCCCCGAGTATGGCACACCTTGTGCTTTTTTGATACTCCAGTAACGTTGCAGCTCTGAAATATGACAAAACTGGTGGCAAATGGCATCTTGGCAGCTTCACGCTTGATTTTCCTCAATTAAAGGGCAGTTATTTAGAGCCTTTTTTTATGAACACGCTTCTTGCGACCCTGTTGGCTATTTGCCATGAAACGCTTGATTCTTCGGTGATCACGCTTCAAAAGTTTTGCAATTTCAAGACTGCTGCATCCCTCTGCAAGACATCTCACAATTTTTGACTTTTCAGAGTCCGTCAAATCTCTCTTCTGACCCATTTTGCCAAAGGAAAGGAAGTTGCCTAATAATTAAGCACACCTTATATAGGGTGTTGATGTCATTAGAACCACACCCTCCTCATTACAGAGATGCAAATCACCTGATTTACATAATTGGCAGTTGGCTTTCAAGCCTATACAGCTTGGAGTAGGACAACATGTATAAAAGGATGATGTCATCAAAATACTCATTTGCCTAATAATTCTGCACACAGTGTATAGTGCCTGACTTTGGGGACCCCAATCTCATGACGGGGGGACGCTAGTGAGATGTAACGTGCGCAGTATTCTGCTCCTGTGGGTGGAGAGGGGGCGTGCCAAATTTCACCCAAATCGGGCAAGAACTGTGGATTTGTATAGAGCGGGCTACTACAGATTTTGAGTTTTATATATTTTGGTTTGTGAATGCCCACCTGCCATGATGGTGCCCTAACCATTCTATCAGACATGCTCCCCCAGGGCCAAAAGCCTACAAATTTACTGGGCAGGTATGATTCTATGTTTATTAAAAACATCCTTATGGAAGGTGCACACAACTGTTTTCTCTCAATCCAAGAAACGTTAGCCTATTATGCTAATCACATTCTGATCAGAGTGGGAAAAGTTTCTCCACCTTCTCTGTAATGTCAGTCTGGAAAAATTGGACCAATTTTGTCATCTAAGTGCGGCCCAATTTTATTTCCACGGACTTCTAGACATGAAATAGGTAAGTGCCATCGAATTCTCAGAGACAAAATTGTGCATGCTGTGCTTTTTTCCTTGGATCGAGTCGGAAATGTGCACAGTCCCATAAAATAACATGAGGATGAGGGCTAGCTGTCAAAACCACAGATAGCACTCATTTGAGTCATATGGTCGTCTGCAGGAGCCCTTAGTCTGATGAGAGGAGTGCTTGGCCACGTAAGGAGGCAGTCAGCACCTCGAAATATAGCCCATGTAACAAAACAAACCATGTTCTGCACATGTGCCACATAAAGACAAGCGATCAGGAACACCTAATGTCTGTGGGCACCCACACACAGTAGCTCGAAAACAACTGAAAATGAAAAAGAAGGGTAAACTGATGAATAATGCAGGATGCATTAATATAATGACAAGTAATTTCTTTGTACATATGACAGATTATTCTGAACAGTCACCTGAAATTAATGGTACATTCTAAGTATTTAATACACAGATTTTGGAATTCTGCATCCTAGTAAAAACATATCAAAGAATTTTTGACCTACAAAACTGCAGACAAAATGGTGAAGAATCACTTCAAGGCAGATTACAACTCTAAAGGCTTTCTGGCTTTTACCCTGTTTACAACTATTGCTTAAAAAAGGGAAATAAGTTAAAAACAAGCATTCTATGTAATGCTCTAAATCCTATGCTTTCATCTAAGGAGTTGCTTCTAATACTTAGGCCATCTGTGCTTGCATTAAGTCCCCGTAAGACAAGAAGCACTCTATCTTGGCACTTTATTATGAAACCTGGAATAAAAACAGAGTGAATGCAGACACGTAAAATGGTTTGGTTTTATATCCATGTGATTGAATATTATTGAAGAATGAACATACGGAAGAAAGATATTAAATAAAGTCGAGGATATCAATATTCAAGGTGATTAAAAAGCATCTCTAGAATACATCACGCAATTAAATTAGCTGTATGAATCCAGAGAACGTATTACTGCGATGAAATTCATAGTCCAATGTTAATCAAAGATCTATATAAAGAAAATGAATAGTCCCCTTGCTGTCCTTCAGGTAATAAAAGCAATAAGGCTGTAACTATCAAAACACCAACATCATCTTGTAATTATTATTATTCATAGATCATATAACCTCCGGCATATGGATACCAGATCATATTCCATCATTTATAATTTGACTAAGAACCAGTTTACCAAAGAACCTGTAGTGTTATTTGAAGAATAATGGATGGGAACGATAATGGATTTTTTTCAGTTATGCAGGGCAAAATGTGGAAACGGTAATAAAAGAGGAAAGCAAAGTCAACTTTTAGCAAATAGTGTCAGGAAGCTCCTGCCAAGCAATTGATAAAGTGAATTTACAATTGTATCTATTATTGAAATTCAGGGTATGTAAACACTATAGAAACAAGCAGGGTGTATGTTCCTTTTGTGTCTTTCTTACGTTTTGCCTACTTAATGGCCAGTGTGATTATGCTCCTACACCTTTCAAGTACACCAACTCGTACTCCAGTTCATTTTTTTCAGTTTATCTATACACTATATAAGAGTAACTAAATTGTCAAGATATTTTCTCATAAAAGGAAGGCAATTTAAGTGCCTCCAGATTGATTGGGGTCTGGGTCCTGAAGTATTTTAATTGCCGAAACGTGTGCAGCTCGGTAGACAGGAGTGCACAACCACTGCCTGAACACACACAGATACTGTCTGACCGCAGTCATCTCTAGCGTAAGCACACACAGATACTGTCTGACCGCAGTCATCTCTAGCGTGAGCACACACAGAGTGGGGTACAGATTTAATAGAAAGCAAAGCCTACAAATCCCATGTTTTCTATTGAATTTGTACTCCATTCTGTGTGCGCACTAAAGCAAGAGTTGTGCGCTCCTGTCTTCCTAAGCTGCATCCAGTTTGGGCATGTTTTGAGCAATCAGTGGGGTTCTCACTTCTCACAACCCCAAATCCAATGATCTGCAGGCAATTAAAGGGAATCTGTCACCCCATTTTTCGTATATCAGCTGCAGCCACCGCCATCAGGGGCTTATCTACAGCATTCTGAAATGCTGTAGATAAGCCCCCCAATGTAACCTGAAAGATAAGAAAAACGAGTTACATTATACTTACCCGGGGGGGCGGTCCGGTGCAGTCCAGGTCCAATGGGTGTCGCGGTCTGGGACCGGTGCCTCCCATCTTCTAGCGATGACGTCCTCTTCCTTGCTTCTGTCGCGCTCCTGCTCAGCCGTACTTTATCTGCCCTGTTGAGGGCAGAGTAAAGTACTGCAGTGGGCAGGCGCTGGGAAAGGTCAGAGAGGCCCAGCACCTGCGCACTGCAGTACTCTGCTCTGTCCTTAACAGGGCAGATAAATTACGCCTGCGCAGAAGCATGACAGCAGCAAGGAAGAGGACGTCATCGCTAGAAAATGGGAGGCGCCAGCCCCGGACCGCGACACCCATCACACCCGGACTGCCCCCCCGGGTAAGTATAATATAGTATAAGCAAGTCTTCCCAGATGGCACATGGATCAGCATGGACCAGGACTGCAGCATATGCAGCATGACAGACAGACAAGCAGAGCAGGAAACAGAGAAAGAAGCAGAGCCAGGTGTGACCATACAGAAAGAGAAGATAAATATACAATCCAGAACTTGCAGCAGGCAAATGGTTAAACACAGAGATCAAATGGCAAGCGGGCTCTACTTTATAGAGATGTAGTTATACTTCCATGACTAGGCAAGCTGATAACTTGCTTGTAGAAGTAAAATTAACAATAGAGATATATGCCAATGACTGGTAGCAAGGAAATTGTTTACCACAAGACAGTAGTGAAGTATTGGCAAGCCTGTTAGCACATACCGTATATACTCGTGTATAAGCCGACCCGTGTATAAGCCGACCCCCCTAATTTTGCCACAAAAAACTGGGAAAAATTATTGACTTGTGTATAAGCCGGGTGTATAAACTGCCCTCCTGCTCTGTGCTGCCCCGTCCTGCTCCTTGCTCCCCCATCCAGCTCTGTGCTCCCCCATTCTCCTCTGTACTCCCCCTCCTGCTCCGTCCTCCGCTGTGCTCCCCCATTCGTTCTCCGTCCTCCTGTGCCCCCCGTCCTGCTCAGTGCTCCTCTGTGCCCTCCATCCTCCCCTGTCCTGCTCCATGCTTCCCCCGTCCTCCTCCACGCTTCCCCCGTCCACCGATCTCCCCCCACCGTCCTGCTCTATGCTTCCCCCGTCCTCCGTTCTCCCCCGTCCTCCTCCATGCTTCCCCCGTCCTGCTCCAGCTTCCCCCGTCCTCCTCTATGCTTCCCCCGTCCACCGTTCTCCCCCCCCGTCCTGTTCCGTGCTCCTTGTCCTCTCCTCCATCATACTCACCCCTCCCCGTGCCATCGCTGAGCGTCCCTGCAATCCTGCGTTCTCCCCGTCTTCCTGAAGCTCTTCAGCACTGAGCGGTGATGTAATACCGCTCATTAAGGCCATGAATATGGAGGCCACGCCTATGGGAGTGTCATCGCGTCCATATTACATGATCTTAATGAGCGGGTATTACATCACCGCTCAGTGCTGGAGAGCTTCAGGAAGACGGGGAGAACGCAGGATTGCAGGGACGCTCAGCGATGGCACGGGGAGGGGTGAGTATGATCCCAGCCACCGGCTCCTGACGCGGCATCCCCTCCCCGCTGGTTTCTGCCCTATGACTCGTGTATAAGCCGAGGGGGCATTTTCAGCACGAAAAAAGGTGCTGAAAATCTCGGCTTATACACGAGTGTTATGTTACGGTAGCTGAGGAGTGCAGGTAAAAAAGGAAATACACCAGAGCAGTTGGAATCTATGAGATTGCAGTACCCTGACTAACCACCACAACTAGAGGCAGCCGTGGAGCGTTCCTACGATGGTCCTAGACGCCTCGTCACAGCCTGAGAAACTAACTACACCTAAAGATAGAAATAGGAAAGCTATCTGCCCCGGAGCAGAACCCCAAAGATAATAGAAAGCCCCCAAACATGTAATGGCGGTTAGACAAGAGGAAATACTGACACAGAAAGAAAATAGTATGAGCAAACGCTGGGGCCCAAACTATCTAAATAGAAAAGGATAGGAAGGGTACTTACTGCAATCCCAGAAAACCCTGAAAAACACCAACTCTACTAATTTCAAAATCACCTGAGATCACACGACCTCTACCACCTAAATTAGTTCTCTGGTGTAACAAAAACAGCAGCCACTGAAAAAACTGCAAAAAGCAAAAGTACAAAACACAGTGGCTGGACTAAACTGAGAGGGCAAAAGCCCCCGGAGGGGACCCAGAAGGCCCCCACAGAAGGGCAGGACAAAATGCAAAAATATAGCAAAAACACAAAATAAGAAATTGTCTTATCTGATAGCAGGAGATGCAGACACGACACAGCAGGCTACAAGGGAAACTGGAAAGAAGGATTCAGACCAGAACAATTGATCACCGGCAACCCTGATGGGAAAATGATTCCCTTAAATAAGACCAATCAGTAACACCTGATTCCCAATCCTCACTAGTACCGCTTGTAACCACCAGAGGGAGCCTCTGCTCAGAACTCATCTCAAACCCATTCACAACAGTACCCCCCCCTTGAGGAGGGGTCACCGAACCCTCATTTGAGCAACCAGGTCGGTCAGGATGAGTTCTATGATACGCACGGATAAGTCTCCTAGCATGGATGTCCGAAGCAAACACCCAAGAATTATCTTCCTGACCATAACCTCTCCATTTAACCAAATACTGGAGTCTTCGTCTAGAAAAACGAGAATCCAATATTTTCTCAACCACATACTCCAGATTGCCCTCAACCAAAACAGGGTCAGGAGGCACAGCAGCAGGAACCACTGGCTCAACAAACCTCTTCAACAAGGACTTGTGGAACACGTTATGGATCTTAAATGTCCCTGGAAGAAGCAAACGAAAAGAAACAGGATTAATAATCTCCATGATCTTATAAGGTCCAATGAACCTAGGCTTAAATTTAGGAGATGCTACTCTCATAGGAATATTCTTTGAGGACAACCAGACCAAGTCTCCCACTTTAAACCGAGGACCATCAGTCCTATGCCGGTTAGCAAACCGCTGGGCCCTCTCCTGAGAGAGGGACAACCTCTCCACCACCTGGTCCCAAATCTGCTGCATACGCTCAACAACAGAGTCAACACCTGGACAGACAGAAGCCTCCGTCTGTCCTGAAGAAAATCGAGGGTGAAACCCAGAATTACAGAAAAACGGAGACATCAAAGTGGCAGAGCTAGCCCTATTATTAAGAGCAAACTCAGCCAAAGGCAAAAAAGAGACCCAGTCATCCTGATCAGCAGACACAAAGCATCTTAGATAAGTCTCCAATGTCTGGTTTGTTCTCTCAGTTTGACCATTGGTCTGAGGATGAAATGCCGAGGAGAAAGACAATTGAACACCCAGTTTAGAACAAAAAGTCCTCCAAAATCTGGAAACAAACTGGACTCCTCTGTCAGACACAATGTTCTCAGGAATGCCGTGTAAACGAACCACGTGCTGAAGGAACAACGGCACCAATTCAGAGGAGGAAGGCAACTTAGGTAATGGCACAAGATGTATCATTTTGGAAAACCTATCACAAATTACCCAGATGGTGGTCATTCTCTGAGAAACAGGAAGATCGGAAATGAAATCCATAGAGATATGGGTCCATGGTCTCTTGGGCACAGGCAATGGCATCAACAAACCACTAGAGCGAGAGCAAGGCTTGGAGCGAGAGCAAGTCCCGCAGGACTGCACAAATTCCCTGACATCGCGAGACAAGGTAGGCCACCAAAAGGACCGACTAACCAAGTCTCTGGTACCAAAAATTCCGGGATGCCCAGCCAATGCGGAACAATGAATCTCAGACATCACACTCTTTTTCCATTGGTCCGGGACAAACAATTTTCCAACAGGGCAGCGCTCGGGCCTATCCTCCTGACACCCCTCCAGAGCAAGTCTCAAATTAGGCGAGATGGCGGAAAGAACTACACCCTCCTTCAAAATAACAGAGGGATCAGATAGCTCAGGAGAGTCCGCAAGGAAACTCCTCGAGAGAGCATCCGCCTTAACATTCTTAGTGCCAGGAAGAAAGGAAACCACAAATTAAAACGTGTGAAAAACAAGGCCCACCTGGCCTGTCTAGGATTGAGTCGCTTGGCAGATTCCAGATAGACCAGATTCTTATGGTCCGTAAGGACCACCACCTGATGTTTGGCTCCCTCCAGCCAATGTCTCCACTCTTCAAAAGCCCACTTCATGGCCAATAACTCCCGATTACCCACGTCATAATTACGTTCAGTAGGAGAAAATTTTCGAGAGAAAAAGGCACAAGGGTTACTTTTAGAGGTCTCTGGATCTTTTTGGGACAAAACGGCACCTGCCCCAATTTCAGAGGCATCAACCTCCACCTGAAATGGCAGAGAAACATCAGGCTGCCGTAGAACAGGAGCAGAAGTGAATCTCTGCTTAAGTTCCTGAAACGCAGAGACTGCCTCAGGAGGCCAATTCACCACATCAGAACCCTTTCTGGTCAAATCAGTTAATGGTTTAACAATAACAGAGAAATTACCAATAAATTTACGATAAAAATTGGCAAAACCCAAAAATCTCTGAAGAGCCTTTAATGAAGTAGGTTGGACCCAATCACAGATGGCCTGAACCTTGACCGGGTCCATTTCAATAACAGATGGGGACAAAATGAATCCCAGAAATGAGATCCTCTGTACGCCAAAAAGACACTTTGATCCCTTCACATACAGAGCATTCTCTCTCAAAATCTGGAATACAGTTCGAACATGTTTCACATGAGAGTCCCAGTCATTAGAAAAAATCAAGATATCATCCAAATAAACAATCAGAAACTTGTCCACAAAACCCCTGAAAATGTCATTCATGAAGGACTGGAAGACGGAAGGAGCATTAGTGAGCCCAAAGGGCATCACAAGGTACTCAAAATGCCCTTCAGGGGTGTTAAATGCCGTCTTCCATTCATCCCCGTGCTTAATGCGAATAAGGTTATACGCCCCCCTGAGGTCAAGCTTGGTAAACCAAGTAGCGTTTTTCACCCTGGAAAACAGGTCAGAAATCAAGGGTAACGGGTATTGATATTTCACAGTAATATTGTTCAAGAGACGATAATCAATACACGGCCTTAATGAACCATCTTTTTTGGCCACAAAGAAAAAACCGGCACCTAAGGGTGAAGAGGATGGTCTGATATGACCCTTCTCCAATGATTCCTTGATATAAGACCGCATAGCGTCATGTTCAGGTACAGACAAGTTAAAAAGGCGACCCTTAGGGAATTTACTACCTGGCACTAATTCAATAGCGCAGTCATAGCTCCTATGGGGAGGTAAGGATGCAGATTTACTTTCGCTAAACACATCAGAAAAATCAAACAAAAAGTCAGGAACATCCTCAGCCTGGGGGGAAGCAGAAAAAACAGGAGTGTTGGTATTAACACATTGGCAGCCCCAACTGGTTACAGACACAGATTTCCAATCCAAAACAGGATTATGAGACTGTAACCAAGGGAAACCCAGCACGATAATGTCATGCAGATTATATAGAACCAAAAATTTGCAGCACTCCTGGTGATCAGGTTCAACCCTCATTATCACCTGAGTAGAAAACTGGGGTTTATTCTCAGCCAAAGGGGTAGAATCGATCCCCAGTAGGGGAATAGACTTCTGTAGGGGTATCAAGGGAAATCCACAACGTTTAGCAAAATCATAATCCATCAGGTTAATAGCTGCTCCAGAATCAACGAAAGCCTGAGCAGAAAATGAGGACAGAGAGCATATCAGAGTGACAGTTAATAAAAACTTAGTCTGAACACTACCCAAGACAACTGAGCGTGAAAAACGTCTTCCCCGCTTAGGGCAGACTGAAATAGCATGAGAGGCATCACCACAGTAGAAACATAACCCATTGCGCTTTCGAAACTCATGACGCTGTGCCCAGACACCACTCCATCACACTGCATGGGCTCAGCAGCTGGCTCACAAGGCAACACCACTCCACGCATACTTCTCCGCTCACGCAAACGTCTGTCAATTTGAATCGCTAATGACATAGAATCATTGAGATCAGAGGGGACAGGGAATCCCACCATAACATCCTTTACATTATCCGACAGACCCTTCCGGAAAAGGGCCGCCAAAGCGTCGTCATTCCATTTGGTCAGGACTGCCCACCTACGGAATCTCTGACAGTATAACTCAGCGTCATCAAGCCCCTGATTTAATGCCAACAAGGCTTTTTCAGCTTGATCAGTGACATTAGGCTCATCGTACAATAACCCCAAAGCCTGAAAAAATGCATCAACATCACTCAAAACAGGATCCCCAGGTGTGAGGGAAAAAGCCCAATCCTGAGGATCGCCGCGCAGGAGAGAGATGACAATTTGAACCTGCTGTGCTGCGTTCCCTGAGGACTTAGATTTTAAGGCAAGAAACAATTTACAATTATTTTTGAAATTCTGAAACTTAGCTCGATCCCCTGAAAACAAATCTGGCATGGGGATCCTAGGTTCCACAACAGGCAACCTAGCAAGATATGCAGCAATACTCTGAACCTCAGTGGCAAGCTGATCCACACGGCCAGACAACTGTGCAAACTCCATTGGGAGAAAAGATCCTCCCCAGCACCCAGAGATACAGAGGGAAAAAAAGAAAAAAAAAAAAAAAAAAAAATGCAACAAACAGAAAAATATCTCTGACAACTTTTCTTCCTTCAAAATATTTTTTCCCTTCTGTGAGTACCATACAATTCTTAGGCCGGTGATACTGTTATGTTACGGTAGCTGAGGAGTGCAGGTAAAAAAGGAAATACACCAGAGCAGTTGGAATCTATGAGATTGCAGTACCCTGACTAACCACCACAACTAGAGGCAGCCGTGGAGCGTTCCTACGATGGTCCTAGACGCCTCGTCACAGCCTGAGAAACTAACTACACCTAAAGATAGAAATAGGAAAGCTATCTGCCCCGGAGCAGAACCCCAAAGATAATAGAAAGCCCCCAAACATGTAATGGCGGTTAGACAAGAGGAAATACTGACACAGAAAGAAAATAGTATGAGCAAACGCTGGGGCCCAAACTATCTAAATAGAAAAGGATAGGAAGGGTACTTACTGCAATCCCAGAAAACCCTGAAAAACACCAACTCTACTAATTTCAAAATCACCTGAGATCACACGACCTCTACCACCTAAATTAGTTCTCTGGTGTAACAAAAACAGCAGCCACTGAAAAAACTGCAAAAAGCAAAAGTACAAAACACAGTGGCTGGACTAAACTGAGAGGGCAAAAGCCCCCGGAGGGGACCCAGAAGGCCCCCACAGAAGGGCAGGACAAAATGCAAAAATATAGCAAAAACACAAAATAAGAAATTGTCTTATCTGATAGCAGGAGATGCAGACACGACACAGCAGGCTACAAGGGAAACTGGAAAGAAGGATTCAGACCAGAACAATTGATCACCGGCAACCCTGATGGGAAAATGATTCCCTTAAATAAGACCAATCAGTAACACCTGATTCCCAATCCTCACTAGTACCGCTTGTAACCACCAGAGGGAGCCTCTGCTCAGAACTCATCTCAAACCCATTCACAACACACGAGTATATACGGTAAGTGGTTCAAACATGAATAGAAGAATTATGTTGGCAAACTAGAAACATGCTTGAAGAAATGTGTTACATTGATTGCAGAGATTTAGGTGTGAACAGCACAAAGTACATTAAAAAAGTTGGTTGATTTCAAAATGATAGGTGTGGACTATATCAAGGTAGGCTGTATTAAGCTTGGAAATGAACACTGGTAATTAAATGGAAGTCAGGAGTAGCATGATATAATGAGAAACCTGAAGCTGAGCTAAATAGAAGGTGAAGCAACTATTGATAAACACTAGGTAATTGAGTGCAATGTTTTCTCAATACTCAGACAGCATAGGGCTGCCTGAGCAGGCTCTGTCAGAGATGTTGAAACCTGCATAGACTACTGCAAAGGGACCTTTCTATAAAGGGAGGAAAGAAGACCCAGTTTTTGGGTCAGAATAGCATGAGGTTTGCATAGTTTCTGTTGCAGCCTTTTACATAGAAAGGCTAATTACCATATATACTCGAGTATAAGCCGACCCGAGTATAAGCCGACCCCCCTAATTTTGCCACAATAAACTGGGAAAACTTACTGACTCGAGTATAAGCCTAGGGTGGAAAATGAGATTATGCCCTATATGCTGCCCATGTATTATGCCCCCCTAGATGCTCCATAGATTGTGCCCCCATAGATGATCCATAGATTGTGCCCCATAGATGCTCCATAGATTATGCCCCATAGATGCTCCACAGATTGTGCCCCCATAGATGGTCCATAGATTGTGCCCCATAGATGCTCCATAGATTGTGCCCCCATAGATTGTGCCCCATAGATGCTCCATAGATTGTGCCCCCATAGATGCTCCATAGATTGTGCCTCCATAGATGATCCATAGATTGTGCCCCCATAGATGATCCATAGATTGTGCCCCATAGATGCTCCATAGATTATGCCCCCATAGATGCTCCACAGATTGTGCCCCATAGATGCTCCACAGATTGTGCCCCCATAGATGCTCCACAGATTGTGCCCCATAGATGCTCCATAGATTGTGCCCCCATAGATGCTCCATAGATTGTGCCCCCATAGATTGTGCCCCCATTGATATTCCATAGATTGTGCCCCCATTGATGCTCCATAGATTGTGCCCCCATAGATAATGCCCCCATATATGATCCATAGATTGTGCCCCCAAAGATTATGCTCCATAGTATAGGCCTCAATTGCTGCCGCTGCTGCTGCAACCGAAAAACAAAAAAAAGACATACTCACCTCGTCGTTAGGGGCCAGATGCCGGTGTCCTGAGCAGGCGGGGACACCGGTGCGCTATGGGGGACAGGTGCTGGTGTCACCGCTTGCTCAGGGCCCCGGCACCTGAGACATTTACCTGTCACCGGGTCCACCGCTGCTCGCCGCCGTCTTCCGGGTCCTCCAGCAGTGAATGATCAGGCAGAGGGCGTGGCGCGCAGTAACCACGTCATCGGGCCCTCTGCCTGAACATCGCAGCAAGAGGACCCGAGGACACAGCAGAACGGGACAGGTAAATATCGCTTATACTTACCCTTCCGCCGGCGCGTCTCTGCCCTGCTCTTCTCCCACGGTCCCGGCGCCAGTGTTTAGTGGTCACGTGTTACCGCTCATTAAAGTCATGAATATGTGCATATTCATGACTTTAATGAGCGGTACCAGCTGACCGCTGAACACAGGCGCCGGGACCGTGGGAGAAGAGCAGGGGCTGCAGAGACCGCGCCGGCGGAGGGGTAAGTATATAGGACAGCTGCGCTCCCCCTCCCCCGCCAACCCCCTGGTATATGACTCGAATATAAGCCGAGAGGGGGACTTTCAGCCCTAAAAAATGGGCTGAAAATCTCGGCTTATATTCGAGTATATACGGTAGATTGTGAGCCCCATTGTAGATGGGAACTAGTGTTTCACACAAAGTGGACAATTTTACAATGTAATAGGAAGACAATCTATTAGTGTGTTTGTTGGTTTTTAATAGTTTGGAAAAACAAAGCACCTAAAAAACCATAAAGAAAAATCGCATCAATTACTGAGCTCAGCAGCTTGTGCACTGAGCTCAGCACACCTCAGCACATCCGTTGAGTTCAATGATTAACTGGAGATGGAACATCACTAGTGTTGAGCGATACGATACTGCAAATATCGGATATCGGCCGATATTAGCTGTATCGGCCTTTCGATTCCGAATACCGATATTTTCGTCATATCGGATACCGGAATCGGATTTGTCACTGTCACTGTGAGTGTCCGTCGGTCGGGTCTGTCACTGTCAGTGTCCGTCGGTCGGGTCTGTCAGGAGTCAGCGGCACTTACCCGGCAGAAGATCTCCGGCGGTCACGTCCTGGACTGCTTGATGGCCGCCATTATCTTCTCCCTGGCGGTCACATGCAGTTTTTCGCGATAACTGCAGTGACTGCTGGGTAATCCCGGCCGTAAAGCAGTCAGTCCGATGACGTCACCGCCGGGGAAGCAGGTAATCAGCTGTGCTGCGCCGGGATGACAGGCTCTGCCTGTCATTCTGATGTAGCAGAGCTGGATCGTCGTGGGACACTCGTTACTATGGACTGCGTCGGACAGGTGGTATACTGCTGTTTTTTTTCATTTTTTTACAGGAGATCGATGGCGTCGCAGGATGAGACTGTAATAAAAGTAATGAAAACTGTTTTGTTTTTTTATTAAATTAAAAAACTTTTATATGAACATTCACCCGTCCGGGTACATCAACAATTTAACTATTTACATACAGGGACCCTGTCCGGGTTATTTATAATTCTTTGGCAGGGGTGTTCCAGGTACCACCTGGTACTCTTCT
>JARQOD010000001.1:52980617-52995344 GCA_033576555.1 Oophaga sylvatica
CTAATCGCCATTACATGTTTGGGGGCTTCCTATTTTCTTTGGGGATCTGCTCCGGGCAGATAGCTTTCCTCTTTCTGCCTTTAGGTGTAGTTATCTCTCAGGCTGTGACGAGGCGTCTAGGATCAACGTAGGAACGCTCCACGGCTACCTCTAGTTGTGTGGTTAGTTCAGGTTACTGCAATCCAATAGGTTCCAGCCTCTCTGGTGTATTGCTGTTCTTTGCTTTTTCTCCTCAGCTACCTAAACATAACACCCTACACAAACAAAAGGTATAGGTGGGCCAGATGTTTGAGGCTATGGTCTAGGGGGTGGGAATTGGAAGGTGTTTCCATATAGCTGACGACCCATTGCTGACAGTTTGAACACTTGAGAGTCATTGGAGCGGCCATAGGCCCCAATATCTACAGCAATAAATTTGTACTCCGCGTCAGCGATGGCCATTAGGACAATTGAAAAATATTTTTTGTAATTAAAATATTCGGATCCAGATCCTGCTGGCTTGACAATCCGGATATGTTTCCCATCCACAGCGCCCAGGCAATTAGGAAACTGACATATTTGTTCAAACTTTTCTGCAATTTCAATCCAACTCTCTGTTGTGGGCTTTGGTAGAAATTCCGCAACTAGACAGTCCCACAATGCACGGCATGTGTGCTTCACAATTCTAGAGATGGTGGAAATCCCAAGTCTGTACTGGAAATGGAGTGAGGAAAGAGATTCTCCAGTTGCCAGGAATCTGTGAATAAAAAAAAAGAAAATTAGTTTCAAATCACAGCATTACATACCAGAACTCAGCTATAACAATTGGAGATACTATAAAAAATGTATTTTTATAGTACAGTCATGGCCAAAAGTTTTGAGAATGACACAAATATTAATTTTTACAAAGTCTACTGCTTCACTTTTTCTAATGGCAATTTGCATATACTCCAGAATGTTATAAAGAGTGATCAGCTTAACAGCAATTACTTGCAAAGTCAATATTTGGCTAGAAAATGAACTTTATCCCCCAAAACACATTTCAACATCATTGCAGCCCTGCCTTAAAAGGACCAGCTAACCTCTTTTCAGTGATTGCTCCAGTAACACAGGTGTGGGTGTTGATGAGGACATGGCTGGAGATCAATCTGTCATGATTAAGTAAGAATGACACCACTGGACACTTTAAAAGGAGGCTGGTGCTTGGCATCATTGTTTCTCTTCTGTTAACCATGGTTATCTCTAAAGAAACACGTGCAGTCATCATTGCAATGCACAAAAATGGCCTAACAGAGAAGAGTATCGCAGCTAGAAAGATTGCACCTCAGTCAACAATCTATCGCATCATCAAGAACTTCAAGGAGAGAGGTTCCATTGTTGCCAAAAAGGCTTCAGGGCGCCCAAGAAAGACCAGCAAGCGCCAGGACAGTCTCTTAAAAGTGTTTCAGCTGCAGGATCGGGCTACCAGCAGTGCAGAGCTTGCTCAGGAATGGCAGCAGGCAGGTGTGAGTGCATCTGCACGCACTGTGAGGCGGAGACTCTTGGAGCAAGGCCTGGTCTCAAGGAGGGCAGCAAAGAAGCCACTTCTCTCCAGAAAAAACATCATGGACAGACTGATATTCTGCAAAAGGTACAGGCAGTGGACTGCTGAGGACTGGGGTAAAGTTATTTTCTCTGATGAATCCCCTTTTCGATTGTTTGGGACATCAGGAAAACGCCTCATTCGGAGAAGACAAGGTGAGCGCTACCACCAGTCTTGTCTCATGGCAACTGTTAAGCATCCTGAAACCATTCATGTGTGGGGTTGCTTCTCAGCCAAGGGAATCGGCTCTCTCACAGTCTTGCCTAAAAACACAGCCATGAATAAAGAATGGTACCAGAATGTCCTCCAAGAGCAACTTCTCCCAACCCTCCAAGAGCAGTTTGGCGATCAACAATGCCTTTTCCAGCATGATGGAGCACCTTGCCATAAAGCAAAGGTGATAAGTAAATGGCTCAGGGAACAAAACATAGAGATTTTGGGTCCATGGCCTGGAAACTCCCCAGATCTTAATCCCATTGAGAACTTGTGGTCAATCATCAAGAGACGGGTGGACAAACAAAAACCTAAAAATTCTGACAAAATGAAAGCATTGATTGTGCAAGAATGGACTGCTATCAGTCAGGATTTGGTCCAGAAGTTGATTGAGAGCATGCCAGGGAGAATTGCAGAGGTCCTGAAGAAGAAGGGTCAACACTGCAAATATTGACTTGCTGCATTAACTCATTCTAACTGTCAATATAAGCTTTTGTTACTCATATGTTTGCAATTATATTTCTGTCTGTGATAAAAACATCTGTCAAACACACATAAAAACGAGAGGGCAGCAGATCATGTGAAAATATAATATTTGTGTCATTCTCAAAACTTTTGGCCATGACTGTATCTCCAATTGTTAAAGCTGAGTCAGATGGCCGTATACTAACTACCAGCAACAACATTCCAGGATAAGTGTGCTTTGAAGCAAGCAGATGCAATAAATATGGCTTACCAAAGAGTCACCATCAGAAGCTCCGCCGGTGAAATGGAGAAGCGGCAATACGTGTTAGATCTTATTAGATCTCCAATGCGCTCCACCAAGAAATCAAAGGTCTCCATTTTCATCCTAATATATTTGAAACATTTCTGAGGGTTTCCTCGTAGCTCCACGTATAGTGTAAAATACACCTCACGAGTCATTCTCTGGGCTGTGATGGGGTGGATCCACAAACGGCGTCGTCTTGGCTGAAGCATGATGCGCTGCTGTCTCTTTCTCTCCTTCTCCAGAATAATCGCTTTCAGATGATTCGCCTCCACTGTGAAATCCACCAAATTCTTCATAATGTTTCCTATCACAACGTCCATCTTTACAAGCCACTTGCTTCTCTACAACCTGTCAAAGATGGACTGTAGGAACAGTGTATATATAGGTTTTCAGTAGCCAATCACGTTTGGAAGCCCCCAAGGGGCGTTTTAAAAAACCGGATCCGTCGTAATCAGTCGAAAAACGGATAAAAAAACATATGAAAAGGATGAGACAGATCCGGTTTTCGGCCGGAACCGCTATACGGATCCGGCCAAAAACCGGATCCGTCTCATCCGGTTTTACATAATAAAACCGGATCCGGCGCTCCGGAGCGACGCCGGATAGCGCCTGACGGCAAAAACTGATGTGTGAAAGAGGCCTTAGTGTTGGGCTTCTTTCAGACATCCATTTTTTACAATCAGTTACAATCTGTTAAAGGTGAAAAAAGAAGGATCCAGTGCAGATTGTAAAAAACTGATGCGTCAAATCAGTTATTTTGACGGATTCGTCTTGGTGAAGAGGTGAACTTTTGAACCCTGAGAGAGAGAGAGAGAGAGAGACCCAAAAAAAGCAATAGGAATAGTTCCAGGCATGCTCAGAGAGGAAAAACGGAATCCGTTGCTGGAATCCGTCCTCTGACGGATCCAGCGTCCATAGGCTACCATTATAGCCCACGACGGATGCCGCTGGATCCGTCCTTGTACGTCTTTTCTACGTACACAAAAAACATTCTAAAGTCCGTTTTTTCCAGCCGACGGACAACGATTTTTCGACGGATTCGTCAAAAGATGGATGAAACGTATGGCCATCCACCACAATCCGTCGCTAATGCAAGTCTATGAGAAAAAAACGGATCCAGCAGCAACAATTACAGGATCCATTTTTCACAAAACGACGGATTGTGATTGAAGGGAAAAAACGGATGTGTGAAAGAGGCCTTACTCGGCACAATGATGCTCCTTCCAATCCTTTGTGTACGGGACTACAAAATAATCTCGTAAAAATAATGTTACCTTATAAAAATGATACTTGTTTTTTAAAGATCCAATGTGCCAGTCATAAGAAATCTAGCATAGAAGCCATACCACATAGCCATTTCATGCATACCTGCATAACAGGAAATGTTACAAATTTTCAATTATCCTATTTGTGAATTCTGAGTTATTATTGGAAAATTCATTATTTAGGTCCTTCATGTTTGCATTTTTCACAACAGAGTAACCAGCTCATCTGTATATTACATTGACAGGCTGTTATTTCAATGGAGCTAGGTCATACACTTATTATCCTGCGGGGGCACTGCAGAAAAATGGAATACTTTCTGCATGGTTCTGCTACAAATTAGATCTGATTGCTGGTGATCCCAGCATCGGCACATCCTGTTATCATCAATGGACCTTTCTACCAATTGATTTTCCAAAGTACAGTTTTACAAGATATTAATTGGTTCCAACTTTGTTTTTGTTTTGTTTTTTTCAAAGTCACTTTTTCCTTTTTTTATCTTGCAGTATTAGTTTTGCCAATTTTTTCAAAATGGCCCACGTGGTTCATAACTTTTGCATAAAATAAAGAATGCTGTCATGTATAACTTTTACCTTTTTTTGAGGCTTGTTAGAGTAAAAATTTGCATGTGCCGCTAGAAGATTCAAGCATACAAAAAAAATCACACAAACGGGATACTAGAGTTTATTTGTGTAATCATTTTGTTACTTTTTAAAAAGTTGCAATTGACGACTCAGCCGTAAACATCTGGAAAACCAAAATCATGTAAATGGAGAACATAAAAAAAAACACATAGAAAATAAACGTAAAAAAAGATACAAATTAAAACAAGAATGTGCTAAAAAGACCAAAAATTAGACAAAAAAGGTGCAAATACAATAATACTTGTGACTTTACACATTTGCAACATAATCCACTGGATGGTATTCACTGTGACATCCATTACTGTCCCTGGAACGACTTAAAATCTATACAACGTTGTACACAGATGCTGAAAGGTAGATTTGTTCTGGTCAGACTCAGATCCCTGAGCTATATGATATCGGCCCTAACCCCATAGGATAGCCAGAGACTATAATAATTTATCATTACTTTTGGAGGCAAAATTCCAGCACAATTTATCATTTATCATTTTTATCCTAAGACAAAACACCCATTAAAGATGAAACTTCATGTTCTCAGCTACAATAATAATGGTAGCCATGACAGCAATTTGTGTGACTCATATTTATCTCGTCCGCTGCTCAAATCATTAGGTCCAATATTACCATGATTTAAAGGAGAACAAGTGAGGGATTTCCAGCATACATATGGTTCATGGCATTCTACTTTACCAGTGGTGAACTACCAGGAGTATCAGATAATCTTCAATGGGTGGAGGATCTTACAATGTCGGAGTCCTCAAACATGTCCGTGAGATCCAGCAGATGACACTGTAGGTAGCAGTGGCGTATACGGTAATTAATATTAGCTTTCACTTACTGATTGATGGGAACACACTTCCCAAAACCTTCATCAATCAATGGTGGCATCTCAACGCTCCCCAATAGATGATGAAGGGGAAAGATGGATTCAACCTGTTGAGCTGCAATGGCCAATGCTTTAGTTTGGCAAGGAGATAAACAGATGTTGAAGGAATGTGGTGGAGGCTTTAGAGAGCATGGGGATCCTCAAGCATTCCTGTGTATGGTGGAGAAATGGCAAGCTGACAAACAATGTGTAAGGTCAGTATAATTAGGTTATCACAACATATAAATGACCTATCTTCAGGAAAGGTCAACAGTATTAGATCAGTGTGGGTCCGACACCCAGTAACCCTCTGATCAGATGCTATCAGCTCCGGCGGCTGGATGTAATACTGAACGGAACTACACTGTTTTGCTCCATTAAATGTGTAATGGCCTATGAGTAATGGAGAAAAGCTCTAGAATGTGAGACGTTCTCTGGAATAGGAGTTGTTCTCTAGAATAGGAGATGTTCTCTGGAATAGAAGCTGTTTGCTGAAATAGAATCTGTTTTCTAGAATAGGAGTTGTTCTCTGGAAAAAGCCATTTTCAGGAATGAGAAGCTTTTCTCATGGATATCAGCTGCTCTCTGGAATAGGAGCTGTTCTCTAGAATAAAGCCGGCGTCACACTAAGGAGGAATACGGACGAGTGAGAGGCATGAAAATCACGCATTACACTCGGACCAATATTTCTCTATGGGGCAGCTCTGATCATGCGTATTTTTCTCGGCCGTATGTTACAGTGTGAGACACCCACAGCATGCTGCAATTGTCAGCGTATTACGCCCGTTTTACGCCAATGCAAGTCTATGGGTGCGAGAAAACTACGAATTACACACGGACCACACGTGTGACTTGCGAGAAATATGCACCGGTGTCCTTTAGAAAAGCCAGCAATTCATCCCAGGCTATACTGTAAAATCACAGTGACAGGTTTAATAAAGAATAGAAAGAATAGATATATACACATAGAATATATATATATATATATACATGTCATTGTGACATATATATATATTTATAGTTCAAACACTTCTACATAGTATAATAGCCGTTAATTCAATTGCCGGCTTTTGTGAAATTACAGAACCAGACATGAAATGACAGATGGTTTACATACAGTTAGCCATGTCATTTTATGTAGTTTGTTATATGGTTTTCACTAACAATTACATGAATGTAACTTAGCCCGTCTATTCCCATTGCCCTGTAGCGGTGGCTAATGGGTTAATAATGGGTTAAGGCCACCTTGCTATTGAAAGGTGACTTTAAGCCAGGTTAATAATTGAGAGTTGTCAATTAGACAACTATCCATTATTAATCCTATTGTATGAAATTAAAAAAAACACACACACATTAATTAAAAATCATTTTAATGAAATAAATACACAGTTTTCGACCATCTGTTATTGAACTGGTAATCCTTGCAAAGCCCTTGTTCTCCTGTAATAAAAAAAAATAATAAAGCAACATTATTCTTACCTCTCCGGCGCTCAGTCAGGTCCCACGCTGCAATCCTTCACAAAGGGTTAACATTTTTACAGCGAGGACCGGAGCTAATGCTGCAGCCTCGATGTAAACCCCCGAATGAATGAGCTCATCTCACCGGCTGACAGGAGAGGAAGTGATTAGCTAGGAAGCTTAATTGATTGTTTCCCACGGTAATCAGTTTACTTCAGGTCAGCCGGGGAATCCGCAGAGCATAAGTGACATCACAGGGAGTCCCCGGATAACATGAAGATAACTGATTAGCGTGGGAAACATTCAATTAACCCCTTTCCGACCTGTGGCACAGCGTATGCGTCATGAAAGTCGGTGCCAATCCTCTGGATTATAAACTTCTGTGAAGAACTTAGCGGTTCAAAGTGCTCACTACACATCTAGATAAGTTCCTTGGGTGGTCTAGTTTCCAAAATTGGGTCACTTGGGGAGGTTTCCACAGTTTAGGCACATCAGGTGCTCTGCAAACGTAACATGACGCCCGCAGACCATTCCATCAATGTCGGCATTTCAAAACGTCACTACTTCCCTTCCGAGCCACAACGTGTTCCCGAACAGCGGTTCCCCCCCACATATGGGGTACCAGTGTACTCAGGACAAACTGTACAAGAACTTTTGGGGTCAAATTTCTCCTGTTACCCTTGTGAAAATAAAAAATTGTGGGTTAAAAAAAAATCAGTTTTTGAGGAAAAAAATGATTTTTTTATTTTCACAGCTCTGCATTATAAATAAGTCTATTTGGATTGTGCTCAGATCATTATTCCTGTTCCGTTCAATTCAAGATTGCTATGCTACCAAAGCTATCTATATATATGTAAATACTTTGTTTCATTTTTTATTGTTTTCTGGCCTTTTAATTTTTTGAAGGTTTTCTACTTGTATGAATAGCAATTGATAAAGGCAGAGAAATTGCCAAACAGTGGTTCCCCCCACATATGGGGTACCAGCGTACTCAGGACAAGCTGGACAACAACTTTTGGGGTCCAATTTCTCCTGTAACCATTGTGAAAATCAAAAATAGGGGGCTAAAAATCATTTTTTGAGAAAATTTTTTTTTTATTTTCACGGCTCTGCGTTATAAACTTCTGTGAAGCACCAGGGGGTTCAAAGTGCTCACTGTGCATCTAGATAAGTTCCTAAGAGGGTCTAGTTTCCAAAATGGGGTCATTTGTAGGGGAGCTCCAAAGTTTAGGCACACAGGGGCTCTCCAAACGCGACATGGTGTCCGCTAACGATTGGAGCTAATTTTCCATTAAAAATGTCAAATGGCGCTCCTACCCTTCTGAGCCCTGCCGTGCGCCCAAACAGTGGTTCCCCCCACATATGGGGCACCATCGTACTCAGGAAAAACTGGACAACAACTTTTGGGGTCCAATTTATCTGTTACCCTTGGGAAAATAAAAAATAGCGGGCTAAAAAATGATTTTTGAGGAACAAAAATTATTTTTTTATTTTCACTGCTCTGCATTTATAAACTTCTGTGAAGCACTTGAGGTTCAAAGTGCTCACTACACATCTAGATAAGCTCCTTGGGGATCTAGTTGGGGTCACTTGTGGGGATTTCTACTGTTTAGTCACATCAGGGGCTCTGCAAATGCAACATGACGCCCGCAGAACATTCCATCAAGTCTGCATTCCAAAATGGTGCTCCTTCCCTTCTGAGCTCTCCCATGCACCAAAACAGTGGTTCCCCCCAAATATGAGGTATTGGTGTACTCAGGACAAATTGCACAACAACTTTTGTGGTCCAATTTCTCTTGTTACCCTTGGAAAATAAAAAATAGTGGGCTAAAAAATCATTTTTGAGGAAAAAAAATGATTTTTTTATTTTCACTGCTCTGCGTTATAAACTGTGAAGCACTTGGGGGTTCAGAGTGCTCACAACACATCTAGATAAGTTTCATAAGGGGTCTAGTTTCCAAAATGGTGTCACATGTGGTGTTTTTTCACTGTTTAGGCACACAGGGGCTCTCCAAACGCGTCATGGTGTCCGCTAACGATTGGAGCTAATTTTCCATTCAAAAAGTCAAATGGCACTCCTTCCCTTCTGGGACATGTTGTGCGACCAAACAGTGGTTTATAACCACAAATGAGGTATCTGTGTACTCAGGAGAAATTGCCCAACAAATTTTAGGATCCATTTTATCCTGGTGCCCATGTAAAAATGAAAAAACTGAGGCTAAAAAAAATTTTTTGTGAAAAAAAAGTACATTCTTTTTTTTACGGATCAATTTTGAAGTACCTGGGGGTGCAAAGTGCTCACTATGCATCTAGATAAGTTCCTTGGGGGTCTAGTTTCCAAAATGGGTTCACTTTTGGGGGAGCTCCAATGTTTAGGCACACAGGGACTCTCCAAATGCGACATGGCAACCGCTAAATATTCCAGCATATTTTCCATTCAAAAATTCAAATGGCAGTCCTTCCCTTCTGAGCCCTGCCGTGCGCCCAAACAGTGGTTTATGACCACATATGAGGTATCGGTGTACTCAGGAGAAATTACCCAACAAATTTTAGGATCCATTTTATCCTGTTGCCCAGGTGAAAATGAAAAAACTGAGGCTAAAAGAAAATTTTTGTGAAAAAAAAGTACTTTCTTTTTTTTACGGATCAATTTGTGAAGCACCTGGGAGTTCAAAGTGCTCACTATGCATCTAGATAAGTTCCTTGGGGGGTCTAGTTTCCAAAATGGGGTCACTTGTGGGGGAGCTCCAATGTTTAGGCACACAGGGACTCTCCAAATGCGACATGGCAACCGCGAAATATTCCAGCATATTTTCCATTAAAAAAGTCAAATGGCGCTCCTTCCCTTCTGAGCCATGCCGTGCTCCCAAACAGTGGTTTATGACCACATATGAGGTATATGTACTCAGGAGAAATTGCCCAACAAAGTTTAGGATCCATTTTATCCTGTTGCCCATGTGAAAATGAAAAAATTGATGCTAAAAGAAAATTTTTATTGGAAAAATTAAAATGTCCATTTTTTCCTTCCACGTTGCTTTAGTTCCTGTGAAGCACCTGAAGGGTTAATAATCTTCTTGAATGTAGTTTTCAGTAGCTTGAGGGGTGCAGTTTTTATAATAGTGTCACTTTGGGTGTTTTCTGCCATATAGACCCCTCAAAGTGACTTCAAATGTGAGGTGGTCAGTAAAAAAAATGGCTTTGTAAATTTTGTTGTAAAAATGAGAAATCGCTGGTCAACTTTTAACCCTTATAACTTCCTAACAAAAAAAAAATTTGTTTCCAAAATTGTGCTGATGTAAAGTAGACATGTGGGAAATGTTATTTATTAACTATTTTGTGTCACATAACTCTCTGGTTTAACAGAATAAAAATTAAAAATATGAAAATTGCGAAATTTAAAAATTTTCGCCAAATTTCCATTTTTTTCACAAATAAACGCAAAAATTATTGACCTAAATTTACAATTAACATGAAGCCCAATATGTCATGAAAAAACAATCTCAGAATCGCTAGTATCCGTTGAAGCGTTCCTGAGTTATTACCTCATAAAGGGACACTGGTCAGAATTGCAAAAAATGGCAAGGTCTTTAAGGTCAAAATAGGCTGGGTCATGAAGGGGTTAAGCTTCCCAGCTAATTAGCTCACCTCCTGTCAGCCGGGAGATGAGCTCATTCATTTTGTGGCTTACAGCGAGGCTGCCAGCATTAGCTGCGCTGCTTGCTTTAAACCTGTTAACCCTTTGTGAAGGATTACAGCGTGGGACCTGACTAAGCGCCGGAGAGGTAAGAATAAGCTTGTTTATTATTTTTGTTTTATTACAGGAGAATAAGGGAATCGTATGGAGTACCAGTACAATAAAAGATGGTCAAAAACTGTGTATTTATTTCATTAAAATGATTTTTTTAATTAATGTGTGTGTGTTATTTTTTTTCATTTCATACAATAGGATTAATAATTGAGAGTTGTCAAATTGACAACTCTCAATTATTAACCTGGCTTAAAGTCACCCTTCAGTACCAAGGTGGCTTTAACCCATTATTAACCCATTAGCCACAACTGTAGGGCAATGGGAATAGACGGGCTAAGTGCCAGAAAAGGCGCATTTCATCATAGATGTGCCTTTTCTGGGGTGGCTGGGGGCAGATGTTAGTAGCCAGGGAGGGCACAAAAATAATGGTCCCTCTCTGGACTACTAATATCTGTCTTCAGTCGCTGACTTTCCCTGTCTGGTGGAGAAAATACCACGGGAGCCTACGCATTTTTTTACAACTAATTTACACATTTAATTAACCCCTACATGTATGAAATATTGCACACATACACTCATGTAATTGTTAGTGAAAACCATATATCAAACTACATGAAATGACATGGTTAACTGTATGTAAACCATGTGTCATTTCATGTCGGGTTCTGTAATTTCACAAAAGCCGGCAATTGAATTAGCGGCTACTATACTATGTAGAAGTGTTTGAAACTATATATATATATACAGTACAGACCAAAAGTATGGACACACCATCTCAATCAAAGATTTTTCTGTATTTTCATGACTATGAAAATTGTACATTCACACTGAAGGCATCAAAACTATGAATTAACACATGTGAAATTATATACTTAACAAAAAAGTGTGAAACAACTGCAAATATGTCTTGTATTCTAGGTTCTTCAAAGTAGCCACCTTTTGCTTTGGTTACTGCTTTGCACACTCTTGGCGTTCTCTTGATGAGCTTCAAGAGGTAGTCACCGGAAATGGTTTTCACTTCACAGGTGTGCCCTGTCAGGTTTAATAAGTGTGATTTCTTGCCTTATAAATGGGGTTGGGACCATCAGTTGCGTTGTGTAGAAGTCTGGTGGATACACAGCTGATAGTCCTACTGAATAGACTGTTATAATGTGTATTATGGCAAGAAAAAAGCAGCTAAGTAAAGAAAAAGGAGTGGCCATCATTACTTTAATAAATGAAGGTCAGTCAGTCTGAAAAATTGGGAAAACTTTGAAAGTGTCCCCAAGTGCATTTGCAAAAACCATCAAGCGCTACAAAGAAACTGGCTCACATGAGGACCGCCCCAGGAAAGGCAGACAAAGAGTCATCTCTGCTTCTGAGGATAAGTTTATTCGAGTCACCAGCCTCAGAAATCGTAGGTTAACAGTATCTCAGATTAGAGACCAGGTCAATGCCACACAGAGTTCTAGCAGCAGGCACATCTCTACAACAACTGTTAAGAGGAGACTTTGTGAAGCAGGCCTTCATGGTAAAATAGCTGCTAGGAAACCACTGCTAAGGACAGGCAACAAGCAGAAGAGACTTGTTTGGGCTAATGAACACAAGGAATGGACATTAGACCAGTGGAAATCTGTGCTTTGGTCTGATGAGTCCAGATTTGAGATCTTTGGTTCTAACCACCATGTCTTTGTGCGACGCAGAAAAGGTGAATGGATGGACTCTACATGCCTGGTTCCCACCGTGAAGCATGGAGGAGGAGGTGTGATGGTGTGGGGGTGCTTTGCTGGTGACACTGTTGGGGATTTATTCAAAATTGAAGGCATACTGAACCAGCATGGCTACCACAGCATCTTGCAGCGGCATGCTATTCCATCCGGTTTGCGTTTAGTTGGACCATCATTTATTTTTCTACAGGTCAATGACCACAAACACACCTCCAGGCTGTGTAAGGGCTATTTGACCAAGAAGGGGAGTGATGGGGTGCTACGCCAGATGACCTGGCCTCCACAGTCACCAGACCTGAACCCAATCGAGATGGTTTGGGGTGAGCTGGACCGTAGAGTGAAGGCAAAAGGGCCAACAAGTGCTAAGCATCTCTGGGAACTCCTTCAAGACTGTTGAAGACCATTTCCGGTGACTACCTCTTGAAGCTCATCAAGAGAATGCCAAGAGTGTGCAAAGCAGTCATCAAAGCAAAAGGTGGCTACTTTGAAGAACCTAGAATATCAGACATATTTGCAGTTGTTTCACACTTTTTTGTCAAGTATATAATTCCACATGTATTAATTCATAGTTTTGATGCCTTCAGTGTGAATGTACAATTTTCATAGTCATGAAAATACTGAAAAATCTTTGATTGAGATGGTGTGTCCATACTTTTGGTCTGTACTGTATATATATGTCACAATATATATGTATTCTATGTGTATATATATCTATTCTTTCTTTTGTGATGTAAAAACTGTCATTGGGATCCATTATATGTCAGTTTTGCAAGCCGAGTACGAATGCCATACGGATGACATACGGATGCTTACATGCGCAAAATACGCAGCCACACCTTGACAACGGATGAAATACGGATAAATGTGCCGGCAACATTTCTGCATAATATTGCCGTACAATACGGTCCTTTTTTTTCTACGGTGAGTGTGATGCCGGCCTAAGATCTTTTCTCAGTGAAAATAAAAAAGCAAAAATGAAAATTTGCAACGTCTTTAACCCCTCTCTGACATCAGACGTACTATCCCGTCCATGAAACCTATGCCAATCTGACCATGGACGGGATAGTACGTCATAGGCGATCAGCTGCGCTCCCTGATTATCACAGCTGACACCCGTGACTGTGTGCCAGGAGCGGTCACGGACCGCTCCCAGCACATTAACCCCTTGCACACAGCAATCAAACATGATCGCGTGTACTGGGCCAGGGAGCATCGCGCAGAGGCTCCCTGCGCGCCCCCTGAGACCCTCAGAACAGCGCGATGTGATCGCGCTGTCCTGAGGGCTTCCTCCCTCCCAGGACCCGGATCCAAGATGGCGCCTGGAGGGGAGGCGGCTTCCTCAGTGCCTGCTGAGAGCAGGCACTGAGAAGCCTGCATCTATGCCTGTGCGATCCCTGGTGTGACAGAGTGCTGTGCACACTGTCACACCAGCGATCTGATAAAATACAGTGATGTCCCACCCTGGGACAAAGCAAAAAAGTTAAAAAAATAAAAATAGACATGTTTTAAAAAAAATCCAAAATAAAAAAAAAAAAAATATTCCCCAATAAATTAATTTCTTCCTGTAAATAAAAAAAACAATAAAAGTACACATATTTGGTATTGCCGCGTCCGTAACGACCCACCCTATAAAACTGTCCCACTAGTTAACCCCTTTAGTGAACCCCTTAAAAAAAAAAAAAAAAAGCAAAAAAATCAATGCTTTATCATCATACCGCCGAACAAAAAGTGGAATAACACGCGATCAAAAAGACCAATATAAATAATCATGGTACCGCTAAAACGTCATCTTGTCCTGCAAAAAACGAGCTGCCATACAGCATCATCAGTGAAAAAATAAAAAGTTATAGCTCGCAGAATAAAGCGATGCAAAAATAATTATTTTTTATATAAAATTGTTTTTATTCTATAAAAGCGCCAAAACATAAAAAAATGATATAAATGAGGTTATGCCATAATCGTACTGACCCGAAGAATAAAAGCTTTATCAATTTTACCACACGCGGAACGGTATAAACGCCTCCCCCAAAAGAAATTCATGAATTTCTGATTTTTGTTCATTCTAACCTCCTAAAAATCAAATAAAAAGCGATCAAAAAATGTCACGTGCTCAAAAATGGTACCAATAAAAACGTCAACTCATACCGCAAAAAATAAGACCTCACATGACTCTTGGGCCAAAATATCAAAAATTATAGCTCTCAAAATGTGGCGATGCAAAAAACTATTTTTTGCAATAAAAAGCGTCTTTTAGCGTGACAGCTGCCAATCATAAAAACCCGCTATAAATAGTAAATAAAACCCCCCTTTATCACCCCCTTAGTTAGGGAAAAATAATAAAATTTAAAAAATGTATTTATTTCCATTTTCCCATTAGGGTTAGGGTTGCAGCTAAAGTTAGGGTTAGCGCTAAAGTTAGGATTAGGGTTAGGGTTGGAATTAGGGGTGTGTTAGGGTTAGGTTTGTAGTTAGGGTTGGGACTAGGGTTAGGGGTGTGTTG
>JARQOD010000001.1:52995444-53033636 GCA_033576555.1 Oophaga sylvatica
GGGATTGCCGCGTCAGGACCGGGGGCTGGGTAATACTCACCCCCCCCGGCCCTTTTCGAGAGCGTCCCTGCAACCTGCTTTTCCCGTCTTCCTGGCTCTCCGCACGGGAGGGTGATGTAAACCCCCCTTTAATTTTCATGAAAAAATGGACGCGACACACCCCTTTTGGGGGGCCTCCATTTTTTTGGCCTTAATGAGCAGTTTAAAACATCCCGCTAGGCTGAAGAGTTTGGGGAAGGGGACGGGGGAACGCAGGATTGCGGGGATGAAAACGGGGGGCCAGGGAGGGGTGAGATGATGGGGGAAAAGGGACAAGGGCAGGAAAGGGGAGGGGGGGGGAAAGGGTGGACGGGGGAAGCATAGAGGAGGAGGGGGAAGCGGAGCGGCGGGGGAAGCGGGGAGGGGAGGGGGAAAACCCCGGGGAGGGGGGAAGCTTGGCAGGACGGGGGGGGGGGGAATCGGTGGAGGGGGGAAGCGTGGAGGAGGACGGGGAAAGGAGCGGAAAAAGGGGGGGAGGAGGGAGGGCACGGGGAGAATGAGCGGACGGGGGGCACAGGAGGACGGAGAACGAATGGGGGGGGAAAAGCGGAGGACGGGAAAAGGGGGGGGTTTTAAAGGGGGAAGGGGGGCACAGAGCTGGAGGGGGCAAGGAGCAGGACGGGGGAGCAAAAGCAGGGGGGGCAGTTTTTAACCCGGCTTTTTTAAAAGAGTCAATAATTTTTCCCGTTTTTTTTGGCAAAATTAGGGGGCGGCTTTTCAGGGTGGGGCTTATACCGAGAAATAGGGTATTGCAAACGGGGTTGCCAAAAATTCATACTGTCTTTGGAAAAAATTTCCTTGTTCCAGCCCTTGGAATATCCTATTTTTAATTTTACTTCTCAACAAGTTATAAGCTTCCCCAGTCAGGAATTTTAAAACTAATTCAAAAAATAGACCCCGTTGCCTTTGATCTCTGTTTTAACCTTTGCCTCGGGGAAGTTCTGGTTTGTATATTTTTTCTCTTT
The DNA here is from genome assembly GCA_033576555.1 of Oophaga sylvatica. Classification (NCBI taxonomy): domain Eukaryota; kingdom Metazoa; phylum Chordata; class Amphibia; order Anura; family Dendrobatidae; genus Oophaga; species Oophaga sylvatica. Next base: position 52,996,449 of record JARQOD010000001.1, read on the forward strand.
CTGTAGGCCCCCCCGGTCTGCTTCTTTTTCTGTTTCCTGCCTGCTTGTCTTCTGTCATGCGCATAGCTGCGGGGCCGGGGGGGGCCTCTGATCCAGTGCCATCTGGGAAAAAATTTCTTTAAATTTCTATAAAAAATTCCCGGGTGGGGCAGTCCGGGGGGGTTGGGTGCGTGGCCCCGGGGGGGGGCCTCCCTTTTTTAGCGTTGGTCCTCTTCCTTTTTTTTAAAACTTTTGCGCAGGCGTAATTTATCTGCCCCTTTAAGGCAGAGCGGGGTACTGCAGTGCGAGGTGCGGGGCCCCCCGACCTTTCCCACGCCTACCCTGCGTAAATTACTCTGCCCAAAAAGGGAGATAAAGAGGCCTTTTCAGGGGGGCGACAGAAAAAAAAGGGGAGGACGCTTTTCAAAGAGGGAGGACCGGGGCCCAACCGCGACACCCATTTTTGGCCCGGGCGCACCGGCCGCCCCCCCCGGGAAAAAAATTAAAATCTTTTTTTATCTTTAGGTTCTTGGGGGGGGTTTTCTACAGCATTTAGAATGCGTAGATAAGCCCCTGTGGGTGGTGCAGCTGATATACCAAAAATGGGGTGACAGATTCCTTTAATTTCCCCCAGATCTTTGGGTTTGGGGGGTTTGAGAAGTGAGAAAAACCCCCTGATTTTCAAAACTGCCCAAACTGGTGCCCCCTTAGGGGGGAAGGGCGCACAACTCTTGCTTTTTTGCGCCAAAAAAAGGGTTTTTAAAAATTTAATAGGGAAAAAAAGGGTTTTAGGCTTTCTTTCTTTTAACTTACCCCCCCTTGTGGCCCGGTAGGATGACTGCGGCAGACAGTTTGTGTGTGTTTAGGCGTGGTTGTGCCCTCCCGTCTCGAGTGACACTTTCGGCAATTTTAAATATTCGGGGGCCAGACCCCAATCAAACTGGGGGGATTAAATTCCTTCCTTTTTGGGAAAAAAAAATTTTCAATTTTGTTACCTTATAAGGTTAAAAAATGAAAAAAAAAATGGATACGAGTTGGTGTACTTGAAAAAAGGGTAGGGCATAATCCCTGGCCCTTTAATAGGCAAAAAATAAAAAAAACACAAAAAGGAAATAACCCTTTTTTTATATTTTTAAATACCTAATTTAATAATAGATACAATTGAAATTCACTTTATAAATTTGCTTAGGGTTCCGACATTTTTGCAAAAAGTTGCTTTGCTTTCCTTTTTATTCCTTTCCCTTTTTTCCCCGCATAACTAAAAAAAAATTCCTTACGTTCCATCCTTTTTTTCTTAAAAAACACTAAGGTTTTTTGGGGTAAAGGGTTTTCTTAGTCAAATTAAAAATGGTTGATCGGTATCCATATCCCCGGGGGTTTAAATTTATTTGAATAAAATAATTACAAATGATGTTGGTTTTTTGATAGTTAAGCCTTTTGCTTTTATCCTGAAGGACAAAAAAGGGCTATTTTTTTTTCTTTATATAAATTTTTTAACTTGATATGAATTTCATCGCAGTAATAGTTTCTGGCATACGAATTTAATTGGTGATGTATTCTAGAGTGTTTTTTAAAATCCCCTTTAAAATATTGATATCCTGACTTTATTTAATACTTTCCCGTATGTTCATTTTTCTTAAATTAAATCACAGGGTTAAAACCAAACCTTTTTTCGGTCGCACCTCTGTTTTTTTCCGGTTTCAAAAAAAAAATGCCAGATGAGTGTTCTTGTCTTAGGGGATTTAAGAAAGCACAGTGGCCATTAGAAGCAACTCCTTAGAAAAAAGCATGGTTTTAACATTAAAAAATTTTGGTTTTTAACTTTTTTCCCTTTTTTAAGCAATGTTGAAAAGGGAAAAACCCCGAAAGCCTTTAGATTTTTAAATCGTTAAAGGATTCTCACCATTTTGTCTGCGTTTTGTGGGTCCAAAAATTTTTTGATAGTTTTTACGGGGTGCAAATTAAAAAAATCTGTGTTTAAAACTTAAATTACTTTAAATTTTCGGGGGACTGTTCAAATAACTGTCATTTACAAAGAAATCTTGCATTATTTTAAATCACCCTGCTTTATTCTCAGTTTACCCTTTTTTCATTTTCAGTTTTTCGAGTACTGTGTGTGGGTGCCCACAGAAATTGGGTTCCTGATGCTTGTCTTTAGTGGCACATGTGCAGAACATGGTTTTTTTGTTAAGGGCATTTTCGGGGTGTACTGCCCCCTTTCGGGGCCCAAAGCACTCCTCTCTAGACAAGGCTCCGAACGACCATATGATCAAATGATGCTATCTGTGGTTTTGACAGAGCCCCTCCCGTTTTTTTAGGGGACTGTGAATTCCCTCATCCAAGGAAAAAAGCACGCAGACAATTTTTTTGAAATTCGATGGCACTTCCTTTTTTATGCTAAAAGTCCGGGGAAAAAAATTTGGGCCGCACTTAGATACAAATTGGCCAATTTTTCCAGAGCTTACAGAAAGGGGGGAGAAATTTTCCCCCACTTGCGAAGTGTTACTAATGGGCTAATTTTTTTGGATGAGGAAACAGTTTTGCACCTTCCTAAGGTTTTTTAAAAACTAGAATAACCCCCCGTAAATTTGTGGTTTTCCCCTGGGGGAGCAGTCGATAGAATGGTTGGGCACCATCAGGAGGTGGGCATTTACAAACCAAAATTATAAAACTCAAAATCTGTTACCCCTTTACAATCCACATCTTGCCCGATTGGGTAAAATTTTGGACCCCCCTCCCCCCAAGGAAAATACGGGGCACTTTCTTCACACGTCCCCCCGTCATAAATTTTTGGGCCCCCCCAAAATTAGGCACTATACATGTGTGCAATTTTAGGCAAAAGGTTTTTTTTGAATCACTTTTTAATGTTGCCACTCCAACGTAAGGCTTTAAACAATGCCTTATTAAAAGGGGTTTGCTCTCTGTAATGAGGAGGGGTTTGGGTTTAAGACATCAAACCCTTATAAAGGTGTCTTAATTTTTGGCAAAATTTTTTCCCTTTTAAAAGGGCAAAAAGAGATTTGAGGACTCTGAAAAGTCAAAAATTTTGAGATGTTTGCAGAGGGTGCGCAGTCTTGAAAAATTCCCCAAAATTTTTAGCGTGATCACGAAAAAACAAGCGTTTTTGGAAATGCCAACAGGGGGGGCAAAACGGTTCATAAAAAAAAAATCAAAAAAATGCCTTTAATTGAAAAAAATCCAAAAGGAAGCTGCCCCAAGATGCCATTTGCCCCTTTTTTCATATTTAGAGCTGAACGTTTGGGGGATCAAAAAAACAAAGGTGTGCCCTCCCCGGGGCACGGCCAATTCCCAAAAATATTAAGTTTGATATTTTGGTCTTTTGGGTTATGAGAACTAGTTTTGTTCAATAATAAAAAAACCCCCTAAAAAAACAACTTGCTTAAAAAATTTTGCACACAGTTATAAAAGGGGAAATGTGAATCTGTAGTACCCCCGTTTTATAAAAATCCACTGCCCCCCAATTTTGGGGTAAATTTTTTGGAAAACCCTTTTTCCCCACCCGGGAGCAGAATACGGGATTTAAAAAACCCTACCCCACCCTAATGAGTTGGGGGAAATGTAAGGTTTAAAGTAAAAGTGCTGATTTTTTGACTTACGGGGAAAAAATTATAGTGACGGGCCAAAAAGCGCTGCTAAAGGGGGCCCCATCACCACACAAAAACCAAAAAAAATTTACAAACACCATACAAAAAATTACACAGCGCCCCACTTTTCACCAACCCACGGCACAACACCACACAAAGTCAAAAACACCCCAACAAACACCAACCACTCTAACAACACAACACAAACAACACCCCCAAATCCCCCAACACTCCCCGGGCGACATGCCCTTAAAAATTAACGTTTTGCAGTTCCCCATCCCCATGGGATTTTTGGGGCTAAAACAAAGCACAAGGTTAACACTTAAATACCGGCTTAATTTTGGGGAGCCCGTTTTTCACATGGACAGTTGTATGTTCTTGCTCTAGAATGGGAAAACCCCCAAAAACTTTTCTTTTTTCACCTGAATAAAACCAGGGGAAAATTGTTTACCAAAAAAAAAATACAATTGATAGTGTTTAACCCCTTAAGCCCCGAGTGCACAGCCGTCAGGCAAGGGGAGTTTTGGCACCTTGACGGACTTTTGCACGTCATGCCTTTGAATACCACTGCGTGTATACACGCAGTGGTAGTTCAGTGCCGACAGCTGTCACAGACAGCTGACAGGCACAGCAAGCGGTGGGGAACCTTTGCAGTCGGTCCCCACACCCCTACAGCGCTGTTGATTGGTCAGTCAATGTGACTGACCAAACACGCAGCGATCAAGGCAGAAGAGGCTGAATTTCAGCCTATTCTGCCCGATCAGTGCAGGAGCTCAGCACTTCAGTGGCCAAAGCTTCCTGCACTGACAGCCAGGAGTGGCGCCCCCCGCCGCCCCTGGCTGTTAACATCCTGACTGCTGCGATCGAGCGCGACTGCAGCGCTCAGGGGGGAGGCAGAGGGTCGGGAGCTCCCCTCTGCCTCAGATCGGCGCCCTGCAATGTTTTGCAGGGTCCAATCTCTGCCTTGATGACCCGGGGGATGTCTGACAACCTCCGGGTCATCTAGCTACGGAAAGCCGCTGTGACCATGGTCACAGCAGCTTTCACTATAGGTACAATGCATTGAAATTCTGGAGCATTGCAATGCATTGTAACTGCAATCAAAAGTAAAAAAGTGAAAGTCCATAAAGGGACAAGGTAAAAAAAGCATTTTTTTGAAAAAATTGTTAAAAAAAATATTGAAAAATCATTTTAAAAAAATTCCCCTAAAAAATACACATTTTATTAATAAAAAAAACAAAAAATACACCGTTGGTCCGTAAAAATCCCATCTATAAAAGTGTAACCCTAGTTAACCCCTTCAGTGAAAGCCGTAAAAAAAAAACACAAAAAAGTAGTAAATTATACTTTTTCCAAGCGGTATCATCATACCGCTTGGAAAAAGTGCAATAACACGCAATCAAAAGTGGCATATTAATAATCATGGTACCGCTGAAAACATCATCTTGTCCCGCAAAAAACAAGCCGCTATACAGCATCATCAGCGAAAAAATAAAAAAGTTATAGCTCGCGGAATAAACTGATGCAAAAATAATTATTTTTCTATAAAAAATTTTATTGCGTAAAAAACGCCAAACATAAAAAAATATATAAATGAGGTATCGCTGTAACCGTAGTGACCCGAAGAGTAAAGCTGCTTTATCAATTTTACCACACGCGGAACGGAGAAAAAAAAAAACCAATTCCTGAATTGCTGGTTTTTGTTCATTCTGATTCCACAAAAATCGGAATAGGAAGCGATCAAAAAACGTTATGTGCCCAAATATGGTACCAATAAAAACGTCAGCTCGTCCCGCAAAAAATAAGTCCACAGATAAACTCTGTCGGACGAAATATGAAAAAATTATAGCTCTCAAAATACGGCAATGCAAAAATTTCTTACAAAAAAATTCTTCCAAAAAAAGCATCTTTTAGTGTGTGACAGAAGCTAAACATGAAAAAAGGATGTAAATCTGGTATCGCTGTAATCGACCCGAAAAATAAAGTCGCCTAATCACTAATACCGCACGAGGAACGGCGTAAAAAATAAAACCAATTCTTCACCTTTTGTGGATTTGTTCATTCTGCCTCCCCAAGATCGCAGTAAGGCAATCACAGTGGTTCTCCCCCACATATGGGGTATCAGCGTACTCAGGACAAATTGCACATCAACTTTTGGGGTCCTTTTTCTCCTGTTAAAATATATGAAAATATATTTTTGGGGGCAAAAAGGTCATTTTTGTGGAAAAAAATATGATTTTTTTTATTTTCATGGCTCTACGTTATAAACTTCTGTGAAGCCCTTGGGGGTTCAAAGTGCTGACCACACATCTAGATAAGTTCCTTGGGGTCTAGTTTGCAAAATGGGGTCACTTGTGGGGGTTTCTACTGTTTAGACACATCAGGGGCTCTCCAAACGTGACATGACACCCGCAGACCATTCCATCAAAGTATGCATTCATCAAAAACGGTGCTTCTTCCCTTCCGAGCTCTGCCATGCGTCAAAATAGTGGTTCCCCCCACATATGGGGTATCAGCGTACTCAGGACAAATTGCACAATAGCTTTTGGGGTCCTATTTCTCCTGTTACCCTTATAAAAATAAAAATTTGGGGACAAAAAGATTATTTTTGTGGAAAAAATATGATTATTTTATTTTCACGGCTCTACGTTATAAACTTCTGTGAAGCACTTGGGGGTTCAAAGTGCTCACCACACATCTAGATAAGTTCCTTGGGGGTCTAGTTTACAAAATGGGGTAACTTGTGGGGGGTTTCTACTGTTTAGGCACATCAGGGGCTCTCCAAACGTGACATGACACCCGCAGACCATTCCATCAAAGTCTGCATTTGAAAACGGCGCTCCTTCCCTTCCGAGCTCTGCCATGCGTCAAAATAGTGGTTTACCCCCACTTATGGGGTATCAGCGTACTCAGGACAAATTGCACAATAACGTTTGGGGTCCTGTTACCCTTTGGAAAATTAAAATTGGGGTGGAAAGATCATTTTTGTGGAAAAGATATGATTTTTTAATTTACGGCTCTACGTTATAACCTTCTGTGAAGCCCTTGGGGGTTCAAAGCTCTCACCACACAGCTAGATAAGTTCCTTTGGGGATATAGTTTCCAAAATGGGGTCACTTGTGGTGGGTTTCCACTGTTTAGGCACACAGGGACTCTCCAAATGCGACATGGCGTCCAATCTCAATTCCAGCCAAAAAAGACAAATGGCGCTGCTTCCCTTCCGAGCTCTGCCATGCGCCCAAATAGTGGTTTACCCCCATATATGGAGTATCAGCGTACTCAGGACAAATTGCACAATAACGTTTGGGGTCCTGTTACCCTTTGGAAAATAAAAATTGGGTTTGGAAAGATCATTTTTGTTGAAAAGATATGATTTTTTAATTTTACGACTCTACGTTATAACATTCTGTGAAGCCCTTGAGGGTTCAAAGCTCTCACCACACATCTAGATAAGTTCCTTGGGGGTCTAGTTTCCAAAATGGGGTCAATTGTGGGGGTTGCCACTGTTTAGTCACACAGGGACTCTCCAAATGCGACATGGCGTCCAATCTCAATTCCAGCCAAAAAAGTCAAATGGTGCTGCTTCCCTTCCGAGCTCTGCCATGCGCCCAAATAGTGGTTTACCCCATATTTGGGGTATCAGCGTACTCAGGACAAATTGCACAATAACTTTTGATGTCCTTTTATCCTATGAAAATAAAAATTGGGATGAAAAGATCATTTTTGTGGAAAAAATATGATTTTTTTAATTTTACGGCTCTACGTTATAACCTTCTGTGAAGCCCTTGGGGGTTCAAAGTGCTCACCACAGATCTAGGTAAGTTCCTTGGGGGGTCTAGTTTCCAAATGGGGTCACTTATGGGGGGATTCCACTGTTTAGGTACATCAAGGACTCTCCAAACGCAACATGGTGTCCGCTCTCGATTCCAGCCAATTTGACATTCAAAATCTCAAATGATGCTCCTTCCCTTCTGAGCACTGCCGTGCGCCTAAAGATTGGTTTCCCCCAACACATGGGGTATCGGTGTACTGAGGAGAAATTGTACAACAAATATTGTGGTTCATTTTCTCCTGATACCCTTGACAAAATTGAAAAAAAATTGTGTCAAAAGAAAAATTTTGGGAAAAAAAAGTTAAATGTTCATTTTTTCCTTCCACATTGCTTCAATTCTTGTGAAGTACCTAAAGGGTTAATAAACTTCTTGAATGTGGCTTTGAACACCTTGAGGGATGCAGTTTTTAGAATGGTGTCACTTTTGGGTATTTTCTGTCATATTGACCCCTCAAATTCACTTCAAATGTGAGGTGGTCCCTAAAAAAAAATGGTTTTGTAAATTTTGTTGGAAAAATGAGAAATTGCTGGTCAACTTTTAACACTTATAACTTCCTAACAAAAAAAAATTTTGGTTCCAAAATTGTGCTGATGTAAAGTAGACATGTGGGAAATGTTATTTATTAACTACTTTTTGTGTGACATATCTCTCTGATTTAATGGCATAAAAATTTTCATAAATAAACGCAAGGTATATCGAAGAAATTTTACCACTATCATGAAGTACAATATGTCACGAGAAAACAGTCTCAGAATCACCAAAATCCGTTGAAGCGTTCCAGAGTTATAAGCACATAAAGAGATAGTGGTCAGAAATGTAAAAATTGGCCTGGTCATTAACCTACAAAATGACTTGGTCGTTAAGGGGTTAACTGTAAACCAATTTTACTCTTTTGTCCATGAACTACTAATCTACTACTATAAATTACACTGGAGGGAGGGGAAGGGTTGCACTATGTTGTTAATTGGGTGTAAATGTTTAATATGTTTGTGTAAGGTGCATAAATTTTCATTTTTGATAAAAAAAATTAGTCGTAATAGTTTATACTACATAATATGGATTGACTATGTAAAACCAATAAAAATTTTGAAATTAAAAAAAAAGTTGTTGTTCACATCAATGTTATGACAAATTAGTAAAATGCCAAAATAATAAAAATAATAAAAATTTAAAGTATAAATTTTTTTTTACTGTAGCCCTCTGAAAATGTCAATTTCAGGGTGACACTGAAAATTTTACTTTAGCTACCATAACCAACAACTTAATATATTTTCTGCGAGCGAAGCCGCGGGTATTCTACTAGTATTTTATATTTTCAGAAGCAGCAGCAGCATGGAGGTCATTATACAGAAGTACTGAGCAGTATAACTGTGAATCTATCACTGGGCAATGTATAACATCAACTACAAAGCTGCAATCAAGGCTCTCTCCCTTGATTCCTCTGATAGTCTCTCTTTCTATCTGGTCGTCTCGATTTCTCTGGTTGGCGCTCTTTCAGATTCCTCTGGTCGGCTTCCTTCTATTGATTCCTCTGATCGGCTCCCTTTCTCGGGTCACCTCAATTCCTCTGGTAGGCTCTCTATCTTGGATCCCTCTTCCTCACTCAAGGCTAAGGCTATGCTTCACTGATCTGGCCTGTGCTGGTAGTAGCAGCTTTAAGCCAGCTCAGCTCCTTCTATATGTCTATCCTGATACAGGTTCAGCTATTGACTCCCCTCCTTCTCTGCTCCTGGGACTTTTATAATTCTTAGCTGCGACACAGTTATCACATGACCTTTTGTCTCTTTTGGTGTCACATGACCTTGTGTCTCTTTTGACCTCCATCTCTTTTGGTTCTTCCCCGGCAACCCACAACAATTCTATGGTTCTTGCTTGTTCTCTTTTTGTTCCTGTTCTTACAAGCTCTGGCCGCTAAATGGCAATATTTGCTCTATTAAGCATCACTGTACACTCAGCTACAGAAGTCCTTAATTTTCTTACACTAGGAAGGGTAAGTGACACCCGAGATTTTATTATTTTAACCTAGAATAAGCCAATGAGGATAATAAACATACACCTGGAAAACCCATTTAAGGCAATTGTGACCATGGTGTGCTTACTGCTGCCATGGTTTTTATCGGTAACAGCTTAAACAATACAAAGTCATTTTCCATCTGGGTAAGTCTCTCTTTTGTAGAGTGTAAGCTCCTATGGTCAGCAGGGTCCTCTCTCTTTCTTTCTATCTCTCCTCTCCCCCACATGTATTTTCTGTGCACTAACCAGCTTTCCAATATTGAATTTATTCACCACAAACCATATTTTGGGCAAAATTACACAAAATGGGCAAAATTGAATTTCAAAAGATCCGTTCAACTCTAATTGCAGCATGAAATGAGGATTATGTATTAGCAAATTCTCCCTCCAGCCTATCACTATGCTGAAGAGGTTTTTCTTAACCCCTGGGTGCTTCTGGATTCCTCAATTTTTCATGAATGCACTGCTAATCCATTGTTGTTTTCATGCCCCACATGCATGTATATCGTGTATAGTATAGCTGAGCCAAGTGATTGGTTTCAGTGCTACTGATTTTACTTCACAATTGCAACCTGTAAACAATTACCAGATCAGTGGCAAAGAGATTGCACTGGACCTGGAGAGGATGAGTACCAGTTGAGTTTATTTTTTTTACCATGGTCACCAGAAATATATAAAAAGTCAAAAAGGAAAAGCCCCTTCAGCAGACTGTAGTGATATCCAGCAGGAGAATTTGCAAATACAAAACCCTTATTTTGTGTTGAAATTAGAGTTGAGCAGATCAATTGAAATTCAGATTCGTCAACTTCGCATAACTTTTAACAAAAATTTGATTTGCAGAGAATAAATTTGTGTGAATTTCAATATTTGAAAGCTTATAATAGCTCAGAAAATACAAGTGGGGAGAGAAGAGAGAGAGAGAATCCAGCTGACCATAAGAGCTTACACTCTACAGGAGAGAGAACCCCACTGACCATAAGAGCTTACACTCTACAGGAGAGAGAGAGAGGACCCCACTGACCATAAGAGCTTACACTCTACAGGAGAGAGAGAGAGGACCCTGCTGACCATGAGAATTTTACACTTTTCATTAGAGAGAGGACCCTGCTGACCATAAGAGTTTATACTTTTCAAGAGAGAGAGGACCCCACTTACCATAAGAGCTTACAGTCTACAGGAGAGAGAGAAGACCCTGCTCATCATAAGAGCTTACACTCTACAGGAGAGAGAGAGGACCCCACTGACCATAAGATCTTACACTCTACAGGAGAGAGAGAGGACCCCACTGACCATAAGATCTTACACTCTCCTGAGAGATAGCAAGAACCCTGCTGACCATAAGAGCTTACACTTTACAGGAAAGTGAGAGAGGATCCCGCTGATCATAAGAGTTTACACTCTACAGGAGAGAGAAAGGACCCTGCTGACAAAAAGAACTTACACTTTACAGGAGAGATAGGACCTCGCAGATCGTAAGAGCTTACACTCTACAGGAGAGAGAGGACCCTGTTGACCATAAGAGCTTACACTCTACAGGAGAGAGAGAGAGAACCCAGCTGACCATAATAACTTACATTCTATAGAGGAGAGAAAAATGAGAGAGCGAGAGAAGAGAGCATCTTGCTGAACATAAGAGCTTAAACTTTATACGGGAGAGGAGAGAGGACTCTCCCGACCATAAGAGCTAACATTCTACAGGGGAAAGAAAGAGAGGCCCCCATTAACCATAACAGCTTACACTCTGCAAGAAAGAGAGTGTGGACCCACTGACCATAAGAATTTACACTCTACAGGAGAGAAAAAGGACCCCACTGATGATAAGATCTTATACTCTACTGTAGAGTGAGTGAAGACCCTGCTGACTGTAAGAACTTGCACTCTACAGGATAGAAAGAGAGAGGACCCTGCTGACCATAAGTGCTTACAGAAGCAAAACGTACCCAGTAACTCTAGAGGTGGGAAAATGTTTCTTACATACAAACTATGCTCACAGCTTGTCACTAGAGTTGAGCGATACTTTCCGATATCCAAAAGTATCGGAATCGGAATGGTATCGCCGATACCATTAAAATATCGGCGATACCCGATACCGATACCGGAAATCCAATGTAAGTCTATGGGAACAAAATATCGTAACTAAAAAAACCTCTTTCTTTCCTTGTAAACACTAAATATACACACATAGAATACATATATATATATATATATATATATATACATGTCATTGTGACATATATATATACATATATTTATAGTTTATACACTTCTACATAGTAAAATAGCCTCTGATTCAATTGCCGGGTAAAGCCGGCTTTTGTGAAAAGACAGAAGCACCCGACATGAAATGACACTTGGTTTACATAGAGTTAACCATGTCTTTTCATGTAGTTTGATATCTGATTTGCACAAACAATTACATGAGTGTAAGTGTGCAAAATTTCACACCTGTAGGGGTTAATTAAAGGTGTAAATTCGTTGTAAAAAAAACTGACTTTTTTGCTACGAATTTACACCTTTAATTAACCCCTACAGGTGTGAAATTTTGCACACTTACACTCATGTAATTGTTTGTGCAAATCAGATATCAAACTACATGAAAAGACATGGTTAACTCTATGTAAACCAAGTGTCATTTCATGTCGGGTTCTGCATTTTCACAAAAGCCGGCAATTGAATTAGCGGCTATTACTATGTAGAAGTGTATGAACTATAAATTATATATATATATGTGTCACAAAGTCAATGACATGTATATATATATATATGAGGTGTAAAATTGCTGAAAAAAAATGCGTGGGCTCCCGCCCTATTTTCGCAACCAGACAGACAAAGCCAGTGAGTGGGGGCAGATAATAATAGCCCAGAGAGGGACCATTATTTTTGCCCCCCCCCGGCTACTAAAATCTGCCCCCAGACACCCCAGAAAGGGCAAATCTCTAATTAGATTTGCCCTTTCTGGCACTTTGCCCGTCTATTCCCATTGCCCTGTAGCGGTGGCGAATGGGTTAATAAGGGGTTAAAATGACCTTGCAATTGAAAGGTCACTTTAAGCCAGGTTAATAATTGAGAGCTGTCAATTAGACAACTATCAATTATTAATCCTATTGTATGAAAGAAAAATCAAACACACACACTTTAATAAAAAAGAAGTTTAATGAAATAATCACACAGTTTTTGACCATATTTTATTTACCTGCTAAAACCATTTCCTGTAATAAAAATAAAATAATAAAGCAAAATTATTCTTACCTATCCCATGCACAGTCAGGTCACACGGTGTAATCCTTCAGAAAGGGTTAATGTTTACTGCACGGACCGCAGCTAATGCTGCAGCCTCACAGTAAACCCCCAAATGAATGAGCTCCTCTCCTGGCTGACAGGAGAGGAAGTGGAAAGCTTAATTGATTGCTTTCCACTTTCACTTCAGGTCAGCCAGGGACACCATCAATGACGTCAGAGGGAACTCATTAACAAAAATAGGGGTTCCCTTCGAAAAAAAAATGGCGTGGGGTCCCCCCTATTTTTGTTAACCAGCCAGATGAAGCAGACCGCTGAGGCCTGGATTTTCAGGCTGTTTAGGAGCCAAGATCCATGGACCTTGCCAGCCTGATAATACCAGGCCACAGCAGTCTGCATATCTTGGCTGATTAACAAAAATAGGGGATCCCCTCGAAAAAAATTGACGTGGGGTCCCCCCTATTTTTGTTAACCAGCCAGATGAAGCAGACCGCTGAGGCCTGGATTTTCAGGCTGTTAAGGAGCCAAGATCCATGGACCTTGCCAGCCTGATAATACCAGGCCACAGCAGTCTGCATATCTTGGCTTATTAACAAAAATAGGGGATCCCCTCGAAAAAAATTGGCGTGGGGTCCCCCCTATTTTTGTTAACCAGCCAGATGAAGCAGACCGCTGAGGCCTGTTTTTTCAGGCTGGTAAGGATCCAATATCCATGGACCTTGCCAGCCTGATAATACCAGGCCACAGCAGTCTGCTTAGCTTGGCTTGTTAACAAAAATAGGGGATCCCCTCGAAAAAAAAACGGCGTAAGGGTCCCCCTATTTTTGTTAACCAGCCAAGTAAAATGCAGACTGCTGCGGCCTGGTATGAAAAGACTGTCAAGGCCCATGGATTTTGGCCCTCAACAGCCTGATAATACCAGGCTACAGCAGCCCCTCATTTGGCGCATCAAAAGATGTGCCAATTGTGGCACTTTACCCGGCTCTTCCCACTTGCCCTGTAGCGGTGGCAAGCGGGGTAATAAGGGGTTAATGTCACCGTTGCTTGCACGGTGACAATAAGCCCGGTTAATAATGGAGAGGCGTCAATAAGACACCGATCCATTATTAATCCCAAAGTTTTTAAATGTTTAAAAAAAAGACACAGCAAGAAAAAAGTATTTTAATGAAATAAAAGAGACAACACAGTTTTCATTTCTTTTATTACTCTCTCATTCCTGCGACGCCATCGATCTCCTGTAAAAAAATAAAAAAAACAAACCAACAGTATACCACCTGTCCGACGCAGTCCATAGTAACGACTGTCCCATGACGATCCAGCTCTGCTACATCGCAATGACAGGCACAGCCTGTCATCGCAACGCAGCACAGCTGATTACCTGCTTCCCCGGCGGTGACGTCATCGGACTGACTGCTTTACGGCCGGGATTACCCAGCAGTCACTGCAGTTATCGCGAGAAACTGCATGTGACCGCCAGGGAGAAGAGGATGGCGGCCATCAAGCAGTCCAGGACGTGACCGCCGGAGATCTTCTGCCGGGTAAGTGCCGCTGACTCCTGACAGACCCGACCGACGGACACTGACAGTGACAGTGACATTCCGATTCCGGTATCCGATATGACGAAAATATCGGAACTCGGAATCGGAATTCCGATACAGCCAATATCGGCCGATACCCGATATTTGCAGTATCGGAATGCTCAACACTACTTGTCACGATCCATTTTTGGATTTGTGGCAGATCTGGTTCTATTGAACTAAACCTTTTTACTTTCAGGCCAGCGGGGGGTTAAATGTCAGTTTTTCCCTGCTGACAAGCTGGTGTAATTGCATTTCTGATGGGTCAGCTGATGTGGGCGGTGACCACTCCCACCATCCTTTAAAAGGTCACCTGATGCATCAGCTGACTGTCAGTGTTAGAGCAATCTACAGTGACCAAGCTGGAGTAAGGAGCTCTCTGGGTGCAGTGGTGCTTCTGCTGACTTTGCTTATGTGGTACCTTTATTCTGCTGTGCGGTGATTTGCAGCAGAGAAAGCTAAGTGTGGTGTTTTTGTTACCTTGTCCCTTTGGTGTCTTTCTCCTCCCACTCTGTTTATTATCTGCAGAGGTGAGGCTAGTGCTCCTTGCCAGCCAGTGCACTAGCCAGGGCAGTTATAGGGGACAGCTAGGAATGAGGTATCCTGACAGCGGCAGGGGAAGGACCCGCATAGGGCGTTAGGGGAGTGCAGGGACAGGCTCAGGTTGAGCTTATGTGGTGACCATCTCTCATTCCCTATTGGTAGGGCCTTCCTCCCCCCAATTCCATCCCCGTTGTATGTTGTGCCGTTAGTTGACCGACCATCCGTTGGGTCGTGTCAGACAGTGAGTGTCACTCCGTGACACAGCTGTTGGGCATTATGAGGAGGCCTATGTGGCAACTCAAAATCACTGATACATTAGCAGTGTGGGAAATGGTGATGTGCAAAGTTTTTTTTCTCCGAAAACTGCAAATTTAATCTCAAAATATTTGAAGTCATGCAAAACCGTGAATTTAATGAAAATTCGACTCAAACTCAATCCTCCGCTTATCGATTTGCTCACCTCTAGCTGCAATGCTTAAAACAGCACTATGGAACTAGAGGTTAAAATTAAGTTATTAAAATCATTGTTGACTTTCGATAATCTCTTTTGGTTAAAAGGGTTCCTTGACAAAAAAATACTTATACTGCTGTGTTGTGCCATTACTAAGAAAACTGACAATGATCAATGCAGGGGGAAAGAAGTGCCCACAGAGTGCTTTAAAACCAAATATCTGTATTTGTTTTTGGGTCCTTGAGAGAGATAGACATAGACAGTTTTTTCAGTTTGCCAAAACTAAGTACAAAGATAGGCCATAATATATTAATTATGAGGGATTTAGCATCCTCTTCGCACAGCTCACCAATTGACCAAAAACTATATAGAGAGGAGCAGCATTATCTTATTCTAATGAATGGTGCCAAGCCGCAATATCTGCACAGTGTCCTGCAGGAAAAAGTACGAAATGATCGCATCACTTTAGAACCTATTTATTTCTAGTGATCTGAGGAGGTCCCAGCATTGACACCCTCAGGTCCAAAGCCACAAGTTGGAGACCACTCTTCTACCAATATACCATGACCATAATTTTGTAAGACTTCTGCATGTCATAGAAGGACATGAACAGTCTTCAGCGGTGAGGGATCTGTGAGCTGTGTCCATATTGATCGCCATGTCTATGACATCAACCATTTGATAAAATCACGGTAAATTTGTTCTGACTAGCTCCGGAGCATAGATTCTTTTCTTATGGAGGTGAAACCTCATTATTCATTGGAGCATGAATAATGAGGTTTCACCTCCATAAGAAAAGAATCTATAAGAAGTGACTTGGTCCAGACTTGATGTGGATTCATATATAGTAGCTCAATATATGATAATCAGAGCTGACACTAAATCCATAATTTCCCATATCAAGTACGTGTCAGACTGCTTGTTCCAACTTTCATTATAAAGGTCTTACTGAATGTCAATTAAAGTAAAGAAAACTTAGATATGAATATACTTTGACCCCAAGTACAGAATTATGATGAGACACTACAGAGAAATCATGGCTCTCCTGTGAGGATTATAGCCTGAACCTTAAGACACAAAGCTGAATACATTTCCTTTCCTACAAGAAATCAATAATTACTCCATTGAAATAGAAGATACCTGTGGCAGACGAGAGATTAAAATGAGAGGCTTAATGTCAATTCAAAAGAATCTATGTATCTGGAGGATTTGAGAATTGTCTGTAAGTATGTATCTGGAGGATCAGAATAAAATGGGAAGTTAATAACATATTGAACAATGCCTCTTGTGTCATTCTGGGACCTGTCCGTGCCTCGATAGCAGATGGAGGAATGTCTCTAATCAATAACGTCACCATTTCACTGTATGGAACAGATCTCACTGCGGTCCCTAATGACACTCACTAGTGAGGCGCATGGAGCAGGGTTATTGATAAAGACCAAAAACTTTGAAATGAAAGGAAAAAAAAATCAGCCATGCAAAACGAACACAAATTATCTAAAGATTCCAAACCCAGGGAGATATCAACAAACTTCAGGGATGACTGGAGATGAACTTTCATCAGCGACATTCTCTGGAAGTGAGATGACAACTGTTAGACACAATTAACTTTTCAGTCCACTGTGAGAAGAACCTTAACATTAATAATAATAAATCAAGTGAATGGAGCGGAGTTGCAGTATTACAGAACAAAAAAATCTAAAATGGCCACAACACTACACTGCCACTGTCCTTTTGTTTGAAGTCCCATAAGAATGACCCCCATGATTAGCATACTATATACAGTAAAATAGTTAAAAATGCACCCACCATTATCTTATAAAACTGAGCCATAAGAACCCCACTGTAATGTTCTAAGTTGTGCCATAGTAACTTGTGTAAGAACCTTAATCAAGTCCACAAAGTTCCCTAAATACTTCCTTTAAGGGGTTGTTCACTACTTGGAAATCTTCTTCTTAATCACCATGTTATCCCCAGTAAAATAACAATACTTATATACACCTCCGCTTCCGTTGCTCTTCCAGTGGTGTCGGCACTGGCTCTCCCGGTGATCATGTCGCATTGTTATGTCACATGATCCCTGCTGCCAAGAAGTGCTAGTTTCATTCTCCCCACTTTCAGATGTATCAGACATCAAGAGGAAGTGAGCAACCAGTTAATCTTAGGCTGCTTTCACATTTGCGTTTGAGCGACCTGCGCCTGTCTGCGCACGGCCGCCGCTAAGCTCTGCCCCCGGCCGCGCCTCCTCCCGGCGGCTCCGCCTATGGGCGCATGACGACGCATGTGACCTGCGTACCCTATCTTTATCATTGGGTACGCAGGCCGTGTGCAGGTATGCGTTTGGCGGCGCATGCGCCATTTTGACGGTGCACCGACCGCACCAAAATGTTGCATGCTGCTTTTTGGTGCGCTCGGTGCACCGTCAAAATGACGCATGCACCGCCAAACGCATACCTGCGCACGGCCTGCGTACCCAATGATAAAGATAGGGTATGCAGGTCGCATGCGTCGTCATGCGCCCATAGGCGGAGCCGTCGGGAGGAGGCGTGGCCGGGGGCGGAGCTTAGCGGCGGCCGTGCGCAGACAGGCGCAGGTCGCTCAAACGCAAATGTGAAAGCAGCCTTATTCTTGATGTCTGATTCGTCCAAAGGTGGGGACAAGACAATGTGACATGATTGCCGGTAGAGCCAATGTCATCACTGCTGGCACAGGAGGTGAGTAAAAGTATAGTTGTGAAGAAAAATTTGAAATGTCGGCAACTAAATAAAATTTTCAAAGCTTTATTTCAAAACACAGGATAAAAATTCATGGTGGTAGATAAGATAACACTCAGACGCATTTAGGCTTGAATTGCCTTCGATCACTGATCATGCGCAGTGATCAAGGTCTGTTCATGCCTGAAATGTGTCTGAGCATTATCTTATCTACCACTATGAATTTTAATAAAAATTTTTAAAAGCTTTGAAGATTTTATTTAATTGTCGACACTTGGAATTTTTCTTCATATTTTCCAGTGGGTCAGCGGTTCTCCTTGAGCAGCAACGCTATATTGTGAACAGTCCTGATATTAAATAACATGGTGAGGCTTTAAAAAAAATTTCTGATTAAAGTGTAGTTATTTTACTGTGGGGCAAACATTTGGATTGAAAATGGGTTGGCCAACAACTGGTCAATCGTTTTAAAGAGATTTTTTTATATATATAAATCAATAGTAAACATGAAAACAAGAAACTTTGTAATGTGTTGTTTCAGAGAGATCTGTTTCTTTTTCCTCTGGGACTGATCATTCAATCTCAAAATTCACAACGAGTAAGATCTGTCTTCAATGACTGAGATGCAGTCTGACATAGTATAAGTGAGTCGCCCGTAGCCAGGGCCTGTGGGGTACTCGGCACCGAGCCCATTCACTTCAATGGGGGATGTCACGGATAGCGCAGCTCGGTCCGTTGCCCTGGGGGCTCACCTCAATAAAAGGGGAATATTTACAGGGGATTATAGGTTTGTAGAAATGTTCGTGACGCCACCTGTGGTTCCTGGTCAGGGTGACCAGCGCTGCAGGGTAGAACCTCTGAGGGGTTGTTACTGGGCAGCAAGGTGTTAAGTCTTCCACAGGCAAGACCGATCCTTCAGGGTATATGGCGGTGTAGGGGTGCAGGAGCAATAAGGCAGACACACACAAGAAAGTCACTTTCTGTACCTTTACTAATGGTAGATGCAGGCACGTCCCGGGAAGCTGTCAGGGTGGAGGATGCACTTCCAGTAATCCCACTGAGTAGGTGTAGGGCCTCCGTACTCCTGTATGTGTGTGAGTTTCTGACCTGTATAGAACAAAGTCTAACTCTGTCTTCTCATATACTCCCGGCTGACGTTGTGGTGAGGCCTTCTCTGGGACAGAACAGTGTCTCTAATGGTTGGCCGACCAGACTCCTGTCTTCCTGACCCCGGCTACGTATCAACACTTGTGGGCCCCTGCGACTTGAAGTCCCCTAGGGTCTCCGGTATCTCCTACTAGTCGTGTAGATGCTAGCAAGCTCGGACCCGGCGTCCGGTGGTTCAGAGTAGAGGTAAGCGATCAATGCTGTTTCAACCTCTGTCACTCTCTTCTTTCTTCCACTCGCCTTTCGTCCTACTCTCACCTTTAACATAAGCACACACTAGCAGTAGATAGCAGCTTTTCCTTCTCTTCACCGCTCTGAAAGCGTCGGCACGCTCGCTCACTAACAATACCTCAGTTAACTCAGTTTTGACCAGGCTAAGTGGCAATCCTTCCCACCGTTACTGGACTCCACTAAATAAACTAAGTTCAAGCTGTAAACTTCGGTCTTTCAAGTACTCTCTCTCTCTCAGGCTAATCTCTCCCTCTCAGCTCGTCTGAGGTGACTAGACTGACTGTCTGAGGTAACTCGAGATCTGATGTTCTCTGGTAACTAGGCTGTTCTGAGGTAACTGCCGTTCTACACTGCCTTTTATATACTGCGGAAGAGCTCCCTCTGGTGGATATAGGGAAAAGTGCAGATGTGTTGTGTGCATATAGGTCATTGTGGGTTTACCTTGGTTGCATCCTCCTGGGAACATGTGGCTCAAGACACAGCTGGGCTACACATAAGAATAAATGTTAGCACAGCCAAACATGGAGGTGCCACTCAGTAAGTTCCCAAACCTTATAGCTAAGTATCAAACACCGGGCACACTCAGGGATTTTTGGTGCACATCTCTCTGTCTTGCGGTGGATACCGCGACATATGATACTCGGCACATACCTAGTCTGGGTCACAGCATACCTGATTGCAGGTCACTGACCACCTATGCTCTGGGCTACACTCTTTAGCAGATCTTTGGCTACTGTTTGTGTTCTACTCACATTAGCATCTAAAAATTAACCCTAGTATACTGATGAAGGTCTATCACGACCAAAACATTTGTAACTAGTGGCTACTGTATGTATTAAATTTTATTTTTTGCACCAAAAATCCCTGAGTGTGCTCAGTATTTGCTACGCAGTCTGAAATAGTGACACAGAAGACGTGATGAGACATGGTTCCTCTTGTCCTTTAGTGTTAGGTCTTCTAGGCTGCACAATTACTAGACATTAGTGTCGCTGACTATTCAGGTAGTATACTAATAACCACGCCAATAAATTCAACAGCGATAGTATGTGCTACCTCACATCAGAGGTAAAAGTCCCACTGAAAACTAACAGACCTCAGCATTAGACCATAACCATAGAATAAAGGCATGGACCACACATTCAAATATTATATACACTTATCTACTGTAGCTAGGAAAACATTTCAAAACCATTGTTGCTTTTGTAGGGGTCAGCCACTGTTAAGAATTTAATTATACTTTGACTTTAAGAGACAATGCCCCCCTCTGATTTGTGTGCAATTGGACTAGTGGTACCTGTGGTACTAAAGACCCCTCAGTATTGAAAGTGAGGCGAGACTTGTCCGTACCCAGAAGAAGACGGAACCATTAACCTGAAGAAAGAGTTAAACACAGCAAACTTGGCTCCACTACATCAGGACCAAGCAGAAGTTAACAGAATTTCTCCTGCACTGCTGCAGAACTGTGAGCGTGACACCGGTGTTCAACTGCATTAAGGTATAGAGCAAATTTCTCTAGTTAGGGCTCTGTTGCAGCACGGCCCATTAGCAGTAGCCAGGTAAGAATTTAGAAGAGAGTAGTCTGTAGAAATTGTTTATATTGTTTCTATAGAACTTTGCATTTCAATAGCTAGAGCACAGCTTGTGTGGCACGTTCCAGCTATCACTCCATGTATCTGTTATAGCTGATATCATTATAAGAACTTTTAGTTTCATTTTCTGGCATAAAATCCTTTGTCGTTCAATAAAGTATGTGTTTGTTTTTGCCTCCTTGTCTACTATAATGTGTTTGAGCTCTGTCAGGCGGTGTTGTTCTGTCACCACTACACTGTGGTGCAGTGTCTGTGGGGTGATGTGGCCAGGTGGGTTTTTGCCTGGCAGTATGAGTGTTTTGGGGCACCAGCATTGCTCCAACTGATGGTGCAGTCACAGTGTCATGTATTGATGGCTACTGCATACTGTTACACCTAACAGGTTATGGACTCTTAAGAGAGTCGCCATGATGGAGCTGTGGGCTTATTCATTCTGAACAAAATGTTAACTAAAAACCTGGTTTTCAGCTCTGAGAACTTTACCCATCCACAGTAGCTCAAAGTGTACTATATGGTAAGTGGCCCATGTCTTTTTTCCACAGTTATGGTAGACCTCAGCATTAGATTCTCTTGGACACGTGTTTTCAGACAGTTTTCCTCCAAAAAATGCACATTCATTACATTTTCACATTTCTAAATCCAAAGATTAGTCAGAGCAACACTTGGAATGACTGAGTACTACAGTGACAACTAAGCCAGGCAGAGAATTACCAAAGCTTTTAGCAATGTATACATTGCAAGTTATATGCAGAATGAGCCTAGGATGCATTTGAGAAGTATCTTGGAGAAGCAAAGAAATCTCCAATTACTTGTAATGTCATGGTCTCACAGCATAGAACATACCTATGGTCTGCAGCAGGGGTAGGGAACCTCAGGCCCAATGACGGTTTACCTCCCACGATGTCCTTTTATCCAGCTTCCCGGGAAGATTCCCGGAGACCGCAATGCTTGGATGGCAGCTCTGTTTGATGGCCCCCAGCACTTCTTGCTCTGTGAGCTCATGCAAGCAGCATTCTCTACTGAACAATTAGGCACTTGCAATGAAAGAATGAAAGACTATGTCCTGACACCACTGCCTGTATTAGGATGTACTTTGGGCGCAGTTGACGCACGATTTGTACGGCCTATAAAGGATGGTATAAATATCCAAATGGTCCTTGGCAGAAAAAAGGTTCCCCACCCCTGGTCTAAAGTGTATTACTGGTATGTGATGTGTGGTGCTACAAAAAAATGTACCCCAAAAAGTGGAATGTCGCAAGAGTGATCACTGTTTTGTGGGACAAATGCTGGGTCAGTAATGTCCTGGCAGGATGACACCAAGGGAAGTTATAAAGGATATATGTTGCGGAAATATAAGAGTGTGCTGTCCGATGTGTAGCCCAGCTACGCAGGCACACATGAAAATCCAGGAGAGTGCACAGGAAGGTAACAGCAACGCTTGATATTCATTCACTGTCACTCACTTTTTCAGACACACCCATCTGATATATAGGAGGGAGTGACACGTAGCATAGGTGGTTAGTCAGTCAGCCAACCTAGGAGGGAGAGTAGTGGAATCTGTTTTCCTGTCTTCGGACGAATCAGCTCAGTATCAGTCCAGCTGGGACTTAGAGTATACTGAGGAATGCTCAGCGAGTCCTAGAGAAAGCTGACTTCGCCATTGAAATCTACAAGTGCTTATGTTAAGAGCGTGAAGCAGGGCGAAGGGCGCAGTGGAGAAGATAGAGAAGTGCTACAGGTATTGGATTACTTGCACTAAATCACCGGACACCGGGGTCCGAAGCGTTGCTACAGTTTCAAGCTTAGTAACAAGAAAACCGGAGGCATCTGGACTACAGGTCGCAGAGAGCAGCCCTAAGTGTCAATACGTAACCGGAGTCAGGTGGAACAGGGACTTTGAGCAAGGCCATGCAAAAGTAAGGACTTAGTTTCATCACTCAGAAGGCTCCACCACAATGTTGGCCGGGCAGTACAGCTATTGAGAAAGCTGGAGATTCAGAGTTAACTTTGCTTCAGGCAAGTTGGACTCACCTACATATTGAAGTTAAGGAGGCCTCTAACCTGCTCAGCTGTTACCAGAATGTGCACTCTCACCCCAACCAGCTCCCCGGGATCTGATGAACCATCTACCAGTAAAAGGTATGAAAAGAAGCTGCACTGTGTGCGACTGAATTATTATCTACACCCTGCATCATCATCACCATAGACTTCCAGGGACCCGTCTCACCTGTGGGAGACTACCACCCAGCTGCCCCCATAACATCCCCTGTGAAAGTCCTTATAGCAGCGCTGGTTCGATTAACCAGATACCACAGTTGGCGTCACGAACTACCTATTCTAATAATCCCCTGTAAATATTCCCCATTGTATGAGCGCCCAGGGCCACGGACCGAGTCCCGCTGCCAGTGACAAACCCCATAGACTTTCATGGGCTCGGTGCCGAGTACCCCATTGCCCTGGTACTAAGTGCGACTCAAATCTTTGGCGTCACGAACAGGATACGAAAGCTTGCAATTGTGAGTCCTGTGTGCCTATTGAACTGTTTTGTGAGAAAAAGACTGTTTGCTGCATTTGGCGCCAAATACCGCCATTTTACCGCCAAGTTGGCGCCCTGAGGCGCTGGTGAAGAAGGTGGGCGTGCATTCGTGGGCGTGTACCCCCCTGAGGCGCGAAAGTTATGGCCGCCCTCTCCAAATGCTACTACAATGTGCGGTCCTGCCCCACTGCTAAGGAAATCCGCCTCCTCTTCATCCTCTATCCGAAGAGGAGGAGACGCAAATCCCGCCTCCACGGAAGAGACCAGATTGTTCCTGATGGACATTACAGTCTGGCTTGGGACGAGGTGGCAGAAGGACCAGAACAGCTCTGCAGTAGAGCAGTGGCAGGCAGGCCCTGCTCCCCTGAAGATTTCCTACCTGTGCCGGAGCTGTCCCCAGATCGGGACCTGATCCTCTATGTCATGGAGAAGGTGGATGCGGTGCTGGAAGAAGTGGCCCGCCACTGTAAAGAAGTGGAGGAGATGGAGAGAAGCTGGCGTGCCCTGAAACAGCGGCTGCTGTGGGACGCAATGCTCTCTCCCCCAAGAACGAAGCTGATGAAGAACCGGAAGCCGGCTCCAAAAGTGCTGATACCGACTCCACCGATGAAGCGGCGGGAGAAAAGGAGGCTGAGGAGGCCCTGCTCGTTCCGGAGTGCCAGCCAGGCCAGGAGGCCGCAGCGGCGCACAGTTCCCCGGTAGGGACACCGGAGGGGACCCAGTCGTTAATGATGGAGATCGACTGGGAAGAGATGGAGCAGCGACGGCAGCAGGAGCAGAGGGAAGTGCAGCGGTTCCGTCAGCGGTACCAGGAGGAGATTCTCGCTGAAAAGGAAAACATCAGGCGAGGCCAAGGTACGCGTCGAGAACCGTGGCGCCAGGGGACGGTGTGTGCCTCTAAGGCCCGAGGAGTTTGGGGTTACATATGTGAGCCCGGGTTCTCTTCAAGGATCTATGTTCACCGCGGTGATGCGGGGTTCCACCTGCTAAAAGGGGATACCGTCACCTACACTCGGCACTGTAGTCAGCGGGGGTGGTTTGCCTTGAATGTCTCCCGTGTCTCAGTGTCCCGAGCTCCAACAGCACCAGGCCGTGCCCCGGCATCGCCCCCTGCTTCGCAAACAGCAACCTGCTCGACATCGCAACTGGCGACCTACCCGGCATCGCCCCCTGCTTCACAAATAGCGACCTGCTCGACATCGCAATCAGCAAAGTATCCCGCAACGCAACCTGCGACTCATTCTGTATCGCAACCGGATGATGCGACCACAGTTAAATCGCAGCCTAAGCCTGCATCTTTGATTAAAAGCCAATATTTGCTTGAGACACCCGTTGCGTCCCAGGTGGTTCGCACAAGGACTGTGGCCACGCAAACACTGATATCGGGCCATGACTTATTTGTTATGAGATCCAAAATGCATCGCGTCGTTCCAGCCCCAGGAGTGGAAGACGTCATTGAAAGTTGTAAAAGTGAGGACTGGTAGGACCCAGACAGGGGTTTACCGCATTCTAGAAATTGTAAAAAGTTTTGAAGAAATAATTGCCATTTTTGCACTTTATTACTGTGTACAGTATGTATAGAGTTTACATATTGAGTAGAATACCCGGCTGGGTACAAGGAAAGGAGAATTTGAAAAGTTAAAGAATAAATGTTTACATAATGTGCATGGTATGCATAGTATACCCTGGTTGGGTAAAGTAAAAGTTAAATTATAGTGTGGATTTCTAAAATGTATATATGTATTTAACCCTTCATGGACTGAGAGGCTGTGGACTATGCCAGCCCAAGAACTTGTCTATGTAAATAGTTGCGCTACGGTGCATTATCTTGGTTTTACATAAAACCACTACTACATTCTACCTCTGAAGAAAAACCCGTATGGTGGGCCTAGAGTGAGGTCTGCAGTCAGAAGTCCTGCAGCCCACCCAGGACCCACGTGGGAGGTTTTTGGTGCGGGTCCTCCACAAGAATATTGTCTGATATTGTGAATATTTATGAGAAAAATGTTTTGATACTTTTGTATTTTCTATTGTACAAATTGCAACGTTCAAGAATTCGTACCTCCCGGATGGGATGAGTTAAAAATGTTTATTGTTAATGCAAAACAAAATGTTCTTTTTGTCTTTTACAGCCCGGGAGTGCTGTGTTTTACCAAGGGGGGATGTGTAGCCCAGCTACGCAGGCACACATGAAAATCCAGGAGAGTGCACAGGAAGGTAACAGCAACGCTTGATATTCATTCACTGTCACTCACTTTTTCAGACACACCCATCTGATATATAGGAGGGAGTGACACGTAGCATAGGTGGTTAGTCAGTCAGCCAACCTAGGAGGGAGAGTAGTGGAATCTGTTTTCCTGTCTTCGGACGAATCAGCTCAGTATCAGTCCAGCTGGGACTTAGAGTATACTGAGGGCTGCTCAGCGAGTCCTAGAGAAAGCTGACTTCGCCATTGAAATCTACAAGTGCTTATGTTAAGAGCGTGAAGCAGGGCGAAGGGCGCAGTGGAGAAGATAGAGAAGTGCTACAGGTATTGGATTACTTGCACTAAATCACCGGACACCGGGGTCCGAAGCGTTGCTACAGTTTCAAGCTTAGTAACAAGAAAACCGGAGGCATCTGGACTACAGGTCGCAGAGAGCAGCCCTAAGTGTCAATACGTAACCGGAGTCAGGTGGAACAGGGACTTTGAGCAAGGCCATGCAAAAGTAAGGACTTAGTTTCATCACTCAGAAGGCTCCACCACAATGTTGGCCGGGCAGTACAGCTATTGAGAAAGCTGGAGATTCAGAGTTAACTTCGCTTCAGGTAAGTTGGACTCACCTACATATTGAAGTTAAGGAGGCCTCTAACCTGCTCAGCTGTTACCAGAATGTGCACTCTCCACCCCAACCAGCTCCCCGGGATCTGATGAACCATCTACCAGTAAAAGGTATGAAAAGAAGCTGCACTGTGTGCGACTGAATTATTATCTACACCCTGCATCATCATCACCATAGACTTCCAGGGACCCGTCTCACCTGTGGGAGACTACCACCCAGCTGCCCCCATAACATCCCCTGTGAAAGTCCTTATAGCAGCGCTGGTTCGATTAACCAGATACCACAGGTGGCGTCACGAACTACCTATTCTAATAATCCCCTGTAAATATTCCCCCATTGTATGAGCGCCCAGGGCCACGGACCGAGTCCCGCTGCCAGTGACAAACCCCATAGACTTTCATGGGCTCGGTGCCGAGTACCCCATTGCCCTGGAACTAAGTGCGACTCAAATGCAGAAAGGAGTATTCATAAAATCATATTTAGGAGATATATTTATTCAAAGTCTTCAAATGGCTGATAGCAGTTAGGAGGTCTAAGCCATTGTGCTGTGTCTTCTAAAGAGTTAATGCATTAAGTTGCTGGTAATGCACCTGGGTCGGGGGACAGCTTTGGGTCAATATTAGAATGTGCAATCCTTCCCGGTTGAGATTGCATTAAAGATTCCTGTTTCCTGCCAGCTGCGGTTATACATATGCGGAAGGAAAAAATACTATGGTGACCAGCAGTAAAAAGTGTCTGCAAGTAGTGTTAGTGTTTGTGGCAATTGTCATGTTTTGCCCTGGCTCACAGCTATCAATGGGGCCACAGAGGAGCAAAGAAGGAAGCTCCAGGCTGTATTGCTGTCTTTATGTCCTATGAGAGGAGACCAGACCAGCTGCAAGAGAATAATGCAATTCTAGAGACAGAATTACCACCACAGAGGAGAGCAGAGAGTCTTACTTTAGTTACCATAAGGATGAAGGAGGTAGACTGGTGCCTGTGTACAAAGAACTGAAAGGCAGTAACTGTGTAAGCTGCAGGCATGTGCAGCTCTTCCAGGAATGCTATAGCAGAGCATTCTTGAAAAAAGAGGTGGTTAGTGGCTGGGAGAGAGACTTTGATTTAGCGCCAACAATGACAGTGCATTGTGCTGCATTGGGAGAGATATGGATATTGTAGCAGAGTGAAGGAGTAGCTGCTGAGGAAATTGCCAGCAGGTTAAATAAGCATTGCAAGTCCACAGACACTATTGCTGTAAATACCCATTTACTATCTCTGTTCGACTAATTAACTTTTGAGATTACTTTAAACACCAACAACATTGCCTCTTGTAGACTATGCAACCAAGTTCATTGCCTCGCTATGAATAAAGTTGTTCCAGAACCATCTCCTATGTATGTCCACATTATTTCCCACAGTATACTCCTTCTGCTGAGGACTGAAGCTGAACAAACTCTCCCCTCTCCTTTGTGCTTAGTCAGTGAAAAATATTTAATCCATCTCATGTCAGCTCTGCTCCTCAGCTGAGAGCTTTATGTGTATTTGTGATGGCAGCTGTTCTTGACAATTGAGATACATCTCAAATTATGTTTCTTCAGCATCCAGCCATGCATTACTGACACATTACTAGGAAGGCTGCAGTTTTAGGTCATATCACAGATGCAATGTTTTTTACATTCTCAGAGAACCCCTTTATGCATGCATAACTCTACTCCATTTATTCTCTATGAAAGCTTGGAGACATCTGTCCAATATTTAGCTGAATTTTAGTTACTAAATGGGTTGCCATTACTTTATATGAATCATCTGTCATGGAAGTCAATAGGAGTGGAACTGCAGTGCCTGTCAGTGACCACCAAAACCGCAAACAGTTGATATTTGGGGGTGCTTGGTTTTGGACCCCTAGTAATGATTTGATATTGATCAACTATACTAAAAAATAGAGATGAGCGACTTTGCCTTTTTTAGGGTCGAGTCTAGTTTCGTGAAACACGACTTTCTCAAAAGTCAAGTCGAACGAAGTCGGCTGACTAAAGGAAATGGTCGGGTCGGAGTCGAAAATCCGACCCCAATGCAAGTCAATGGGGAATAAAAGTCGTCAGGGAATGGAGGACAGTAAACACACCTACAGTGCCCATTTTAATGCCAACGACATCAATTCTTATTACTTAAGCTTGGCAACCTTAAGTAACTTTATAATAATAGTAACGCATTGAAAACTGGGGGTTATTTGGCTAAACTTGGGGGGGCAGGGCTGGCTCAAGGTTTTCGTGGGCCCCAGGCCAAGGAGTCTCAGTGGGCCCCTTTAACACATACCACAATTCATGATGCTACGATAAGGCAGAGAAATATAGGTATAGTACAATGCCAAATACTTCACTTCTTACATTACATGACTGATATCTATTGTAAATTCTACAATAGCTCAAAAACCGGACAGTATATTCCTCCATACAGTATTATGGCCACCACATAGTGTGCCATACAGAATAATGAGCCCCATATATTGCTCTATACAGAATAATGAGCCCCATACATTGCTCTATACAGAATGGGCCCAACCTAATGCTCCATACAGAATAGGCCCCATATGTGCTCCATATGATGCTCCATATATAAAGGGCCCTATATGATGCCCCATAAATAATGAACCCCATATGATGCTCTAGAATATGATGGGCCACATATATGATGCTCCAGTGTATGATGTACTCCATATAATGCACCAAATATAATGGTCCCATTAGAGTTGAGCGATACTTTCCGATATCCTAAAGTATCGGAATCGGAATGGTATCGCCGATATCACTAAAATATCGGCGATACCCGATATCGATACCGGAAGTCCCATGTAAGTCTATGGGAACAAAATATCGAAATTAAAAAAAACCTATTCTTGCCTTGTTGGTTAATTGTACATGAAGGAAAACAAGAAAGAGTAATGTAGAATGTATTGGGGAAGGTTGAGGAGACATTAAAGGCATAGATGTTTAACCCAATCAAATGGAATAGCATAAATATTTTTTTTTTTAAAGATGTTCGGATTGACGAAGAAATTGACAATGTTAACGTTTTTTTATTTTGGCAAATATGTATATTACACAACTTCCATGCTCTTCATCTTCACCTTTTTAACTTTTCACACACTTTCTCCTTCATAATCTTCTGCAGCATCATCTTTTTCATCAAATTATTCTTCATCTTCACCTTCTTTATCTTCTTCTTAAACTTCTTGCTATTCATCTTTGTTAACATTACTCATATTCTTCTTATTAAACTATTATTCTTATTCATATTCTGCTTCATCTTCTTCATCATATTCTTATTTGTGACAGAGAATCCTGTACTTGTAATCTGTCAAAGTATGAATTTTTCATCCTTCCGTTCTTGCTGTCACAAAAGATTTAAATTACAACAGTATTTGTCCGTGTTCAGTTTAGCCTGCAGCAGCAGGCATTTTCCAGGGCACCACGAGGAGGAACGGACTCACCCCATACACTGCTTAGTCTTCTTCTGCTTAGAATTTAGAGCATATATTTTGCTCTTCATTTTGGTCTTATACTTCATGTTCTTCTGCTTTTAGATCTTCTGCTTATTGTTCTTGTGTCTCTTGTTCCGTATCTTGTATTTGTAGCACAATCTTGTACCAGCTGATGTTACTGGGACACGGTTACTAAGCAGGAGGTACCTGTGCTCCAAAGCACTACCAAGGACCAGCAGACGTTGCTGGAACTCGGATACCAAGATGGAGGCACCTAGGCCAAAGGCACTGCGGAGAACCAGCTGACGGTACTGGAACCCGGAGGGGCAGCAGAAGGAAAAGAGCCAATGGCACAACCGAGGACCAGCTGACGTTACTGGGACACGGTTACTAAGCAGGAGGTACCTGTGCTCCAAAGCACTACCAAGGACCAGCAGACGTTGCTGGAACTCGGATACCAAGATGGAGGCACCTAGGCCAAAGGCACTGCGGAGAACCAGCTGACGGTACTGGAACCCGGAGGGGCAGCAGAAGGAAAAGAGCCAATGGCACAACCGAGGACCAGCTGACGTTACTGGGACACGGTTACTAAGCAGGAGGTACCTGTGCTCCAAGCACTACCAAGGACCAGCAGACGTTGCTGGAACTCGGATACCAAGATGGAGGACCTAGGCCAAAGGCACTGCGGAGAACCAGCTGACGGTACTGGAACCGGAGGGGCAGAGAAGGAAAAGAGCCAATGGCACAACCGAGGACCAGCTGACGTTACTGGGACACGGTTACTAAGCAGGAGGTACCTGTGCTCCAAAGCACTACCAAGGACAGCAGACGTTGCTGGGGAAATCGGATACCAGATGGAGGCACCTAGGCCAAAGGCATGCGGAGAACCAGCTGACGGTACTGGAACCCGGAGGGGCAGCAGAAGGAAAAGAGCCAATGGCACAACCGAGGACAGTGACGTTACTGAACCCCAGTAACACAGGAGCAAGTGTTATACAATTTCCATCAGTAATACTTAATATGTGGCAAAACATGTTTATTAAACAAACAAAACCCCTTTTTAAAAAGTGCATAGATGCAAGTGAAATTGCTATTATGCCTGACTGTCGCTTGCAAGCTGACAAGGATAGATAAGGTATATATAGATGAGATATAGCACAGATGGTGAATGGCGATGTAATACTGTACCTCAATTAAAATTTTGCGTTCACTACTACATAATTTTTTTTTATAGCTTTAAAACAGGGTACGTGGATGTTTGCTTGCCCCTTTGTTTTGGCACAGACTCCCCCTGACCCCGGTTGGGTAGTGAACAGTTGTGTGCAGTGTTACTGTTTGAGGTTTTTCCTTTTTGGAGTCAGATCAGCTCCAGTTGTTCTTCAACCACTGCTGGTTGATCGTAGGGGTGTCCGGCACATCCTTGAAATTTTTTCTTAATTGTTGCTGTCCCTCTTTAACAAATAAATAAAATCTATTAGTGTGCGCGCTTCCATCCGTATAAATACATTGGTTGCAAACACTTAGAAGACACAAAGGGGCCTTTCACACTAGAACAGTTGTTGCAGTGTTCACTGCATCTCTGCGGAATAACCCACTTAGGCCTTATAACTTTTCAATTTTTTATCAATCTACCAAGATGAAAAAGGGGCAGGGAGTAAGGCCGTGGTCGGGGTTTCTTCAGGGAGAGGACGGGGATTTTTTTGGGGCTGCTGCGGCCCCAGTGAACAGCATCCACCTTTTTTTCCCCCGGGGCCGGAGCGTTCCTTTATGCGCACTTTTGTGGAGCTCGGAGTACCCCCGGCGGGGAAGAACAAATTGAAGCCGTTGTTGTTTGGTCTCAGCCAATGCTCGACTTCAATTGCTTCCACCTCCTCTCAGGACCACAGCACTGTTGGGCAACCATCTTCTCTTCACCGCCTGGCAAATTGCCAGGCGTCAGGAGTTCTTACGGACCAGCTGAGTGTCTGTTCTTTCCAGAATCTATGGCTTGCAAACGGGGCCCAGCCAAGCAGCATTCTTTAATGTGAAGAAGAGGGAGAGCAGTGATGCCAACAGCTGTGTTCTTGAATCTGAAGAGGCGGGGAGACAGTGCCGATGGTCAGCACACCGCAAACGCTTGAGTGTTGATGAGACCCAGGTGCCAGTTTCTGTGAGATGGTGCTGGCCGACCACCCAACACAGGTGTTGGAAGGGTAGTGGAGATGATGAGGTCCAATACCCAACATGGCATGAAAACAGGAAGTTGGGTGGGAGCAGCTCAGGGAATAATAATTAATATTTATTTATTTAGGCCACATATTCCGCAGCGCTTTACGTTTAGCATTTAGAACAATCTAATAACAAGTTAACCAAACAATAATTTAAGTAAATAAGTCGCCCCCTGTGACGCTTACAAGTCAATAATGGGGGAAATACAAAGTATAGGTGTTTATATACAAGGTGCATTCAATGATTTCCGCCATTTAAGGGCTGAGGGGATGGGATGGAATGGGTAGAGACACAACACACTTAACAGAAACATAGAATGACTTTGATTAGGAATTAAGGCCGCTTGAACAAATGTGTTTGAGGGAGCGCCGAAACCATGCAAATTGGGTAGTCCAATTTTTCTTGGGGTACAGCATTCCAGAGGATTGGGTGGAGGGGAAGTCTTGGAGTCGGAGGGGGAGGTACGTATTAGTCAGAGGTTAGTCGAAAGTCGTTTGCAGAGCGCGCAGTGGTTGGCCGTTGAAGAAATGAGGGGGAGATGGGAGGGGTGCTGCACTGTGGAGAGCTTTGGGGTGAGAACCGTACTTTGGTTAAAGCGGGGGAGGCCTAGAGAAATGGTTGGATAGAAGGAAGATAGAGGAAACATTGCCCCAACGGTACAAAAAAGGAGGGAGAGTTAGGTAGACCGGTTGCCGTAGCCTCCGTTTGGCACCTGTTCGGAGCATTGTTTTTCCCCAAAAATCAAAACGTGCGCTCCCAGGACTTGCACTGCTGTCCTTTTTTCACACACTTCACATGAATTTGCTTGTGAAATCAAGCTGTGTAATCAAAAAAATTTTAAAATAGCTAAAAGTGTCAGTACCTAATACCACAAATATTGGAAACATGTCGGACAAACCGTGTTGAGTTACAAGACAACTGGAGTGTAGGGGCCACCCCACAGCGCCCTACATCTTAGGTGTTTGAAGCCTCTTCATCGAGTCACACACAGCGGGTTATGCTTCCTCACAGGTCGCCATGGAAGAACCTCGGCCATGTTGTCCGAGACAAACTGTTATTCCACACCAGCACAAGTTCCCGTCTCCTCCCAACTCCCAGGCCACAAAACACCAGCGGTAGCACAGGCATGGGATAAAACACGGCCATCTCCCGCAAACCATGCACGAGCACAGGCTCTGAATGCTGGTTGAAAATCCTGTCCCTTGAAATGCTGTGATTCAGCTGGGGAGACAGCAGTTTCCGTAACTGAATATCATTGTCATCCAAATACAATTGCCAAGGGATTTTTTTTCGCGGCAAGCCGTCCCTGGTCTGCAAAAGCATGTTGGGGAAAAATAAATGCGCTACTAAAAGCCCTCAGTCAGGCCACTGACCACCGATGGTGGACCAGTACCCTTGTTATGATCGCTACAACCAGTAAGGAAAGAAGGAATTTGTCCCTACAATACAACTAACTGAATCCCTACGATGTAAGGGGAACCTGATCTGCGACCAGACCCGCTAAAGTCCTCATCTAGTGTGAACGAAGCCTTAGTTGCGGAGGGAGTAAATCCCTTACAAATCTAGGGCTGGGAGAAAAGGTGGACACCTTAAATAAATTGTACTGGATAATTAACAGAAAAATAAATACTTTTTTGATCCTAAACATCAAGCAAAACTCACAGATAAGGCACCTAAGCACCCGCTAGCTTAACATAGTAATACAATGAAGTCAAGCAAAGCCAAAGGGCGGGAGCAGTCTAAATAGGGAAAAAAGGTATGTACCAGCAAAACTGAACAAACCTAACAAGGGGTTCAAAAACCCCATGGCCAGGGCAATACCTTTCCCCATGCCCATTGGGTCAAGTTGTGCACCGGGTCGGATTTGCGAGTGGCGCGTACGTGTTCTCCAACTCCAAGGATTGCAGGAATAAGTCGAACATTGATTCCTCCTATTCCAGTTCCTCAAAACGCTGCAGGAGCCTCACGGTCCCTCCCTGGACCCGGACGTTTCCTGTTGCGACCGATATGAGCACAGCCGTTCCAAATGTCAAAGGCCATCCTGAAATTAATTTCCATGGGGACTTAGCCACACAGCGCAGGGGGCCGTAATCCATAAAAGCAGGAGGAGAGGACGTGGGTTTTTGGAAAAGAGAATTACGGCAGCTTGGGTGTGGAAAGGGGCCGAAATCTGGTGTCAGCTCTGGGCCTTGGCAACACTCACATACATGTCTGTCATATGTGTCAACTTGGCGTGCAGAGTTTTTGAGGGACTTCCGGATCTTGAGCACTGCGCAAAAGGTCCGCCTAGAGTGCGCTCACTTGCGACGTTTCCGCTGGCCAGATCGCTGATTGCATCTCGCAACGCAGATTTCACCTTCAGAACATCGCATTTATGTGAGTACCACCAGGTGGAATTCCTCGTTACTATGTTGGAGGGTTGTGTGAGCCAGCCAACAGTAATGAGTACAGCTGCATCAGGGCAGTCAACTGCAATTTGCGGCGGTCACACTTCACCACTCGAGGGGCCTATAATAGAATAATAATATTATTTTTTTATGCGCCTAATAATTCCGCAGTGCTTTACAGTTTAACAGTTTAAAAAACCCCGGCTTAAGTAAAACGTTTAAACAATACTAATTAAAGCAATCAGCGCCCTGTGGTAAAGCTTACAATCTACAATGAGGTGGGGAGTACAAAGTACAGGTTTTATATACAATGGTGTTTTTCAATGTGGCCAGCCATTTTAAAGGAAGTGGGGATGCATGGAGTAGTGAAGGGTACACCACAGAATTACACATAAAGGACTTTGATAGTGAAGTGTGGCCACTGTGAACAAATGGTTTTGAGGGAGCGCCTGAAACCATCCAATTGGGATAGTCCTAATTTCTTGGGTAGAGCATTCCAGAGGATTGGCGCGGGCCCCGGGGGTGAAGTCTTGGAGGTTGGGAGTGGAGGTACGGGATTATGCAGGGTTAGTCGAAGGTCGTTTGCGAGTGCGCAGTCGGTTAGGCCGATAAATATAAATAAGGGAGGAGATGTAGGGGGGTGTGCCTGTGGAGAGCTATGTTGGTGAGAACCAGTAAATTAGAATTGGACCCCTTTAATGAATGGCAGCCCTGCCGTGAATGGTGGCGAATAACTCATGAAGGTATCGCCACTTTTTTGCGTGCGTTTGATGAGTCAAACGCGGATGGGAGTGCAGATGATGCACGTCAGCCTGACTGTCCCCTTTCTGCCTGCTTCAAAAAACACTGCAACACTAAGGAGAGGTTTTGGAAAGAGGGGAGGATGGGGTCACAAATCCATCACCTTTGGACAGTCAGCGCAACGGGTTTTCCCCACAAAGGGCTGGAGGATTTCAAATACCATGCTGTATAAAATGAACCTCCAGAGTCCTGCTAATTTTCATAACCTACAAACTTTTAAGTTTTACAAAGCAATAAAGACATTTTTTGTCTATCCTTTGTTTAAGCTTTGGTTTCCATAAACTGATGTTACAGAATTATTGTACAAGTTTTTAAATTTTGAGTTTTAAATTTTGTAAATTTATATGTATTTGAAGGACTTTGTGAGGAGGATGAGGAGTCACAAATTCCATCACCTTCTGGAAGCAGCGCAAGTGGTTCCTCACAAAGGGGGAGGAGCTTTCAAAGTACCTGCTGTATCAACAATTGAACCTCCGAGTCGCTGTCTATATTTTCATAACCTTACAAACTTTTAATTTATTTAAAAGCACTTAATTACTTTTTGTCTATTTTTGTAATGAATTGTGTTTCCATAAACTGATGTTACAGAATTTGATAAAAGTTTTTAAATTTTGAGTTTTAAATTTTGTAAATTTATATGTATTTGAAGATTTGTGAGAGGTGAGGAGGAGTCAAGGAGGAGGGAAGACATCGTCCAGAGGAGGTAGACAATGCTCTAGTCATTGTAGACCAAGGGTGGGGTGATGACAGCGGCGGAGATACCCCTTCAGGGGCAACGTTTCTTGGGCCAGTTGGGAGTCTGAAGCACTTGGTTATTTCATGCTGCAGTGGCTGAGAAACGACCGCCGCATCGAACAATTCACACCCGTCTGATTATTTTGGTGGGACACCCTCCTAGACCCTCGCTCCCGGGAAATTACAAGCCTCATCAAACCGTTGAACCGGAGGTAAAATGGGAAGTACCAGACACACTGGTGCAATCCATAATGTTCTCCTTCCACCGAGAGCATGTCGCTACTGTTTTACAAAGCACTCTGTGCGTCGAGGCAGTGGAGACAGCCTGAACAAAGGGAGCACAAGCACGCCTCTGCACAGGAAGAAAAGTATTTCCAAATGGGAAGTTTTGTGGAGCGCCACCAATGTCTACCCATCCAGACCCCAGTCAGCGGAGGCAACATTTCCGTAAGTGGTGACAGATAATGTCTTGCCCTCTGTGTACTCCAGAGGCTTTCCCCATTCAAGTTTTTTTGTTTAAGTGGATCAGGCCAAGCTTAGCCAATGCATTGGGGTCTGGCTTGATTGCTGGCAGTGTATTATCGGAGCGGTCTTTACTGCTGCTGGTGGTTTTACTAACAACCGTTGCATGCGACTATCCTAGTAATGAAACGGCTTTACTTTTCTGAAAATGAATAGGCAGGATTGCCGGAATTTGCCGTCGGTTTCAGATTAACTAACTGGTTGACAACGTTTTCCATGTCTCCTGTTATTTCATCTTTACCACCTGATTCTCCCTGGGTAAACACTGCATTGCTGCTCAGAAGTGTCGTGTCCACAGACCAATACACAAGCTATAGTGTAGGGGGTTCGAACGCCTGCTGTTCCCCTGCTGTGTGTCCGGCAAAAATTACGCTCCTACCTAAAAGTTTAAAAAAAAATGACTGTTAAAGTGGCTGTGTACACATAGATACAGGCTACACCTTATTTCTAAGCTTAAACAAGTGAAACGTAAATTTAAACATTCAATGATGTGTTGGTAACAAATCGTAACTAAATAATTTGAATATTAGGCAGATATCCACTGTCAAACAAATGTAACCAAAAGCTACTTATGCTATAGGGTATGGGTGAACCTTCTACTCCATAACTTTGACCAATCAACTCACATCTGCCTCAAATGCCAATGTTGGAAAATGCAAATGTGGGTTGAACTTTGCAACAGCGCATGCGAAGGATCCTTCTGTTTCTTGGCTTTTAAATAAAAATACAAGTAAATTAATAAACATTGGATTAAGGGACGATGTACCCGTAATATTGTGCA
>JARQOD010000001.1:53033736-53143488 GCA_033576555.1 Oophaga sylvatica
GGGAATAAGTCCCTACATGGATTCCGAACAAACACCCAAGAATTATTTTCTGACCAAAACCCTTTCCCATTTCCCAAAATACGGGAGTTTTCGCTAGAAAAACAGAACCAAATTTTTTTCCAAAACCACAACCCAGTTTGCCCTCAACCAAACAGGTAAAGGGCACAGCACAGAACCACGGCTCAAAAAACCTTTTCACCGGGGCTTGGAACACTTTTAGGATTTTAAAAATGCCCCGGAAAAGCAAACGAAAAGAAACGGATTAAAAATCTCCATATTTTATAAGGTCCAATAACCTAGGTTTAAAATTTAGAGAGCTACTCCATAGGAATTCTTTGGGGCAACCAGACCAATCCCCCTTTAAAACCGGGACCATCATCCTATGCCGTTAAAAACCGCGGGCCTTCCCTGAAGAGGGACAACCTCCCACTACCGGGCCCAAATCTTGCATACCCAACAACAAGTCAACACCTGGACAACAAAACCCCCCCCCCGCTGTCCTAAAAGAAATCGGGGGGGAAAACCCAGAATTACAGAAAAACGGGACATCAAAGGGCAGAGCTGCCCTATTTTTAAAAAAACTCACCCAAAAGGGCAAAAAAAGACCCATCATCCTGATCAGCAAACAAAAGCACTAGATAATCCCCAAAGTCTGGTTGTTCTCTCTTTTGACCATTGGTCTGAGGATAAAAATCCCCGAGGAAAAACAATTGAACACCCTTTTTAGAACAAAAACCCTCCAAAATCTGGAAACAAACGGACCCCTCTCAGACACAATGTTCTCAGGAAGCGTGTAACAACCACTGCTAAGGGAAAACAACGGCACCAATTCAGAGGGGAAGGGGCAACTTAGGAAAGGGCACAAATTATCTTTTTGGAAAAACCATCAAAAAATTCCCGATTGGTCATTCTCTGAGAAACAGGAAACGGAAATGAAACCTAGGATAGGGTCCTGGTCTTTTGGGGGACGGGGAAGGGGGTCAAAAAAACTAGAGCGAGAGCAAGGTTTGGGCGAAGCAAGTCCCGCAGAAGCACAAATTCCCCTCGCGAACAAGTAGCCAAAAAAAGGCCGCAAAACCAAAATCTCGGTACCAAAAAATTCCGGATCCCGCCAATGCGGAACAATAATCCAGACTCACCCCTTTTTTTCCTCCCCCGGGCAAAAAATTTTTCCAAAGGGCAGCCTCGGCCTACCTCCTGACACCCCCGAGCAAGTCTCAAATTAGCGAAGGGGAAAAACTACACCCCCTTCAAAAAACAAGGGTCGATAGCCAGGGGTCCGCAAGGAAACTCCCGAAGGGATCCGCCAACTTTTTTTGTGCCAGGAAAAAAAGGAAAAACCAAAAAATTTAAAAAAATTGAAAAACAAGGCCCACCGGGCCTTTTAGGAGTCGCGGGGAGTTTTCCGATAGACCAATTCTTTGTCCGGGGGGCCACCCCTGTGTTTGGCTCCCCCGCCAATGTCTCCCCCCCTTCAAAGCCCACTTCATGGCCAATAACTCCCATTACCCACCAAATTTTAACTTCAGTAGGAAAAATTTTTCGAGAGAAAAAGGGGGCCAAAAGGGGTTTTACTTTTAAGGTCTGGGGGCTTTTTGGGGGAAAAAAACCACCCCCCCCACAGGGCAAAACCTCCACCAAAGGCAGAAAAACATCACCCCCGAAAAAGGAGCAGAAGGAATCCGCAATTCCAAAACGCGAACGCCTCGAGGAAATTTTCACCCATCAAACCCTTTCTGGTCAAATCATTAAGGTTTTAACAATAACAAAAAATTACCAAAATTTACGATAAAAAGGCAAACCCAAAAATCTCTGAAGGGCCCTTTAATGAAGGGGTTGGACCCAATCACAGGGGGCCAAACCTTGACCGGTCCATTTCAAAACAATGGGACAAAATGAACCCCCAAAAAAGAGATCTTCTTTCCCCCAAAAAACATTTTTATCCT
Source organism: Oophaga sylvatica (assembly GCA_033576555.1). NCBI lineage: Eukaryota > Metazoa > Chordata > Amphibia > Anura > Dendrobatidae > Oophaga > Oophaga sylvatica. The sequence goes on from JARQOD010000001.1 coordinate 53,035,683, forward strand.
TCACATACAGAGCATTCTCTAAAAAATTGGGAATACAGTTCAATTTTTTTACATAAGCCCCCGTCATTTAAAAAAACAATATCACCAAATAAACAATCAAAAACGTCCACAAAACCCTAAAATTCATTCAGAAGCGGAAAACGGAAGGGCATTATGAGCCCCAAAGGGCATCACAAGTCCAAAACCCTTCAGGGGTTAAATCCGTCTTCCATTCATCCCCGTGCTTAAGCGAATAAGGTTTATACGCCCCCCTGAGGCAACTTGGAAACAATAGCGTTTTCACCCTGGAAAAACAGGCAAAATCAAGGGTAACGGGATTGATATTTCACAGTAATATTGTTCAAAGACAAATCAAACACGGCCTTAAGAACCATCTTTTTGGCCCAAAGAAAAAAACCGCACCTAAGGGTGAAGAGGTGGTCTGATATGACCCCCCCAATGATTCCTGATAAAGACCGCAAGCGTCATGTTCAGGTACAGACAAGTTAAAGAGGCGACCTTAGGGAATTTTCCTGCCCAATTAAGCCATCATAGCCCTAGGGGAGGTAAGGAAGTTTACTTTCGCTAACACTCAAAAAATCAACAAAAAGCAGGAACATCCTCAGCCTGGGGGAGCAGAAAAAACAGGAGTGTTGGTATTAACACATTGGCAGCCCCAACTGGGGTTTCAACACAGATTTCCAACCAAAACAGGATAACGTAACCAAGGGAAACCCAGCCAAATGTCTCAGATTATTTAGAACCAAAATTTGCGCCTCCTGGTGACAGGTTCAACCCTCATTATCACCTGATGAAAACTGGGGTTTATTCTCCCAAAGGGGTAAACGACCCCGAGGGAATAGACTTCGTAGGGGGATCAAGGGAAACCCAACGTTGCAAAATCATAACCATCAGGTTAATAGCTGCTCCGATCAACAAAGCCGAGCGAAAATGAGGACAGAGAGCAATCAAGTGCAGTTAATAAAAACTACTAAACCCACCCAAACAACTGAGCGGCAAAAACTCTTCCCCGCTTAGGGCAGACTGAAATACAGAGAGGGGGTCACCACGTAAAAATAACCCATTGCGCTTTCGAAACTCATGACGCGTGCCCCAACGCACTCCTCACACTGCAGGGCCACGCTGGCTCACAAAGGCAACACCACCCACGCATACTTTCTCCCCCCCTCCCAAAAAACGTCGCAATTTGAATCCTAAGACAAGAACATTGAGACCAAGGGGACAGGGAACCCACCATAAATCCTTTACATTATCCGACAGACCCTTCCGGAAAAGGCCGCCAAAGCGTCGTCATTCCTTTGTCAGGACTGCCCACCACATCTCTGACATATAACTCACGTCATCAAGCCCCTATTAAATCCAACAAGGCTTTTTCGCCTTGCGTGAAAGCTCATCGAAATAACCCCAAAGCCTAAAAAAATACATAAAAATCACCAAAACGGATCCCCAGGTTCAGGGAAAAACCCAAACTGAGATCGCCCGCAGGAGAGAGAACAATTTGAACCTGCTGTGCTGCTTTCCCTGGGACTTAATTTTAAGGCAAAAACAATTTACAATTATTTTGAAATTCTGAAACTTACTCTCCCCTGAAAACAAAACGGCATGGGATCCTAGGTCCACAACAGCAACCTGCAAGATATGCACAATACTCTGAACCTCATGGCAAGCTGATCCACACGCCAACAACTGTGCAAACTCCATTGGGGAAAAGAGCCTCCCAAGCACCCAGAGATCAGAGAAAAAAAAAAAAAAAAAAAAAAAAATGCAACAAACAGAAAAATATCTCTGACAACTTTTCTTCTTCAAAATATATATATTTTTTTTCCTTCTGTGAGTACCATACAATTTTTATGGCCGGTGATACTGTTATGTTACGGTAGCTGAGGATGCAGGTAAAAAAGGAAATACACCAGAGCAGTTGGAAATCTATGAGATTGCAGTACCCTGACTAACCACCACACTAGAGGCAGCCTGAGCGTCCTACGATGGTCCTAGACGCCTCGTCACAGCCTGAAAACTAACACACCTAAAATAGAAATAGGAAAGCTATCTGCCCGGAGCAGAACCCCAAAGATAAAGAAAGCCCCCAAACATGTAATGGCGGTTAGACAAAGGAAATACTGACACAGAAAGAAAATAGTATGAGCAAACGCTGGGCCCAAACTATCTAAATAGAAAAGGACAGGAAGGGTACTTACTGCAATCCCAGAAAACCCTGAAAACACCAACATACTAATTTCAAAATCACCTGAGATCACACGCCTCTACCACCTAAAATTAGTTCTCTGGTGTAACAAAACAGCAGCCACTGAAAAAACTGCAAAAAGCAAAAGTACAAAACACAGTGGCTGGACTAAACTGAGAGGCAAAAGCCCCCGGAGGGACCCAGAAGGCCCCCACAGAAGTGCAGGACAAAATGCAAAAATATAGCAAAAACACAAAATAAGAAATTGTCTTATCTGACAGCAGGAGATGCAGACACGACACAGCAGGCTACAAGGGAAACTGGAAAGAAGGATTCAGACCAGAACAATTGATCACCGCAACCCTGATGGGAAAATGATTCCCTTAAATAAGACCAATCATAACACCTGATTCCCAATCCTCACTAGTACCCGCTTGTAACCACCAGAGGGAACCTCTGCTCAGAACTCATCTCAAACCCATTCACAACACTCCTGCCTTAGTGCTATTGGGCTTTTGGCACTACCAGCAGATGCACAACCACCACCATCATTCCCAGCTGGCCCCTCCCGCCCACGTCCGCGGCCTCTTCCACCATACTTCCACATGTTTGGGAAAATGTACCAAAAATACCAGTAGATATATGTTACTGTATCAGAAGCGTACAGCTGTATACGGTGAAGGGGAAAATTGTAAATCTCCGTATATATTTCCAAATTCACACACAGATGCTCACTCAGTATGGATTTGACCATAATACAAAGAGCAGATGTGCGGTACTGTATCAGAAGCGTTCAGCTGTATACGGTGTAGGGGAAAATTGCAATCTCGTATATATTTCCGGAGTCACACACAGATAGTCAGAATGTATTTGTCTGTGATCCCAGCCGGTACACGGTAGTGTGTGAGGAGCGTACAGCTATATACGGTGTGGGAAAAAATGAACGGTCGGTAAGTGTGCAGAAAAAAAAGAATAAAAGTATTGTTGCTGCGCAAAAAGCAGTCTGCCCAGCAGTGTACACACAGCAATACAGCTATCAGGCAGCCTAATAACCAGCGCTGCTGCAAACAAGAAAATCCTCCCTTGTGACTGCACACTAACTGTACAGCACATTTGCTATCAGCACAAGCACAGAAGAACTTCTCTTTCCAGCCCTAACTCTCTCCCTACTGATAAACAGCGTCAGCAACCTCTCGCTACTGTTAATATTGGCAGAAGTAAAATGGAGGTCGGCGCTCAGGGCTTTTATAGACACTATGACGCCCCCCAAAGCAAGCCAATCACTGCAGTGCCCTTCTCTAAGATGGCGGTGGACGCTGTACATGTTGCCCACAGTGTACATCCTTGCTCATTGGCTGAATAAAGGCGCCTGCAAGCATTATAGGAAAACAGACTTGGGCGCTGGGGTCGACGACCGCATGGCCGACTGCACGCTATGGTCTGGTTTCGGCCAACGAAACCCGACTTTGGCGAAAGTCGGCGACTTTTGAATCTGACCGACCTGTTTCGCTCAACTCTACTAAAAAAGATAGGTCATCGATATATCAGTATTAGACAACCTCTTTAACACATTTCAACAGTAATGGCCTCTTTCAAAATTTGAAAAAAAAAATTAACAATAAATAATTAACCAGAAATAACATGAAAAATTATTATTCAATGTTATTTGTTTTATAGATTAGTTGCTAAATTTACTGCTAAAATATAGTATCAAATAATAATAATAATTTGATGCCAGTTAGATAAAAAGTACAATTAAAGGGTGCCTGACAGTAGATTCAAGCTGCAAGATCCTAGGGCAGCATGAATCAGACACTGACTCCTTTAATGCAGGCGTGATTGTTTTATTCAGAAATGCAGCCATGTGTCAGAAAAATCACACTTGGAAAAACCAGCGGAGGACTATATGTATCGGACGAATAGTCTGAGATCCAGTGGCATCTTCCTAATCCCCTGGTTGCACAGATCTTTCCATATATACACACAAAAGGAGAGACTTATCAGTCTAGGGCAGTGAGAATCTGCCGGGGACCTGCCTTTTGGACTAGTCATGTATAAATATGCTTAATATAGCTTCTCTTAGTATATTTTCTCTGAAACGCTGCAGTAACAGAGCTGGTTACTGCTTATTGCTGCTCAAGGTTCTGGCAGCATGAATCTGACTTTAGGCTCCATAACCACCACTAGGTGGAGCTCTTTTATAAAATGTAGACATATTGCTTAGCTCTATAGGGGGAACAAAGAGACAGAAGGTACCTGCGTGCCGGGTCCGGGTATTTGAGAGGCTGCATCCACTGTTCCCGGGGGAAGCTTTATTAAGGCGGACCTTCTCCTTTTGCCTGAGGGAAACGCTAGAGAGGCGGAGCTTCCTGCTGACAGAGGAAGGAGGGGAGACAGGAGAAAAGCGAGCACAGCAGCAGAGGGATAAAAGGAAAGTGCGTGCAACAGAGGAGTTTGGCACCAACGGAGTACAGCGCGCAGTCAGGCATGTGGCGCGCTCAGCTCTCCCTCCAGACACAGAGTGCCGGCGCCGCAACAGGTTGCACCGAGAGGGTCCCCCACCGTCTGCAGGAGGACCTCTGCGCTGAGGGAACGGTGTGCTCAGCAGCAGCTCGGGTGTTCTGCAGGACAGAGGAGAGCTAGAGCAGAGTCGTACAGAGCAGAAGCGTGCAGAGCAGAGCCATACAGAGCAAAGCCATGCAGAGCAGAGCCATGCTGAGCAGAGCTGAGCCAGCCGTGCAGCAGCCAGAAAGAGAAGTGCTCCGCCATGAGAGCACCAGCAGAGTGCAAGCCCGTGCCCGTTGTCAACAGCGGGATCAGAGAGAAAGAGACATGCAGTGTAAGCCCAGTGACTGCCAGAAAGCAAGGTGCAAAACATCCCATGTCCGTGAGTACAACTCACGTGCCCCATAACAGTGACCGGGGACAGGACAGACACTTGCACCCTGACTGTGCCAGTAAATATTTGCCGAGCCACGTTGGGCTCGTACAGGACTGTGGCACGTACCCTTGTCAGACACTGCAGCAGGGACCAGTGAGTACTTCGGTCCCAGAACATACGTACAGCGTAGGCCCACACCCAAGCACCGCCACCCCTGACAGAGACTGTGAGGAAAGTGGTGCAGGGGCCACGTCGGGCTCAGACAGTGCCGTGGCCCATGCTCCTCTGACCACATCAGTATATGGACTAGGGCTCAGCGGAAGGTACCGGAGACTGACCGCTGCCGCCAGAAGACGGGCATTGAAGCCCACAGGACCTTCCAGGAAAAGATACCGCGCCAGCTGTGGTCGGCGCTATCCATTTCATGGACTTAGGAATCATTGACTCTCGCCAACACTGCCATTACGAGAACCGTTATTTTTCACCTCACCATATCATTTGCCATTTACCCCTTGTTTAACCCTCTACCTCCCTGCATGGAGTATTCCCTGTTAATAAACCTGTTTAACCCTTGCTCTGCCTCTCGTCTGTCACTGCATCCTGCGTTACTGCTAGAACCTTACAGCTCTACCATGGGAATGTCAGGAATTGTATATGTAGGCTGTTGACTGTTTTTAACCATATGTGGCCCTTTTGACTTGTTATTTAATTAGTAAACAGTGAATATTTGTTTAGGTGATCTCTTGTTTGGTGTACCTCTTTTTTCTTTTGTATACACATTGTTAGCACCCCCATTTGACAGTTACTAGTATCATTTAACTTAATGGTATACAGGAGCCCGAGCTATTCAGGCTCCATAGCAGTCACTTGCTTTGCCTCATTGGCAGGCACACCACCGGTTATCACGACTGCCATACCATAGAAGTAAGAATCTTGGAAATGTTTGGTTATTATTTTCTTTTTTCCTTTGCAGATAACATAAACAATATATGGAGTATATCTAATGAATAAATCTCAGTATTTATCTTGTTCTCGGAGTCCTGGATGCTTTACTGCTTTGTATCCTCTTTCACTTGTATAAATACATTGACAGCAGCATAAAAGAAAGTTTTATTTTGCCGTTATCAAGTTATCCACGTTTCAAATAAAAAAGTAATTGATGCTTCTTCTCACAGTGTGTAATGTCTTATTGAAAAGGATTCATTTGCTCAAACATTTGCACCCTTCTTCCTATTTATTTCCTTTTAATCTTCTGAACCTTATCTCCACTGCTCAGATCTAGTGAATGTCACAATTCTCTCCCCCCCAGCTCCATGAATCTTCCATGTCTGCTCCATTCAATGTATTGTGCCTCTATATTTAGGACTCTATCTATCTACATAATAGAAATACACTTGTGATCTGCAAACCTAATAACCTCAAACAGAGGTGTGCTACAAAATTAATGGTACTCTATGTATTTTAGATATCAATTCTTACACTTGGGCTTTAAAATGTATTGTTGAAATGTGTGCTGAACATGACCGAGTGGTAAGGAGAGAACAGATCTAAATCTGATTATGTTCAATGGGTAATTCTACATCTTTTTACAACTGATTTATCATTATCCTCGCTATCCTCATCACCGTGGTCATTGATTTTAATGGGAATCTGTCACCAGGTTTGTCCCATGTGAGTTACGGCCACCACCTTTCAACCCTGATGTACAGCCTTGTAATACGCTTTCTATATCCCCTCAATCTGGCCTTCAACAAAAGAAAAACACCTTTTATTATACTCACCTACGGGGCGGTCCGGTCGTATGGGCATCACTGCCTTGGTCCAGTGTCTCCTCTCTTCTTCTGATGCCGTCCTCCTTCTGTTCTTCGTGTGGCTGACGCATCCTACATTATCCACACAATGTCCCCAGGATCGCGCTCCAGCACAGGCGTACTTCTGTCTGCCCTGCCGAGGGCAAAGCAAAGTACTGCAATGCACATGTGCCGGGAAAGGTCAAAAAGACGCAGCGCATGCGCACGGCAGTACTTTGCTGTGCCCTGGTCAGGGCTGAGAAGTATGCCTGTGCAAGAGCACGATGCCCGGGAAAACTGCGCGGATAACCTAGGATGTGTCATCTACATGAATAACAGGAGGAGGACGGCATCACAAAAAGAAGGGAGTCACCGGACCAAGACAGTGACTCGATTGCCCCGTAGGAGAGTATAATAAATGGTGCTTGTCTTGTGTTGCACGCCGGATTGGAGGGCATATATACAGCATATTAGAATGTTGTATATCAGGCTGCTGACAGGTGGTGGTCTTATTTCACATGGGACCAACCTGGTGATAGGCTCACTTTAAGGTTAAAATTCACATAAATTACATTTGTTAATTTCCATGTAAATCCGGCCATGCTGATGAGATACTTGCCTACATGCTTTTAGCAAATTCAGCAAATTTTAATAGTAAGTAAAGATGAAAATATATATAGAACCCATGGCTGCTGTTTTTTGGCATAAGGTTAGAGGAGGCCGGGTTTTTATAAAGCTGGGAAATTTGCATCACCTGGCCTTTCCTAATTGTGATAGTGAACAAGCCAGAAACCTAACCAGCTTTGAGACTTTGGTCAAAGTTATCCGAGCACAGAAATCTCTATGGGTGCCCAAACTTTTGCATTGGCCCATTTTCCTTTTTATAATTTTTAAACTGTAGAAAATGACAATACACTTGTATACATTTTTTTGCCTAAAATACAAAAGAAATGTTTCAGCTTTAACTTTAGCCCTTTTAGAGATAATTTCATCTTCAACTTGCTTAACTGTTCACAATTACAGTTGTTTTGAAAAGGGGTGCCCAAACTTTTACGTGGCCTGTATAAACTGGCACACTATAGCTGGTGCTATGTAGGGAAACATTATTGCCAGCACTACATGGGTGCACACTGAGGTTGGATGTGTAATGAGTATAATAAACCAGAAAGTATGATAAATGGTGAGAAGGAAGAAGTATGAGGCTCACACGTAAGAAGGTGATACATTAGGTCACTAAAACATTTTGATTTCTGAAAAGATGAGGTCTTAGATTGTGCTCGAGGGCTTGGAATGGTTCATGAATTAATGATGGCACAAGACAAGTATTTTAGAGAAAATAAGTATTGTACAAGAAGCTCTCAAGGGTAGGAGCATTAGTCCAATATTGGTGTTGAGACAATCCCTTGTCCACTAGTGGAGTTCTGTGTTAAAGAGATTGTAGTTCTATAATTCTTTATGTTTTTACATTAAAGTTTACCTGTCATATCAGATGATTGATAGAAAAATATTTAGACTTGAGAGTCCTTGGTGGTTGATACCTTGTACGAAGATACACATCTTTCCTATATCAGATGATTGATAGGAATTTTTAGTAATAAGTACATGTGGAAAACATTATTTATGGTCATTATATGACTTGCAGCCTATGTTTTTGACCAGATTTATCTTCTTCAGGTTACCGTATATATACGAGTATAAACCGACCTGAGTATAAGATAAGGCATCTAATTTTACAACAAAAAACTGGAAAAATTATTGACTCCATCATAAGCCGGGTATGCATTGTCCCCTCATCCCTATCCTGGTATGCATTGTCCCCTCATCCCTATCCTGGTATGCATTGTCCCCTCATCCCTATCCTGGTCTGCATAGCTCCTCATCCCTATCCTTGTATGTAGGGCCCCAAGAAAAGACATACAAAAAATAAACCATTATATTTAACTTCCTTCGCTCCCTTGCAGCATGTTGTTCGGGTGCCAGAAGCTGCTTTATGCTTGTAAGCAGCGTATGGCAGGGACGTCATGTGCTGCTTACAAGCAGAGCACAGCTGCCAGAATACTCACCGCTCCCCACACTGTAAGTATTTGCGTGGAGGGCAGTGAGTATTCATTGCTATTAAGTAGCGTGCCCAGCGTCAGTTGCAGCCGCCGGGCGGTCACGTGTGCCTGCTACATAAGAGAAAGGAATATTCACTTCTCTCCACTCTCATGGGAGTGGAGAGAGGTAAATATTAATTTCTCTTAAGTAGCGGGCACACGTGATTGCCCGGCCACTATAGTAAGCCAGAGAAATTAATATTCACTGCCAGAGCAGCGAATATTCATTTCTCTTTAGCAGCGGGCACAGGAGTTAGCTGCAGCTGCCGGCTCCTGCCTCCTGTGACCCGCTGCTCGGCCGCTGCCGCTCCCCCTCCATGTTCTGGACCCTCACTCGAGTATAAGCCAGGGGGGGCATTTTCAGCACAAAAAATGTGCTGAAAACTTGGTTTATACTCAAGCATATATGGTATATGTTTAATGGTCCCTCTTCAGTGGTCTCTGAACTAGTAGGTGAAGATTAGCTTCTATCATACTTCCTATAAAAAGAAGGCAGAGACTTGAGGGATTGCTGCTCTGCTTTCTCTCTGTAGCACACTCCTTTAGAAGGTTCAGCAGCATGGAGGACACTTTACAGTAGTACTGTGCAGTGTTGCTGTGCATACAGTGCTGGAGTCTGATAAAAACCATTTACTAGAAAGCAGAAGCGCCATCTGTGTGTTTTTCTAGCCCTCCGCCCCACTTGAGAAGTTTCTTACTATTTCCACACTATCATTTCTATAAACTTTAATGGCAACATGTAACTTAAATCCTCAATGAGCTTAAAGGCCATCTTGGATTTTATTTTAGCAACATTTGAGTGTAAATGATCAGTTTAGGAACCAGGAAAGTGGGATAGGGGGGTCAGTGGCTGAAAAATTGGGTGTATTTCTCTTCTATTATATATAACACAGTGTCTTAAATTTATATGTTGATTTATGGCCTTTTAAATGTGATATTTCCATACTTTATGTGAAGGTGCTACTTGCTTCAATGACCCAAAACTTTAAATATTAGATCTATATTCTGTCCTCATTGCTTTCCAGTAGTTAGGAAGGGACTTGTCTTTTTTATCTATCCGACATATTCTTTTATGCTAATACTTTAATCAGATATTTCCAGCCTGTAGCTCCGTCATCCCTCTCACAGTCATAGAGAGTGCAGCTGCATCCCCCTCCTTTCTCACTGCATACTGCAAAAACTTACTGGTTTACTAGTTAGGTAACATCCTATAAAATTGGCCATAGTTTATGGGTAAGAAATGTGGAATTAAAATCAGCAAACACTAGATGTTCTTTTTTCTTCTACGTATCTATTATGCGTGTGTTGGGCAGTAGGATCTATGTGCAGGCAAGAATTACCAAGAAAATGAATGAAGAATGGTCTGATGTGACTTTGCTACATTAAGGAAAATACATTTTCATGACTCAGGAACATTAGAAATGACATTAGGCTCTAAACAGCAAAAGTTTTCAATGTCATTGTTACTTATAAAAATATACAACAAGAGCAACTAAAACAGATGGTTTATTGATCCTTCATTCACCAAAATGAATGATATACATTATACAACGCAAACACCAGGGATCTTGGGCTCATGTTCTGCCTTTTTTCATTGCAGATTAATAATTTACAGTCTGTATGCTGCGGCGTGTGTTCCAAGTGATCTGTTTAGTCATGCTGTAAGATCTGATCAGCGGTATTGCTGGAGAAATGCAATTCGGAGCATTTATCTAATATTTTCATACAAATCATTACTAAGTTTGTTGTGCCTCTGTGACTTTCATTTTCCCCACATGCTATAAGAATATATTGACAAACTAACTTTTCATTTTTTGTGGTCATTTTCAAGCTTAAAGTAATGACTCATACTTAAATAATGACCCGAATATGATGATTTCCCAGCAAATAGCACAATACTGGAGCGCCATGACTATTTGTGGTGACCATTATTCAAGATCTATTAGTGTACTATGACTGAGTTGCATATCGGACACAGCCTCTCTTAAAATTAGAGTTTATACATTTAATTTGATAGTTTGATGGTTGATAGTGATGAGCGAGCATGCTCATCATCGTTCGAAACTCGATAGAGCATCGGGGTGCTCCGGCATGCCCATTACTCGGCTGAGTATATCGTGGTGCTCGAGAACATGCTCGAGTCCTCACCCTACATGTTTTGTGGCTGTATTCAGCCAATACACATGCCAGGATTTCCTGCAAATCACTATAATGCCGTAGCCATGTTGGCTACTGGCATTAATGTGATTGGCTCGTTGCATCATGTCATCGAGTCTATATAAGACTGGGAGACACGATGCTTGCCACACTGTAACAGAATAGGGAGAGTTGCTGGAGAAGGAAAAGTTTGCATTAGAGGCACAGTTTATATTGCCTTCCAGTCCTTAATGCTGAAGCCTGTAACCAAAAGTCCTTTTCAAGTCTACATCTATTTTATTCAATATAAATACCACTGTTAGCTGTGTTTAGTGTAGTGATAGCTGCTGGTGAAGGGACAGTAGTGCTGAGTCGCCCGCCAGGGCCTGTGGGGTACTCGGCACTGAGCCCGTTCACTTCAATGGGGGATGTCACGGGTAGCACAGCTCGGTACGTGGCCCTGGGCGCTCACTAAAAGGGGGGGTTATTTACAGGGGATTAAATGGTTTGTAAGATGTTCGTGACACCACCTGTGGTGCCTGGTCAGTGTGACCAGCGCTACTGTGTACATCCGCTGAGGGGTTGTTACTGGGCAGCAAGGTGTTAAGTCTTCCACAGGCAAGACTGGGTCCCTCAGGGTAAACAGGGGTGTTGGGGTGCAAGACGGAGAAGGGGGCTTTCAGCCACAGGAGCAATAATGCAGACACACACACGAAAGTCTCTTTCTGTACCTTTACTGATGTAGTTGCAGGCACGTCCCGGGATGCTGGCAGGGTGGAGGATGCAAGTCCAGTTATTCCCACTGAGTAGGTGTAGGGCCTCCTTACTCCTGTAGTGTGAGTTTCTGACCTGTACGAAACGAAGTCTAACTCTGTCTTCACTTATACGCCCGGCTGACTTTGTGGTGGGGCTGTCATGTATAGTGTACAGTTCCTATAGCGTCTTGTGCTTGGGTGCGAGGAAAACACAGGAGACATAGGTTGAAATGAAATGACTTGTATTACTTCATACAAGCATGCTGAAAAGTTCACACAGTTTGCAGGAACAGCGACAGGAGACACAGCAGGCCAGAGTAACTTCAAGCACTACAATAAATCTCCAAAGCAGGTTCAGGATCTCTTCTCTGTACCGTAATTCCTCTGCAAACATGGATTCACCAAACAGCAGGTTTCCAGAGTCCAAAAGTGTTCCAAGGTTCCTCAGTAGGGAATAGCTGGAGTACAAGTCCAAGATTTCCAGGAGTCAGGTCACAGACTGACTGAGGCTTGATTCAGGAGCACTGATTGTTCAGCTGAGGCTGCTTAAGAAGCAAGAGGGAAGAATCAGGGCGGGAACATGAAAACTGGAAACTCCTGGGGATATCCATAAAATTTCCACTTGCTCCTGAGTCGATCATAGCAGAGCTAGACACCCAGACTGAGTCAACCCAGAGTTTGATGGAAAGGAAGCAATGAGAATTGTTTATTTTACAACTCAGCTGGGACACCGCTGAGGAAACTTGAAAAATTGCAGCGTTTATACCGTCATCGTCCCCAGAACTAACAGAGTTTAAGTCCGAGAAATCAACATCTCTTGCAGCAGATCTCTCTGGAGCCTGAGGCTCGGACATGACAGAGCTCCTCTCGCAACACTCACAGTGAATGACTGCTGCAGTAGTCTTACGAGAACGGCTGGGGCAGTTTATAATGAAGTGCCCTGACTTACCACAGTAGAAACATAGATTTTCCTTTATACGATGTTCTTTGCGTGCATCACTAACCCGTCTTTGTAAAGAGTCCACCTGCATGGGTTCAGGTTCTGGTTCCCTTGTGATCCTACTCAAAGGTTCCTTAGCTGAGGAGGGAGGTAGTAAAAGGTTAGTGCGATTATTTTCGAACCATCTCTCTTGTCTGCGTTCAGTCAGACGAGCATCAATACGGATACAATAGTTAATAAAGTCACCTAACGCAGTGGGAGGGTCGGCACGAGCAAGTTCATCCTTAATCAGTGGAGACAACCCTTTCCGAAAAATAGATTTTTTAGCGGAAGTGTCCCAAGTGGTATCAAGAGCCCATCTCCTGAAATCCAGGGCATATTCGGCTACTGAACGCTTACCTTGGCGCAAAGTTAACATGGCTGCTTCAGCTGTTGCACCTCGATTGGGGTCATCAAACACCTGCCCCATGGCTGAAATAAAAGCATCAAGGTGATTCAAACAATCATCCTCAGTCTCAATCAGAGGGTTTGCCCACATCAAAGCCTTATTGGTAAGCAACATGATTATAGTAAGCACTTTGGATCGTTCAGTGGGAAATTGTGAAGCATGTGCAGAGAAAAATAAATTGCATTGATTAATAAATCCCCTGAATTTCTCACGTTCACCGCCAAAACGAAAAGGAGGTAATTTGGGGATCACAGAACTCGGGGTTATGGCAGGAGCCTGGGCTCGTTCCTCTAGAGCCTCAATCCTGGCTCGCAATTCCTGGGTAGTCTGTCCAAACACTTGCAAATTATGATTAGTGAGGTCCTGTAGGCTTGCAAAACGGGTTTTTAAAGTCTGTACATCTGAAAGGATTGTATCAGTCACTCCGCAAAGTTCCTTTATGCGGGCCTCCATCTTCCAGATCTTTTAAGGCAGAAGTGCTGGAAGAGGAAAGGAAAAAAAACAAAAAAAAACAATAGTGTTTACCTGTGGTAACACTCCAGAGTAAAATTTTAAGGGAATGCGCTCACCTGGAATGGTTGTGAGAAGTCACAACCACTGTCATCACATAAGGTATTAAACGGACATCTGATATCCACAGTCACAGCAGACACGGCTTTCCCAGACCCAGCAGACACTAAACATTGGCTCCTGAATCTTGTCATGTATAGTGTACAGTTCCTATAGCGTCTTGTGCTTGGGTGCGAGGAAAACACAGGAGACATAGGTTGAAATGAAATGACTTGTATTACTTCATACAAGCATGCTGAAAAGTTCACACAGTTTGCAGGAACAGCGACAGGAGACACAGCAGGCCAGAGTAACTTCAAGCACTACAATAAATCTCCAAAGCAGGTTCAGGATCTCTTCTCTGTACTGTAATTCCCCTGCAAACATGGATTCACCAAACAGCAGGTTTCCAGAGTCCAAAAGTGTTCCAAGGTTCCTCAGTAGGGAATAGCTGGAGTACAAGTCCAAGGTTTCCAGGAGTCAGGTCACAGACTGACTGAGGCTTGATTCAGGAGCACTGATTGTTCAGCTGAGGCTGCTTAAGAAGCAAGAGGGAAGAATCAGGGCGGGAACATGAAAACTGGAAACTCCATATTAACTGAGGGCAAGAGCTGCAGAAAGACAGAAAGCAAAATGGCCGACGGAAAACTGAGTTTCAAGGAACATGTCAACAGAGACAAAGAACCTTACAGGGGCCTTCTCTTGGATAGAACAGTGTCTCTGTATGCAGGGCCCTGCTAGACTCCGTCTTCCTGACCCCGGTTACGTATCAGCCCTCCTGGGCCCCCGCTACTTGAAGTCCCGCAGGTTCTCCGGTATCTCTCACTAGTCGTGTAGACTCTAGCAAGCTCGGACCCGGTGTCCGGTTATTCAGAGTAGAGGTAAGCTATCAATGCTGTTTCAACCTCTATTACTCTCTTCTTCTCTTCCACTCGCCTTTCGTCCTACTCCGACCTTTAACATAAGCACACTAACAGTAGATGGCTGATTCTTCTCTCTCTTCACCGCTCTCAAAGCGTCGGCACGCTTACTCCCTGAACTGCACTCAGTTGACTCAGTTCTGACTAGGCTAGAGTGGCTTTCTCTCTCCACTTGTACTAGCCTCCACATGTTGAACTAAGCTCAAAGCTACAGTCTTCAGGTTCCTTCATTAACTGTTGTTCTCTTTCCTTCTTTTCTTTCTAAGCTCTGTCTGAAGCAGCTATCAGGATTCTCCGTCTGACCTGCACCTGGCTATGCAGACTCACTGATCTGTGCACACTCCTAGAGCTAACTCTCCAACACTCCTAGAGAACTAAAGACTTCTCACTTCTGTGTAGAATCACCAACTACACTGAACTCGTTGTGAACTAATCTCATCCGAGATCTGATCTAATCTGCGTCTGAGCTAGTCTGAGCCTGTCTGCTGTGACTTCACCATCCTATATACTCTCAAAAAGGCTCCCTCTGGTGGCTCTAGGGATTGGTGAAGCTGTGTGAATGAATATCAGGTCTCTTGTGGGTGTTACCTTTGGTGCATCCTCCTGGGAAATGTGACTCCAAGCGCAGCTGGGCTCCACAGTGCATTAGGGCCTATACGCAGATTTATAACTTTACAGTCCTAACTGCTGAAACCAAAAACCAACAGGCCTAATCAAGCTTACATCTATTCTATTCTTTTACCTATTAATACAGTTCTTAGCTGCATTTTGTGTAGGGAGAGTTACTGAAGGACTAGTTTTACATTAGAGGAATCTAGGCAGGGGTTATTGCCTTACAGTCCTTGCTTCTGCAACCTAAAACCCAAACTCCTTATCAGGCATACATCCATTCCAATCCAGTCCTATTTTAGCTGCATTTAGTGTAGGGAGAGTTGATGAAGAAGGGCTTGTTTTGCATTCGAGGCATCTATGCAGTGGATATTGCCTTAAAGTCCTTGTTGCCAAAACTCCTTATCAGGCCTACATCTATTCTATTCTATCACCTAGAAATACTGCCTTTAGCTGCATTTAATGTAGGGAGAGTTGCTGGAGAAGGGCTAGTTTTGCATTCAAGACATCTAGGCAGTGGTTACTGCCTTACAGTCCTAGCTGCTGCACCCTTAAACCAAAAATCCTTTTCAGGCCTACATCCATTCCATTCTAGTCCATATTAATATGGCTCTTAGCTGCATACCTAATTTAATATGTGCATGGCATGCCGTAATGGAGGGACTGGGTAGTGGATTTGCTGCTGATGGTGCACCCAGAGGCCAAGACCATTGCCCAGGTGAAAGTGTGCCTGCTGAGAGAGCTGGGGGAGCACAAGTAACATGCTCATCCATGAGACTTAGCTTCCTGTCCCACCTTGCAGTGCAGCCTGGGACACCACTCTTGAAGCCAGAAAAGTGCTAACAGTTGGTTGGCTGCATGGAAGATACTGCTTGCAGTCTGTTTCCCAGCACCACCTTGTCTTCCACACAGTCCAGTTTCACTAGCCTAGAGTCTGGACCACATAATCCTGATTCCTGACCCTAATCCTCCTTCCTCCCATAGTGAGTACCAGGAGACAAATGATCCCACATGAAAAGCTTGTGTGTAATGATGCCAAAATGTTTGAGCACCCATGGTCACAGAAGACGATGGTGGTAAACTGCAATTACTATGTCAAGAGGTGGATGATGATGATACACAGTAGCCAACAAGTCGTATTGTTATGTCAAAAAATATGGAGAAGGACCAGAGTGCAGAAGTAGAAGACGAGGTGGTGGATGATGAAGTCACTGACCCAACCTGGGAAGATGCCATGCAGAGCAAGTACAGTAGTGCAGATGAGGAGGGATCTTAAGCTTGCTGCTCACAATTAAAGAGGAAACTTTTCATGTGGACCAGGTGGAAATGGAAGAAGAAAATAGACAGGGTGATACTGCCCAGCCCAGCCGCATCTCATTGTCTCTGCACAGACTGGGTGATAATGAGGAAGCTGAGGAGGAGGAGGAACAGCAGACGGTTGCCTGCGCTGCAGAGGGTACTAGCCACACAAGCTTCATCCCATTGGTTCAGCTTGGACAAGCTGATAAGGTGGAGGGAAGAGGAAGAGGAGATGGATAGTTGTCTTCCTGGTAAGGAAACGGAAATCTTGCCTGTTAGAGGACTGGAACACATGGCTGACTTTATATTTCTCTGCCTTTCCTGTGACCCTCATGTTATACACATTTTCGAAAACATTGATTGCTGGTGTGGAGCCCCAGCTGTGCTAGGATTCCCACATCTCCTGGAAGGGTGCACTAAAAGATTTAACCACTAAAGGTCCTGATTCATACACACATCTTCACCCATCCCTAAGACCACCAGAGGGAGCCGGATAGGCCTATAAAAGGAGGGTGAAGACAGGAAAGAGCAGTCAGTCAGTCAGACAGGCAGTGAATCTGAAGTCTGCAGCCTGCAACTCAGTTTAGTTCAGTACGGCTCCAGTAAAGTCCAGTCTGTCTAGAGAGAGCAAGGACAGAGTTCAGTTCAGTAAAGTAGAGTCTAGTAGAGTGGAGTCGAATCCATTCCAGTCTAGTCAGAGCTGAGACAAGTGAGTAGTCTGCAGACAGAGCAGACGAGTGGAGTTTGCAGTAAGGGACTCCATAGCTCAAGTTGAGAGCCAGGAGCATGCCGACGCTCTGAGAGCGGCGAAGAGGCAGCCCACCAACTGCCAGTGTTTGTAGTCGTGTGAGGGCCCGAGTAGGCCGAAGGCAAGTGGAAAAGAGTAGTAAAAGGAGGCAGAGGAGCCTCGACAGCTCACCTCAACAAGTACTACCGGACGCCGAGGTCCGAGCCTATAGGGATCTCCCAGACCCATAGGAGAACACCGGAGTTTCTGGAGGAGTATAGGTCCCGGGACTACCACAGAGCTGATACGTAACTGGGCCAGGAGGACGGAGTCCGGCAGGCAGGGCACTGCAAGCAGGGACTGTGTGCTTCAAGAAAAGGTCCAACCACAAGGTCAGCCAGGTGCAGGACGGAGACTAATTAGGCCCAGCTTCATGCCGGCCAGGACTTTATTACAGTAAGGCAAGGAACAGGAGGCCACACACCTACAAAGTGGGAGAATCTGGATGTGCACCCTTCACCCTACAGTGCTCCGGGGAGTGCCTGCAACATCTTCAGTAAAGGTACCAAAGTGACTTGTGTGTGTGTCCATCTTCTTATCCCTAACTGCCAGGTCTCCCCTTCGTCCTGCTTTCATATATATCTACCAGCCCTGAAGGACTTAGCCTCACCTGTGGGAGGCCTAACATCTAGCTGCACAACACCAACCCTTCAGTGGATCTGCACAGCAGCGCTGATTACCCTGACCAAGTACTACAGGTGGCGTCACGAATCCCATTACCAACATTCAATTCCCCTGTAAATATCCCACATTTATGGGTGAGCGCCCAGGGCCACGGACCGTGTTGCCGTGACATCCCCCATAGAAGTTAATAGGCTCGGATCGGATTACCCCACTGCTCTGGGAGGGCGACTCACTGGCTTTTCACCCTTCTTGACCCACACTACAAGGAGAACTTTCCATCTCTCTTGGTTAATACTAGAGGACCTAAGTTGAACAATTAGTACAAAAATTCACATCTGACAACACTGGAGGCAGAGGTCATAGTTCCTTGGACAACCATGGAGTACAGATGAGAGAGTCAGACACCAAGTCTAACAGAGGCAGGGGAAGATTTTCAAAGGTATGGTACAGTTTCATTAGACCCTCCCAGCGCCCAGTCCCTGATGTGTGATGTACTCTGATAAAAATAGAAACATTTTTGCAGATGGTGAAAGAGTACCTAGTCAACCGTACTAGCGTTCCTCGTGATTCCTCTGTGCCAAGCAACTATTGGACACCTGGCATGAACTATCCCTTTATGCCTTGGAGGTGTTGGCCTGCCCTACCACTAGCGTTTTGTCAGAGCAGGTTTTTAGTGCTGCTGTGGGCACATCAGTCTATCAACTGAAAATGCTGACAGGCTGACTCATATCAAAATGAACAAGGCCTGGATTGCCCCTGACTTCTCAACCCCACCGGATGACAGCAGTGTAACATTAAGCCAATTTTAATCTTCCTTATTTACTGGTGCATTCCTATGTACCCCTTCCCACTCAAACAAGGGTATATGGTTCTTGTTTCTTCCTTTTCGAGCCCTCGTCCTCCACGATATCTACAAGGTCATGATGCAATCCTCGCTCCATATTTTTACAAGGTGTACTGTGTATGATGCCCTACTACATAATTTTTACAGGATGTGTATGAGGCCTACCCCTACAATTTTTAAATATATTTATACACCCCATGGGTAAATATTTTTCAGCCCTTGCACTTAGTGCATATGCTTTACCACTCTAGGAGTCGCACTCCTTTAACAATGGGAAAAAAATGTTTTCTGAGGCCCTCCTCTTCATCTCTTTCTTGGGGAATTGCAGTCCCTCCTTCTAGTTTTTGGAAACTTGCACTTAGTTCATAGGCTTTATGAGTCTAGGAGTCCCACTACCCAACAATTTTAACAGAATGTGTATGAGGCCCTCCTTTATGTTTGATACAGGGTGTATAGGTGTCCATTTTTTCTTTTAATTTTTGACATCTCTTAATTGGGAAAAGAAAATATGTAAACCTGAAAAAGACTTTTGTTTTTAGGTTGCAGCAGCTGTATTTAGTGCATAGGCTTTACCAGTCTAAGAATGCCACTCCTTGCAAATAGAAAAAAAAATCCTAAATCTCTTGCACACAATTCCTTTTTTTCCTGACTGAAGCAGAAAACTTCTGCATTTTTGAAAGAAGCAGCATGTCAATTCTTTCAGCATTTTTTCACCATTTTTTCAATAAGAAAGTGGTGAAAAGTGAGAAAATTGAGAACCTGGAGGAAACCCATGCGAACATGGGAAGAACATAAAAACTCCTTGCAGGACTGCTAGCCACTGAGCCACCATGCTGCCTATGCTTCCTATAAAAAAGAGGAAAAACACAGCCCTCTCAACCTTTTCATTAAATAAATACCTAAATCAGAACAAAACTGCACAGGCCATAATATACCCCCATAGTGCACTGAAGGTTTCCTCAGCCCAGAAAGGTTACTCTTGCTTTATATTTTTACTCTTGGTTTCCTGTCCTACAGCTACTCTATACCCATGTAGAGATGCCACATAAATGCCAAGTGAAGGTGACAGCTGTACTTTCCCAAATGTTGTCCAGCTTGCTATATATTTAGCTAACAAACCAAAAAAGATATTGGTTTTATTTTGATTCTGCAAAAATGTTGCTTCTTGCTTGGTGTGATGAGGGCTCTAAGAGTAGGGCCTTGATACTGCATTTGTAGGGTGTCATGGACTGAAAAGGTTCGTTAGTACACAAGATTGTGTGGTAATGGATCGTGAAAGCAAAGACTTGTTTAGAAGGGTATATCCAAATGATACTGGGTAAAAAGATTATTGGGAAAGGGAGGCCAGGATAAAATTGTGTGTGGCCCAGCTTCGCAAGGCACGCATGTCTCCTGGAAAGTGCACAGGAAGGTAACTGTAAAGCTTGATATTCATTCACGCACACTTCTCAGCATTGCCACTAGAGGCATTTCAGACTATTTAAGTAGTGTGACGTAGTAATAGTGACTCATTCTAGTCAGTCAAGCCTAGGGTGGCTCAGGAGTGAGTCATCCCATCCATCTTCAGATCAGTTTAGTTTCTGTTTCAGTCTGAGACAGACGGAGGGAGAGAAGAGAAGACTGAATCCTGACAGAGCTTGTGTAGCTCATCTTATACGGAAGTGGAGGCTAGTACGGGTGAAGTGAATCATCCTAGCCTAGTTAGAGCTACACCTTAACCTGCTACTCAGAACAAGCTGCCTGTGTTCCTAAGAAAGAAGGAAGGAAAGGAATCACAGCAGTTATACCAACGAGCCAACTGAGAACAGGTCAGTGAGCACTGAAGTAAAGCTGACCTTGGCACGATTGCTACACGTGCTTATGTTAAGGGCGAGAGCAGGGCGAAGGGCGAGTGGAGAAGGAAGAGTGACTAAGGTGACAGATCACCCTCACTCAGCTTAACCGGACACCGGGGTCCGAAGCATTGCTAGTACTTCACGTCTAGTAATAAGAAAACCGGAGGCCTTGCTGGACTTCAAGTCGCAGAAGGTAGCCCTAAGTGCTAATACGTAACCGGAGTCAGGGAGAACAGGAGTCTAGCCTGATCAGCAAATATAGACTTAGTTCTTTCAACATCTGATAATCAGAGACATAGAAGGCTCCACCACAATGTTGGCCGGGCGTAGTTGCTACAGAAAGAGTTGCACTTGACTTTATGCAAGTTTGTACTCACACCCATTACAAGGATAAAGGAGGCCTCTAACCTGCTCAACAATTCCCTGAATGTGCATTCTCCAACCTGACCAGCTTCCTGGGACATACCTGCAACATCTACAAGTAAAGGTATGGAAAGAGACTGCATTGTGTGTGACTGAATTCTTATCTGCACCCTGCATCACCACCATAGACTTTGAGGGACCAGTCCCACCTGTGGGGGACTTAACACCTAGCTGCCATAACATCCCCTCAGAGATCTACCCCGCAGCGCTGGTCAATCAGATCAGAAACCACAGGTGGCGTCACGAACTACTATTATTCTAAAATCCCCTGTAAATATTCCCCGATTGCATGACCGCCAGGGCCACGGACCGAGCTCTGCTGCCAGTGACATTCCCCATAGACTTCCATGGGCTCGGTTCCGAGTACCCCATAGCCCTGGTACCACCAATGTGGTGCGCGTCATCTTTGGCGTCACGAACAGGATAAGAAGCTTGCAAATTGTGAGTCCTGTGTGCCTATTGAACTGTTTTGTGCAGAAAAGACTGTTTGCTGTTTTGTAATTTTTGGCGCCATTTACCGCCATTTTGCCGCCATATTCGCGCCCTGAGGCGCTGTTGAAGAAGGTGGGCGTGCATTCGTGGGCATACCCCCCCCTGTGGCGCGAAAGTTATGGCCGCCCTCTCAAAATGCTACTATAATGTGAGATCCTACCCCACTGTAAGGGAGATCCGCCTCCTCTTCATCTTCTATGCAAAAAAGAGGAAGCGCAAATCCCGCCTCCACGGAAGAGACCAGATTGTTCCTGATGGAAACTACAGTCTGGCCTGGAGAGAGATGGCAGAAGGACAAGAGCAGCTGTGTGAGGGAGCGGTGGAGCGCAGGCCCTGCTCCCCAGAAAAGCTGTTGTTTGAACCGGAGCCATCCCTAATACAGAAACTTCAGCAAACCTTGCTGGAGTGCAAGGAGGAGAATGCAGCGCTTAAGAAATTGATACAGAGCCAGGCAGACATGGAGGAGACCGAGAGACGCTGGCGTGCCCAGACACAGCGGCTGCTGTGGGACGCAGTGCTCTCTCCCACCGGCATAACGCCATTACCTGACCTTCCTGTGTCACTGCTGAAGAAAGCTGAAGGGAAACCGGAGGCCGGCCCCAAAAGAGCTGTACCTGACCCCACCGATGGAGCGGTGGAAGAGAAGGAGGCTGAGGGAGTCCTGCCTGTTCCGGAGTGCCAGCTAGGCCAGGAGGCCGCAGCAGATTACAGTTCCCCGGTAGGAACACCGGAGGGGTCCCAGCCATCATTGCCAGAAATCGATTGGGACGCAATGCAGTATCTGGATGACGTCACTTATGCTGTAAAAGTGGAGAATGAGCAGCGACGCCGTGATCGGGAAAAGCAACGCCAACAGGAGCAGAGAGAGGCGCAGCAGCAGCGGCAGCGGTACCATGAAAAGTTCCTCGCTGACAAGGAGACCGTCCGGAAGAACAAAGGTACGCGACGGGAACCGCGGCGCCAGGGGTGCATAACAGGGTTCCAGCTCCGCAAAGGCTGGGGCTTCATACATGAGCCGGGCCTATACCAAGAGATCTTTGTGAGTCGGAGAGATGTGGAGTCCCACTTACCCATCGGGCACCCGGGGAGGGATCTTGTAAACGGGGACATTGTCAGCTACACTCGGCACTGGGGGTTAAAAGGGTGGTACGCCTTAAACGTCACCCGTGTCAGCGACCCCGTCCCTGAAGCCAGTGAGGTCTTCCGTGCCACAGTACCGCAAGTCCCAGCAGCGTCATCTTTGGCGTCCGCACCAGGCCGTGCACCCATAACGCAACCTGCGACTATTTCGGCATCGCCATCTGCGACCATTTCAGCATCGCAACCTGCGACCAGTTCTGAAGCGCAATCTGAATTGTACACTGCGGCACCTTCTGCAACGCAACCTGCGTTCTACTTCAGGGAGATACCCGTTGGGTCCCCAGATCAAACAAAGGATGTAGCTACGCAAACGTATATTGCAGGACTAGATCTTCTTGTGATTGGTTCCCAAGGGCATCGTATACTTCTGGCCCCAGGAGTAGAAAAAGTAATGGTCATAAGCAAGAAAGAAGAAAACCAGTAGGACCCAGACAGGGTTTACTGCACCTGAACATGTATAAAGTTGAAGAAGTTTTATTGAAGAAAAATTTGCACTTTACTATTGATAAATGTTTACATAGTATGTTTGCTTATTTAAAGTAGAATACCCGGCTGGGTAAAGAGTTAAAGTAAAAGTTGATTGAAATGTGATTTTACTTGAAAAGTGTTTTATCATGCAAAGGACTGCGTGGCTGTGGACTTTGCCAGCCCAAAAACTTTCATTGTAAATAGTTCGCACTTCGGTGCCCCATTTTGGTTTTACATAAAACCTAAACTACCTCTGAAGAAAAACCCGTATGGTGTGGCCTAGAGTGAGGTCTGCAGCAATGAAGTCCTGCAGCCCACCCAGGACCCACGTGGGAGGTTTTTGGTGCGGGTCCTCCACAAGAATCTTGTCTTATACTGTGTATATTTATTGAAAAGTATTTTGATAATTTTCTACTGATCTATGTACAAATTGTAACGTTAAAGAGTCCTTACCTCCCGCAAGGGATGAGTTATTATGTTGCTGTTATATGCAAAACAAAAATGTTTTTCTTTTCTATTTCAGCCCGGAGTGCTGAGTTTAACTAGGGGGGGATGTGTGGCCCAGCTTCGCAAGGCACGCATGTCTCCTGGAAAGTGCACAGGAAGGTAACTGTAAAGCTTGATATTCATTCACGCACACTTCTCAGCATTGCCACTAGAGGCATTTCAGACTATTTAAGTAGTGTGACGTAGTAATAGTGACTCATTCAGTCAAGCCTAGGGTGGCTCAGGAGTGAGTCATCCCATCCATCTTCAGATCAGTTTAGTTTCTGTTTCAGTCTGAGACAGACAGAGGGAGAGAAGAGAAGACTGAATCCTGACAGAGCTTGTGTAGCTCATCTTATACGGAAGTGGAGGCTAGTACGGGTGAAGTGAATCATCCTAGCCTAGTTAGAGCTACACCTTAACCTGCTACTCAAAACAAGCTGCCTGTGTTCCTAAGAAAGAAGGAAGGAAAGGAATCACAGCAGTTATACCAACGAGCCAACTGAGAACAGGTCAGTGAGCACTGAAGTAAAGCTGACCTTGGCACGATTGCTACACGTGCTTATGTTAAGGGCGAGAGCAGGGCGAAGGGCGAGTGGAGAAGGAAGAGTGACTAAGGTGACAGATCACCCTCACTCAGCTTAACCGGACACCGGGGGTCCGAAGAATTGCTGTACTTCACGTCTAGTAATAAGAAAACCGGAGGCCTTGCTGGACTTCAAGTCGCAGAAGGTAGCCCTAAGTGCTGATACGTAACCGGAGTCAGGGAGAACAGGAGTCTAGCCTGATCAGCAAATATAGACTTAGTTCTTTCAACATCTGATAATCAGAGACATAGAAGGCTCCACCACAATGTTGGTCGGGCGTAGTTGCTACAGAAAGAGTTGCACTTGACTTTATGCAAGTTTGTACTCACACCCATTACAAGGATAAAGGAGGCCTCTAACCTGCTCAACAATTCCCTGAATGTGCATTCTCTAACCTGACCAGCTTCCCGGCACATACCTGCAACATCTACAAGTAAAGGTATGGAAAGAGACTGCATTGTGTGTGACTGAATTCTTATCTGCACCCTGCATCACCACCATAGACTTTGAGGGACCAGTCCCACCTGTGGGGGTCTTAACACCTAGCTGCCATAACATCCCCTCAGAGATCTACCCTGCAGCGCTGGTCAATCAGATCAGAAACCACAGGTGGCGTCACGAACTACTATTATTCTAAAATCCCCTGTAAATATTCCCCGATTGCATGACCGCCAGGGCCACGGACCGAGCTCTGCTGCCAGTGACATTCCCCATAGACTTCCATGGGCTCGGTTCCGAGTACCCCATAGCCCTGGTACCACCAATGTGGTGCGCGTCAATTGCATAGTCCTCAGGTATAGCTTTTATGTACTGGACAAGTACCTGAGCTGGAAAATAACACATATGTATTATACTATGCATAGTTTAGGTTCTGTAACATCACCAGGCTGGCAAGTGGTATCAAAACTAGGGCACTATTATACTTGCTTAGCAAATGTGCCAGGCAAACATGACTTTGGTTCCAATGTCAAAGGTTTCTGACCTCTGCTCTAGTGTACTAAGTATGATATTTGTATCATAAATGGATTTTCCCTTTAATGGTTAAACTAATCCCAGCGCACGCTGTACGGCAGCATGAAATGTATTTCACTGCCTGTCCTCGTACACAAAGTCATGGGCGTTATGGATAAGTTTCTTATAATTACATTTCTGACTACAGATTTGTTCCTTTAGGTGGCCGCCCTGACTTCACTTTACTTGTGATATGATTAGTTTAGTTCTTAATGGTTTATTGAGTTATCTCACGTTGCTATGGTTTCAGTGACCAGATGTACAAAAATGTGTGTATTTTAGGATATATGGTAATTTTAAGACTAAAGCTACAGTGACCTGCAAATGTTTTCCAAGTAGAAAGTTCTTGTAAATGCCTTGATCAAAACATTCAATTCAGTGATAATTAAGACACTGAGCGCTTGCGGAGAAATTACACCTATTACATAGTAACATAGTAACATAGTTATTAAGGTTGAAGGAAGACTTTAAGTCCATCTAGTTCAACCCATATCCTATCCTAACCTGCCCTAACATGTTGATCCAGAGGAAGGCAAAAAAAAACCCAAGTGGCAAACAGTAAGCTACACATTGGGGAAAAAAATTCCTTCCCGACTCCACATACGGCAATCAGACTAGCTTCCTGGATTAACGCAATATCTAGGAAACTAGTGAATATAGCCTGTAATATTATACTTTTCAAGAAAGGCATCCAGTCCCCTCTTAAATTTTAGTAGGGAATCACTCATTACAACATTAGACGGCAGAGAGTTCCATAGTCTCACTGCTCTTACAGTAAAGAATCTGCGTCTGTGATTATGGCTAAACCTTCTTTCCTCCAGACGCAGAGGATGCCCCCTTGTCCCCGTCACAGGTCTAAGAGTAAAAAGATCATTAGAAAGGTCTTTGTACTGTCCCCTCACATATTTATACATTGTAATAAGATCACCCCTAAGCCTTCAATTTTCCAAACTAAATAACCCCAAGTGTAATAACCTGTCTTGGTATTGCAGACCCCCCAGTTCTCTAATAACCTTGGTCGCTCTTCTCTGCACCTGCTCCAGTTCAGCTATGTCTTTCTTATACACCGGAGACTAGAACTGTACACAGTATTCTAAGTGTGGTCGCACCAGTGACTTGTATAGAGGTAAAATTATGTTCTCCTCATGAGCATCTATGCCTCTTTTAATGCATCCCATTATTTTATTTGCCTTGGCAGCAGCTGCCTGACATTGGCCACTAAATGTGAGTTTGTCGTCCACCCATACACCCAGGTCTTTTTCAGTGACAGTTTTGCCCAGTGTTTTACAATTAAGCACATAATTATACATCTTATTTGTTCTACCCAAGTGCATGACCTTACATTTATCCCCATTAAAGCTCATTTGCCATTTATCAGCCCAAGCTTCTAGTTTACATAAATCCTCCTGTAATATAAAATTATCCTCCTCTGTATTTATTACCCTGCAGAGTTTAGTGTCATCTGCAAATATTGAAATACTACTCTGTATGCCCCCTACAAGGTCATTAATAAATATGTTAAAGAGAAGCGGCCCCAATACTGACCCCTGTGGTACCCCACTGCTAACCGTGACCCAGTCCGAGTGTGCTCCATTAATAACCACCCTTTGTTTTCTATCCATGAGCCAGTTCTTAACCCACTTACACAAATTTTCCCCTATCCCCATTGTTCTCATTTTATGTATCAACCTTTTGTGTGGCACTGTATCAAAAGCTTTTGAGAAGTCCATGAACACCACGTCCACTGCATTCCCTTGGTCCAGTCCTGAACTTACCCCTTCATAAAAGCTTATCAGATTAGTCTGACAAGAACGGTCCCTCGTAAACCCATGCTGATACTGTGTTATGAGGATATTCAGCCTCAGAAACTCCAATATAGTATCCCTTAAAAAACCCTCCAGGATTTTACCCACAGTAGATGTTAAGCTCACTGGCCTATAATTTCCAGGTTCAGTTTTTGCCCCCTTTTTGAATATTGGCACCACATTTGCTATACGCCAGTCCTGTGGTACAGACCCCGTTATTATGGAATCTTTAAAGATTAAAAATAATGGTCTATCTATAACTGTACTTAATTCCTGCAGTACTCTGGGGTGTATCCCATCCGGGCCTGGGGATTTGTCAATTTTAGTGATTTTTAGACACCGCCGTACTTCCTGCTGGGTTAAGCAGGTGACATTTAATGGAGAAATTTTTTTATCACTGATCATGTTATCTGTCATGGGATTTTCTTGTGTAAATACAGTTGAAAAAAAAGTCATTTAGCATATTGGCTTTTTCCTCATCCTCATCCACCATTTCACCCAGACTATTTTTAAGGGGACCAACACTATCATTTTTTAGTTTCTTGCTATTTATGTAGTTAAAAAATATTTTGGGATTATTTTTACTGTCTCTGGCAATGAGTCTCTCTGCCTCAATCTTTGCTGTCTTGATTTGCTTTTTACAGAATTTATTCAATCTTCTGTATTTATTTAATGCCTCTTCACTACCTACTTGCTTTAATTCCCTAAACGCTTTCTTTTTGTCCCTTATTGCGCTCCTTACAGCTCTATTTAGCCATAGTGGTTTCCTCCTAATTCTAGCATGTTTATTCCCATAGGGTATATACTGTGCACAGGTCCTATTCAGGATACTAATAAACCAGGGGAGGAGTCCCGAGGAGATAATTTGCATATTCCCAGTGCCTTCTGGGATAAGTGAAGAGTCTCCGCGAGCTCAAGGAACACTGGATTTTGGCTGTTGCAGCTGAAAGGAGGACATCAGTAAACCAGGGGAGGAGTCCCGAGGAGATAATTTGCATATTCCCAGTGCCTTCTGGGATAAGTGAAGAGTCTCCGCGAGCTCAAGGAACACTGGATTTTGGCTGTTGCAGCTGAAAGGAGGACAGCAGTAAACCAGGGGAGGAGTCCCGAGGAGATAATTTGCATATTCCCAGTGCCTTCTGGGATAAGTGAAGAGTCTCCGCGAGCTCAAGGAACACTGGATTTTGGCTGTTGCAGCTGAAAGGAGGACATCAGTAAACCAGGGGAGGAGTCCCGAGGAGATAATTTGCATATTCCCAGTGCCTTCTGGGATAAGTGAAGAGTCTCCGCGAGCTCAAGGAACACTGGATTTTGGCTGTTGCAGCTGAAAGGAGGACAGCAGTAAACCAGGGGAGGAGTCCCGAGGAGATAATTTGCATATTCCCAGTGCCTTCTGGGATAAGTGAAGAGTCTCCGCGAGCTCAAGGAACACTGGATTTGGCTGTTGCAGCTGAAAGGAGGACAGCAGTAAACCAGGGGAGGAGTCCCGAGGAGATAATTTGCATATTCCCAGTGCCTTCTGGGATAAGTGAAGAGTCTCCGCGAGCTCAAGGAACACTGGATTTTGGCTGTTGCAGCTGAAAGGAGGACATCAGTAAACCAGGGGAGGAGTCCCGAGGAGGTAATTTGCATATTCCCAGTGCCTTCTGGGATAAGTGAAGAGTCTCCGCGAGCTCAAGGAACACTGGATTTTGGCTGTTGCAGCTGAAAGGAGGACAGCAGTAAACCAGGGGAGGAGTCCCGAGGAGATAATTTTCATATTCCCAGTGTCTTCTGGGATAAGTGAAGAGTCTCCGCGAGCTCAAGGAACACTGGATTTTGGCTGTTGCAGCTGAAAGGAGGACATCAGTAAACCAGGGGAGGAGTCCTGAGGAGATAATTTGCATATTCCCAGTGCCTTCTGGGATAAGTGAAGAGTCTCCGCGAGCTCAAGGAACACTGGATTTTGGCTGTTGCAGCTGAAAGGAGGACAGCAGTAAACCAGGGGAGGAGTCCCGAGGAGATAATTTGCATATTCCCAGTGTCTTCTGGGATAAGTGAAGAGTCTCCGCGAGCTCAAGGAACACTGGATTTTGGCTGTTGCAGCTGAAAGGAGGACATCAGTAAACCAGGGGAGGAGTCCTGAGGAGATAATTTGCATATTCCCAGTGCCTTCTGGGATAAGTGAAGAGTCTCCGCGAGCTCAAGGAACACTGGATTTTGGCTGTTGCAGCTGAAAGGAGGACATCAGTAAACCAGGGGAGGAGTCCCGAGGAGATAATTTGCATATTCCCAGTGCCTTCTGGGATAAGTGAAGAGTCTCCGCGAGCTCAAGGAACACTGGATTTTGGCTGTTGCAGCTGAAAGGAGGACAGCAGTAAACCAGGGGAGGAGTCCCGAGGAGATAATTTTCATATTCCCAGTGTCTTCTGGGATAAGTGAAGAGTCTCCGCGAGCTCAAGGAACACTGGATTTTGGCTGTTGCAGCTGAAAGGAGGACATCAGTAAACCAGGGGAGGAGTCCTGAGGAGATAATTTGCATATTCCCAGTGCCTTCTGGGATAAGTGAAGAGTCTCCGCGAGCTCAAGGAACACTGGATTTTGGCTGTTGCAGCTGAAAGGAGGACAGCAGTAAACCAGGGAGGAGTCCCGAGGAGATAATTTGCATATTCCCAGTGTCTTCTGGGATAAGTGAAGAGTCTCCGCGAGCTCAAGGAACACTGGATTTTGGCTGTTGCAGCTGAAAGGAGGACATCAGTAAACCAGGGGAGGAGTCCTGAGGAGATAATTTGCATATTCCCAGTGCCTTCTGGGATAAGTGAAGAGTCTCCGCGAGCTCAAGGAACACTGGATTTTGGCTGTTGCAGTGAAAGGAGGACAGCAGTAAACCGCGCGCCTCTAGGCGCGCAAGTTTTGGCTTATATTTCACCGCTTGATTATCTCTTGAACAATAAGAACATGGAAGAGGCCAGGAGCCATGTGGTGAGCTGCATTTCTTGCTACATGTTCATAGACTTACCAGTGGAAAAGCCAAATTTCACATGCCACAAATGCAAGCTTGTGTCCCTGTTGGAGGAAAAGTTGCAAAATCTGGAAGAGAGGTTATCTACATTGAAGACCATTAAGGAAGGTGAAGAGTTCTTAGACAGAGCAGAATTATCTCTTCATGGTACAGAAAGAGAAGAAATTCGAAGTGCAACTGAAGAAACAGAGGAATGGAAGCATGTGACCCAAAGAAGCAGGAGGATCAGGAGGCAGTCAGCACCAATTCTGCTCAGAAACCAGTACCAGGCTCTTACACAGGAGAACGATGAAGAAATACATCAGGATAAGACTTTGCCCACAAAGAGTAACCTTGTACGCCCTCAGAGTCCTCCTGAATGGAGAAAGAAAAATGTTGTGAAGAAGAAACGGAGAGTTGTTGTCATGGGCGATTCCCTGTTGAGAGGAACAGAGGCCGCTATCTGCAGACCAGATATAACCTCAAGAGAAATGTGCTGTCTTCCAGGTGCAAAAATTAAAGATGTGTCTGACAGGATATCAGGACTCTTCAGACCTAAAGATGACTACCCATTCCTGCTAATACATGTGGGGACAAATGACACCACAAGAAGTGACCTGGAAACCATCTGCAGTGACTTTGAAAACTTAGGTAAGAAAGTGAAAGAACTGGGAGCGCAGGTGGTCTTCTCCTCCATCCTTCCAGTGGATGGCCATGGAACAAGGAGGTGGAATAAGATTCTGCAGGTGAACAACTGGCTACGTCGATGGTGCCGTCAGCAAGGATTTGGATTTCTGGATCACGGAGTGAATTACCTATACGATGGACTACTTGCTAGAGATGGGGTGCACCTTACGAAGACTGGAAAACATGTATTTGGAAGTCGCCTTGCTACACTCATCAGGAGAGCTTTAAACTAGAACAATGTGGGAAGGGAAGCAAAACGCCAGCAAAAGCCATACACCTGACAAATGCTATTGAGAACTCTGCTATTAGAAGTGAAGGGGAAGAACAAAGACAAAAAAATCTACATAATAAAAATATTAACTCAAACGAAGAAATTATGCACACAACGAGTATATAAAAAATAAGAAAAATATTTTATTGAACATAGTATAAAAAATGAATAAAAGGGAAAATAACAGTGAACCCACAGATTGGAGTGGAACCACTAGGAGAGCTCAGGGAAAATAACAATGCATATATAATAACAATATGTTTGATGCACATAGTGACGATCATAGTATAGCTGTCATAGCTCCATAATAGGGGACTATGTATATAATCACAAACTCCTCAGGGATAGACAGCTAAGACCGATGGCTATGATAATAGCTTACAAGTCATATTAAAGTATATAAGCATAAGTAAGTGATCGAACACATACCTGAGACCCAGTGGTGCCACTCTCCCCAACGCGCGTTTCGGCGCTCTGCCTTCTTCCGGAAGAAGGCAGAGCGCCGAAACGCGCGTTGGGGAGAGTGGCACCACTGGGTCTCAGGTATGTGTTCGATCACTTACTTATGCTTATATACTTTAATATGACTTGTAAGCTATTATCATAGCCATCGGTCTTAGCTGTCTATCCCTGAGGAGTTTGTGATTATATACATAGTCCCCTATTATGGAGCTATGACAGCTATACTATGATCGTCACTATGTGCATCAAACATATTGTTATTATATATGCATTGTTATTTTCCCTGAGCTCTCCTAGTGGTTCCACTCCAATCTGTGGGTTCACTGTTATTTTCCCTTTTATTCATTTTTTATACTATGTTCAATAAAATATTTTTCTTATTTTTTATATACTCGTTGTGTGCATAATTTCTTCGTTTGAGTTAATATATCTCATTGTGCATTGAAGCCTTACACTTCTTGGCACCCTGGTATTATACAATATAATTTGCTTAGTGGTGCTATCTATATATAGGTTTCACATAATAAAAATATTGAAGAAAGAGAAACCAATCACAAACTAAAGTGTTTCTATACGAATGCACAAAGCATGGGCAACAAACAAGGAGAATTGGAACTACTAACGCAGGAGAAGAAATATGATGTCATTGGAATCACTGAGACTTGGTGGGACGATACACATGATTGGAATACAAGGCTAGAAGGATACAACTTATTTGCAAGAAACAGACTTGATAAACGAGGAGGAGGTGTTGCATTGTATGTTAGAAAAGCGTATATCTGCACAGAGATTGAAGCTTCAGAGACTGGGAGTTCTGTGGAAACTGTTTGGGTAAGAATACAAGGACAGAACAATGGAAAGGACACCATTGTAGGCATTTACTACAGGCCGCCTGTGCAAGCTGAAGATATGGATGAACTCTTTATGCATCAAATGGCCAAGTACTCCAAAAAATATGACATAGTGGTCATGGGAGATTTCAACTATCCAGACATTTGTTGGGAATCTCTCTCAGGCAAAACTAACAGGTCCAGGAAATTCTTATCCTCTCTTGCTGACAACTTTATCTTCCAAAAGGTAATGGAGAAAACAAGGGGATCTGCTACCTTGGATCTAATCCTCATAAACAGGGAGGAAATGGTGGAGGAGGTAAGAGTGGCTGGGACCCTAGGAGGTAGTGACCATGCTATTTTAGAATTTTGGATAACAAGAGGAGGAAGACCTGTGAAGACTCAGACGTCAAGGTTAGATTTCAGAAAGGCAGATTTTAAGGAACTCAGAAAGAGAATTGGAGGGATCCAATGGCTGGATATCCTTAAGGACAAAAATGTCCAGGAAGGATGGAAAATCTTGAAAAATGAGATTCTCAAAGCACAATCGTTAACAATTCCGAAAAGAGGGAAGAATGGGAAGCATTTAAGGAAACCAGGATGGATGAACATAGAACTTAAACACATGCTAAAAAGGAAGAAAGAAATGTTTATCAAATGGAAAGAGGGAGGCATATCTAAAGAAGAATATAATGCCGTCTGCAGAACCTGCAGGGCACAAATCAGATTATCTAAAGCTGACAATGAATTAAGGCTTGCAAGTGACGGCAAAAGCAACAAAAAAGGATTTTGGGGATACGTCAAAAGTAAAAGAAAAGTCAAAGATGCTATAGGATTTTTACAGGATGAAAATGATGAAATGGTAAGTCAGGATGTTGAGAAGGCTGAACTTTTAAATTCCTATTTTGCATCTGTTTTCTCTCAGAAAGGAAATGTAACATCAACTGATCTTCACTGTCCTATTAAAGGAATAGAAGAATCCAGGATATCTATAAAAAGAAAGACAGTGAGGAAACACTTAGCTAACCTAAATGAATTCAAGTCTCCAGGTCCAGATGAATTACACCCCAGGGTACTGAAGGAGATAGCAGAAGAAATTCTTGAACCACTGTCCATAATCTTTGAAAATTCTTGGAGAACAGGAGAAGTCCCAGAAGACTGGAGAAGAGCAAATGTTGTTCCTATCTTCAAAAAGGGGAAGAAGGTGGACCCAGGGAACTACAGGCCGGTGAGTCTGACTTCTATACCAGGAAAGATCTTTGAACAAATTATTAAAGAACATGTATGCAAGTACCTGGATAAGAATGAAGTGATTAAACAGAGTCAGCATGGGTTTGTAACTAATAAGTCATGTCAGACTAACTTAATTTCCTTCTATGACAGAATCACTGACTGGGTGGATCAGGGAAATGCTGTAGATATAGTATATCTTGACTTCAGCAAAGCATTTGACAAAGTATCTCACACAATCCTTATTGAAAAAATGACTAAGTATGGAATGGACAAGGCAACTGTTAGGTGGATTCATAACTGGCTTAGTGATCGGACCCAAAGAGTGGTTGTAAATGGCTGCACATCCAGTTGGAAGAATGTCTCAAGTGGGGTACCACAAGGCTCTGTTTTGGGCCCTGTATTGTTCAACATCTTTATCAATGATTTAGATGAAGGAATTGAGGGTAAA
This sequence comes from Oophaga sylvatica, assembly GCA_033576555.1. NCBI lineage: Eukaryota > Metazoa > Chordata > Amphibia > Anura > Dendrobatidae > Oophaga > Oophaga sylvatica. Next base: position 53,069,704 of record JARQOD010000001.1, read on the forward strand.
CTGATCAAATTTGCTGATGACACAAAGCTAGGAGGGGTAGCTAATACTAGAGAAGAGAGAGAGAGGATTCAAAAAGATATACATAAACTGGAGCAGTGGGCAGCAACTAACAGAATGGATTTTAACAGGGAAAAATGCAAAGTACTACATCTGGGCAATAAAAATGAAAAAAGCATATACAAAATGGGAGGAATAGGGCTAAGTAACAGCACATGTGAAAAAGACTTGGGTATACTAATTGATCACAGACTTAACATGAGTCAACAGTGTGATGCAGCAGCAAAAAAGGCAAATGCAATTCTAGGATGTATCAACAGAAGCATACAGTCTAGATCACGTGAGGTCATTATTGCCCTCTACTCCTCTTTGGTCAGACCTCATCTGGAATACTGTGTCCAGTTTTGGGCACCACATTTTAAAAAAGACATCAACAAACTGGAGCAAGTTCAGAGAAGAGCCACCAGAATGGTGACCGGTCTGCAAACCATGTCCTATGAGGAACGGTTGCAGGAATTGGGAATGTTTAGCTTGCAAAAAAGAAGACTGAGAGGAGACTTAATAGCTGTCTACAAATATCTTAAGGGCTGTCACATTGTAGAAGGATCATCTTTATTCTCATTTGCGCAAGGAAAGACTAGAAGCAATGGGATGAAACTGAATGGGAGGAGACACAGATTAGATATTAGAAAAAACTTTTTGACAGTTAGGGTGATCAATGAGTGGAACAGGCTGCCACAAGAGGTGGTGAGTTCTCCTTCAATGGAAGTCTTCAAACAGAGGCTGGATAGACATCTGTCTGGGATGATTTAGAGAATCCTGCTTTGAGCAGGGGGTTGGACCAGATGACCCAGGAGGTCCCTTCCAACTCTACCATTCTATGATTCTATGATTCTATGAAACGTCTCCCATTTTCTTTGTGTATTTTTATGTCTCAGGATATCGTCCCAGTTTATTGCACCAAGATCATCTCTCATCCGTTGGAAATTTTCCTTCCTGAAGTTTAGTGTCCTTGTAACCCCTCGACTACACATCTTATTAAAGGATACATGAAAGCTTATTATTTTGTGATCACTATTACCCAAGTGACCCCCAACCCTTATATTTGATATGCAGTCTGGCCTGTTGGTTAATATTAGGTCTAGCAGTGCCCCCCCTCTTGTTGGGTCCTGAACTAGTTGTGAACGGTAATTGTCTCTCATAGTTGCCAAAAACCTATTACCTTTGCTGGAACTACAGGTTTCTGTTCCCCAATGTATTTCAGGGTAGTTGAAGTCCCCCATAATAATGACTTCTCCTTGAGTTGCTGCTTCATCTATTTGCTTTACGAAGATATTCTCTGTTGCTTCCATTATTTTAGGAGACTTATAACAAACCCCTATCAGTAATTTATTATTTTTCCCCCCTCCCCTAATCTCCACCCACAGAGACTCTACATCTTCATTAGATTCACAGATATCACGCAGGATGGGTTTTAAGGATGATTTTACATATAAACACACACCCCCACCTCGCTTATTTTTACGGTCATTCCTAAACAGACTATAGCCCTGTAAATTAACCGCCCAGTCGTGGCTCTCATCCAGCCAAGTCTCAGATATCCCCACCATGTCATAATTATGTTCCAACAAAATTAATTCTAATTCTGCCATTTTGTTGGTGAGGCTTCTGGCATTAGTACACATGCACTTTATGTATCTCTCTGAACCTCTATTCTTTCTTAAATTATTAACTGTTCTAACCTCACCCCCCATGCCACCACCACCCCCAATTTCATTATTTGTGCCCAGGTCTCTATCTGCACTGCCTTCCCCTCCTATAAAATGAATACCCTCCCCCCTAGTCCCTAGTTTAAAGACTCCTCCAACCTTCTAGCCATTTTCTCCCCCAGCACAGCTGCACCCTCCCCATTGAGGTGCAGCCCGTCCCTAGCATAGAACCTGTAGCCAACTGAGAAGTCGGCCCAGTTCTCCAGGAACCCAAACCCCTCCTTCCTACACCAATTCTTGAGCCACTTATTAACCTCCCTAATCTCCCGTTGCCTCTCTGGTGTGGCACGTGGTACAGGCAGTATTTCAGAAAATACCACGTTGGAGGTCCTTGCTTTAAGCTTGCAGTCTAATTCCCTGAAATCGTCTTTAAGGACCTTTCACCTACCTCTAACTTTGTCATTTGTGCCAATGTGCATCATGACCGCTGGGTCCTCACCAGCCCCTCCCAGTAATCTGTCAACCCGATCAGCGATGTGTCGGACTCGAGCGCCAGGTAGGCAGCACACTGTTCGTTGATCCCTGTCTTTGTGACAGATTGCCCTATCTGTTCCCCTAATAATTGAGTCCCCCACTACCAGCACCTGTCTGGCCTGCCCTGCTCTCCTAATTCCCCCCTTACTGGAGCAGACACTCCCCCGGCTTTCAGAGGACATGCCTGGCTGCAGCAGTGCTACCCCTGTACTGACAACCCCCTCATCTGCCAACTTGCAAACTTATTGGGGTGTGCCAGATCAGGACTAGCCTCCCTGGCGCTCTTCCCTCTACCCCGCTTTCTAACTGTCACCCAGCTTCCTACTTCACTGTCCTGCAGCTCCACCCTAGCATCCCCCCTCATCTATCCCATTGAGCGTCTGCTCAGTGAGCAGAAGACTCCTTTCCATATTGTCTATGGATCTCAGTGTTGCCAGCTGCACATTTAGATCCAGGATTTGGGCTTCAAAATGCACAACGTGCTCACATCTCGCACAGCAGTATGCACCCTCGACCGGCTGTTCAAGGACTGCATACATGTGGCAAGATGTACACTGGATGGCATTGGCAATAGTGGAGCACATTCCTAATGGGGATTTCACCAGACAGCAAAGATAAGTAAAAATAAATAAAAAGTATTAATAAAATATACGGTAACAGCAATTCAGTAAATCCTCCCTAATCAACTCCCTGAATCCAAAGTCACTGAATCTCAAGTCACACTTACCACCGTTCGCACTTGCGCACCAGTCACACTCAGCTCGCTCACACTCGCTGAAGCAGAAGATTTAAATAGAGATTTTTTTTTTCCCTCCTTCAACAGCAAATCACCCTGCTGCTCAAATGCATTTCCAAAAAGACTTGAGCCCCAACCAGCTGGCCCTTATAAACCCTTAATTATGAACCCCCACCCTTAATTAACCCCTTGTGAATATAGCTACACTAAGATTTAAATGCAATATAGTTAACCTTTAAACCTTTAAACACACAGATAGTAAAATAAGAGATTAAACCTTTAGAGAGAAAAAATAGGTTAAAAAGAAGCCCCCAAAAGATAGAACAGGTAGAAGGCACTCAGCAATCCACAATTCAGCCACTCACACCAATTCACACAGGTATTTGATTAAAGGTTTTTCAAATACTTCTTCACTGAATCTCAAGTCACACTTACCACCGTTCGCACTTGCGCATCGGTCACACTTAGCTCGCTCACACTCGCTGAAGCAGAAGATTTAAATAGAGATTTTTTTTTTTTCCTCCTTCAGCAGCAAATCACCCTGCTGCTCAAATGCACTTCCAAAAAAGCAATTAGCTCTATTAAGCCACAGATGAAAAAAGACTTGGTTTAGGCTAGTGTGCAATATTCCTATATCTCACACTCGATAGAGTAAAAAGTCAGGTGAACCCGGAGATTTCAGAGGGATCAGCCAATATCCAATGTGTAGGAATAACACATCGGTTGAATGGCGGTTGTTGAGTGCATGTGGCGCCCCTGAGGGTTCAGTTGCCACAGAAGTAATGACCCTCAGCCAGAGGTGTGGTACTCAGCAATCAGTTAAGGAGGGGGCACTACCCGGTACCTGCACACTAGCATCCAAGACTACACCTCTCTATGCCAGGGGAGCTGGAAGGCCAATCTCAGGCTGGAGGGGGAACCAGGTAGAGGGTGTGGGTGGAGGAAGTAGATAGGTGTAGGAGATCTGGAGGTAGAGTGACGGTTGGAGAGTTGTCATGGGAACGGGAGTCAGTTGGTAGGAGCGGTGGTGAAGAAACAAGCTCCTGAGGGGAGAAGGAGTCCTATGGGCCAGGGAAGTGAGGAATCCACCCGTGGAACCCGAATCTAGGCCGACCGTAGTCAGGTGAAGGGACAAGGTCGCAGTGGGGGACTGGCCCCAGACTAGTGGAGAGACTGTAGGACTCAGCTAGCTAACTAGAGGCTGAAGTAGCTGTATGTGTGACAGCCAAATCCACACACAATCACTAAAAAGGTAGCCACATAGGGTCAAGGGGACCAGGAGGTCGTCGCCCGATAGGACCTGAGGCTGCAGGCTTGGGACACTGTGTGTGAGGAGCAGGGCAAGGAGGGCATGAGCCAGCACAGAGAGAGACAACCTGAGAAAGTACACAAGAAAGGAGGTCCCAGTAAAGTGTACCCCAAACTATCCGAGAGCTGGCTGGACCACCGACCTGGAAGACACAGCACCTGGCTGGTGATTGTAACCTAATGACTGTGTCTAAAGTGTGAAGACTGCACCCTGTTGTGTCCTCAGATTAATTTCCTGCGTCACCTACCCTGCACTACAACCGCTACCATCATGAAATTTAACCCTATGACTGCCCTGGGCCTTAGCTCTACCCGTGGAGAGCTGTAAGATCTCTGCTGCGTCACCAACCGTCCCAGTGGACCTGAATCGCAGCGTCGGCCATCTATTGCCAAATACCATGGGTGGCGTCATGACTTAATCCACTATAAACTTTTCACCCTCATTTTATTGCATGCCCAGGGCCACGGACCGGGTCATTGCTTCCGTGACCTTCCCCCCAAAGAACTGTCTGACCCAGACCGAGTACCCCACGGCCCTGGTGAGCATAGCAGGTGTCTAGAGATCGCACTCAGGAGCAGAATCTGCACTATACACTGAGGATGCTGGCTGTGCTACACAGCCAGCACCTACCTGTCTAACCACTTTAATGCCACTCTCAATCTCTGATAGTGACACTTAAGTATTAGGATCTGTGAGGAAAGACTATTCCCGTGGGATGCTTTCAGTCAGGAGCCTATTGAAAGCCCCGCTGAAATTCATGAAATTTCATAAATTTCATTTACTTAGCTGATACAGTGAAATGCTGTAAAAATGCACAAAACTTGCAAACAAAAAACACGTGAGGAAAAAAAGTGGGGAAAAAAGAATAAATTGTGAACATATTCTTGCAGACAAAAAAAAATCAGTTATTGCTTCTGGAACTATCTTCTTTAACTTGGAATCCTAAAGAAATCAATATTGCCTGCAGCAAAGGGAAAAAGTACCTTAAAAAAGTAAAATACTGGATTTTTTATCTAAACAGAATGTAACAATTTTATTGTTTGCTCCGAGACATAGACCTGAAGAGGGTCATGTGCAAATCTTTTAAAACATGGTTTAATGAAATTCTTTTATACATCTACAAAATGTTACAGAGTTCCCAAAGAAAGTTTGTAAGTTATTAACGTTGCCTTTCATCCCCTGCCCTTAGCTATTAATTCTGTAAATTCCAAGCTATTTACTGTTGCCCGCCCTCATTTGTCGTATTGTGGGAGTATCACTGTTAGAATTTCATGCACTTTGCCTTGTTAACTATACGATTGTGGGTGTTTGACATTTTTAGTCTGTTAATTTTTTTTTTTTTATTGCTGCAGCTAGTTAATTGAATAAAAGCAACAATGCTTTGTGTGGCCTCTAAATTATTTCAAGTTCTATGCCTTATAAATTCCAAAATGCTCTTCAATTGTCAACTAGGAGGACAAAAATTGTAGAACATTCCTCATTATTTTGCAAAAAAAAAATTAAACTCTAGTGTGTTTATGGCAGACATTTACCCAGGCTTGTCCTGAGTGCAACCTTGTTTTATCATTTAAAAATCAAAGCCCTCAACTAATGTGAAATACATTATACAAGAAAGTTGCATAGGAAAAAAAAGCGCATCTGTCAGAGTAGATAGACTGTGAAATGAGAAACCTGCCTGATCATGAAATGGATGTTGTAGCATAAATAAGTACTTGGTCGGATTGTAAACTTTTTATATTTTATTGTTAGGGATCATACCCATCACCATAAAAAAGGTCCAAAATTGGTCCAGAAAAGTGTGATGAGTATCATGCAAGTGTCATGGGATTTTAATGTGAGTACAATGCAATTTTTATCAACTAGCATCCAAGTAACATCCGATTTACATGCGAATATGGTACGATTGCAATGAGATTTTAACATCAGCTTTTAAATACATACATACAGATAGAAAGATATATTGATAGATGGATAGATAGATAGATAGATAGATAGATAGATAGATAGATAGATATAAAATGTGAATGAGATATATAATGAGTGGTTTGCGTGTGTAGCTTTCTGTGAATGCATTTTATTACTAAATAATTTATATTGTGAAAAAAATGGTGTGGGATCCCCCTAAATTATAATAAACAGTAGAGGAAAAGCGTACAGCTGTGGCAGATGTTTATAGCCTGGGAAGGGGGGAATAAAGACATGGCTATTGAAATCAGCTCACAGCTCTAGACCTAGCCTCTCCTGGTTTTTAAAATGGGGACCCATAAAAATAATCATAATAATTAATAACCGGCAAAGGCTAGGCAGAGAGCTGGGGGCTGATATTTATAGCCTAGGAAGGGGCCTTGGATATCGGCTCCTTACAAGACTAAAAACATCAGCTCTCAGTCACCTCAGAAATGGCTCATCCATAAGATGTACCAAATCTGGCACTTATTCTCAGCTCTTTCCACTTGAGATTGCTGTGGGGGCAAGTGTTGTGATAATATTTGGGTTGATGTCACTTTTGTATTGTCAGGGGACATCAAGCGCAGGGTTTAGTAATGGAGCGACATCTATAAGATGTCCACATTACTAAGCCCATAGTCAAATTGTCAAAAAAACAACACCCAGAATAAAGTCCTTTACTTGAACAAATGAGACAGACTACTTTATTGACTCTAAACTAACCAAAACACTTATACTCACCTCAATAGTTACCCAATCCACTCAAGCCAATGTCCCCTGAAAATTTAAAATAATGAACAACTTATCTCTCACCTGTCCCCAATGAGAAGATAATAATCCAATTGGCCTGTGATGCGTCTAGCTCTGCTACATCTAGATGGCAGGCTAAATTGTTGCATTATGCCACTATTACAGCCTGCCTTCCAGCAGAGACACTGAGCTGCACGTGCTTGCTGAGGTTTGTGCCTCACGGGGATGTGCTAAGGTTGAGTTCATATCCAATGTTTTCCAATGTTATCCAACTTTTCATTGAGTTGAACTGAGTTCATTGGCTCCTAATTCCGATAACCTTTCTGATGGCAGAGAGTTCTCACACTCGCACTCACGTCAGTGAGCTCAAAAGAGTTCATTGGATATGAACGTCGCTCAATTTCAGCACGTCACCACAAGGCACTGAGCTGAGTAAGCAAGTGCAACTCAGTATCTCTGCTTGGTGGCAGGCTGTATAGTCGTATTATGCAACAATTCTGCCTACCATCTGAATGTAGCAGAGCTAAACGCATCGTGGGACAATTGGATTATTATTTTCTCATTGGATACAGGTGAGGAATATGGTTGTTTATTATTTTAACTCTTTGACAGGGGACATTGGCTTCAGTGGATTGGGCGCTGAGGAGAGTATAAGTGTTTTTGGTTAATTAAGAGTCAATAATGGAGTCTGTGTCATTTGTTCAAATAAAGGACTTTATTCTGGGTGTAATTTTTTTGACAATTTGACTATGGGTTTTGTAATGGGGGTGTCTTATAGATACCTCTCTATTACTAACCTCTGGGCTTGATGTTACCTACCAATACAAAGGTGACATCAACCCCAATACTATCACCCCACTTGCCACCATTGGAAGAGGCTAAGTGACAAATTTGGTGCATCTTATGGATTCGCCATTTCTTTGGCTGCCGAGAGTTTATGTTTTTAGTCTTGGAGGGGCCAATACCCATGGTCCCTTCCCAGGCTATTAACATCAGCCCGCAGCTGTCTGCCTAGCCTTTTCTGGTTATTAATTATAGGGGGACCTCACGTCATTTTTTTTCTGGGGTCTCCATTTTAACAACCAGTAAAGGCTAAGCTGTGAGCTGATATTAATAGCCTGGGAAGCTACATGGGTATTACCACCTTTCCTGGCTATAAACATCTGCCCCCAGCTGTCCGCTTTCCCTCTGCTGGTTAACAAACCATGCCACAGTAATAAAATACAAGTACAGTAAGCTGCACACACAGTGTAATTACTGTGTATGTGACTGACATCTTTATATTCATCTATTATATGTATATATATCTGTTCTATTGTAACTTGTCACTCTGTGATTTTACTGTATGTGGCTGATGAAATGGTGGGTTTTCAAGGACATGGGTGTGTGAAAATTGGACGCCACTAGCATGGTCCAAGTGCCGTGTGATTTTTTTTTTATCCACCTATGCATTGGTGAGTCTTGTCTTAGATATGAGAACAATCGCAGCATGCAGCTAATTTTTTCTCAGACCGATCTGAGCTGAGAAAAAAAAAATCGCAGATAAGCAGAGACTCTTATATCAACATTGGTCAAAGTGCAATTTGATTTTATATCTGATTTCACTTGTCCATTTTTCTTGCAAATGAGTATGAGCCCTTATTACGAATATTTCCCAAAAAGTCATCTGATTATTCTTTTGAGTCCCCTGGCAATTATCTAAAATTTGTGTTTTAACATAAGCCCCCCTATACACATTACATCTAACATTTCCCTAAACTGGTAATATATGTGGGCTGGACCGACATTACAATGTGTATGGAGACCTCTCGATTCTCCCAAAAGGTGATGTCGGGGAAAATTAGAGCTATGTACAATTTTGGACTGCTGATCCTTTCGTCCTCAGCAAAATAAGCAGCCGACAGAGGAGTCTGGCATTGGTTTTCTCATAGAGGACTCAAGAGTGGTTAGCAGAACAAGCATTGCGGTGTATGGAGAAGTCAAGAGAAACAACTGTCAGCTGACTCATTGGCTGCATCATCGGTTGGTATAGGAAAGATGTGTATCTTCGTACCGTGTTAGCCATTAAAAGGTATCGACCACTGAGGACTCTCATTGGTTGGTAGACAGCTATCTATTCTGTACAGGGCCCCTTAGCAGCAAGTGTTATAGGGTGCTCGTCTATCTTCATTAATCCTCTAAACTTTGGATGAAACAATATTGTATAAGTTCAACCACTCCTCCATTTAAATAGGTAACGCAATAGGCCAACTCTCATGATTGGTGGGGGCCTAGTGAACATGTGGTACATGTTGGTTCTGGAAAACTCCCATAAATGGAATCTGTCACTAGCTTTTGTGTTACAAAATTGAATACATTGTTGTATAGGACATTCAAAAAGTTCTAGCATACCATTCTAACTACAGAACAATGCACAACAAGAACATTGATTTGCGTCATTATTACCTGATTAGCTAAACCCCAAAATAGCAAATTGGCATCTAATCAATGAAGCTGCATCAGGGTTATCACCTGAGAAATATGTGTTGTTTGTATCCAGCAAATGCTCAGTACATCACCAATGTATTTGCCCACAGAAGGGAGAGAACTCTGTACTCATCAGCACAAATGCTGCATGCATAAGGTTTCAAAGGCAATTCCATATGGTGAACTATCTACAGCAGTCATGAACAACTCCCTTAATATTCCTGTATGCCAACATGCAAAACTCCGTAATGGACAATAGTCTTACTACTTTCATAAGGTGAACCGACAAGAGGTATGATTTACTATTCCAATTATCCCTGAATTGTGGATCAGAATGTCACATGAGACCAGTATGGTGCCCAATTATTATGTCTGTTCGACTGTTTTTCTACCACAGTAGGCATTCTTCAAAAGTTTCTAGAAAAGGTGGTGCACCAAAAGAAATTGTAAAATGTAGATTTATTAATGGCATGTGCCAGTTTTTTGGTCTAAAGTGAAAGTCTCTATGCACATTAGACTAAAGTCAGCCAGACCCACCAATATCAGCGGGATCGTCTGACAGTCTAATGTGTATGGGGCCTTCTGACTCTCCTCCAATAGATGATGTCTTTATGCTCTGTTGTGAGGCACTCATAAAGCACATGGGAACAGTCAGCCGAGCCACGGCCACCTGTATATAGAGAAGTTTGGGGAGATAGTAGTTATTCCAAAAATTATTTAGCTGTCAGTTACTTAATGTGTGGTGGACTCTATGCCAGCCATAAGATGGCTCAGGTCTGCGGGCCAAATCTGTTCGGCAAAGTGAGTATGTTTGGCCCGTAGTACCAGGCATATCGCTCAAGTATATTACCCATGACGCTGGGCCCATTTTATTGTATGGAACACTACATGGGACCTAATAATTAATTACCCAGGTATATTCCAACTAGATACAGACTTAGATTAACACATGAAATGCCGGAGAACAAAAAGTCAGAAAAACGTATCTCTAAAAAGGTATAAATTTATTATTGTACCACATTATAAAAAATTAACAAAATATTTTTTATTATAACAATATAGTATATATGGATTAATTTACAAAGTGATCCACCAGATTAGTATGATGTATAAAGGACGCACCGGGCACCTACAAAGGACTCAAAAATATTGTGTAACGCTGGTAATATATATTATTTCAGATGCTAATACAGAGCCTTTAAATTAGATTTATCCATCACATCGCTTCCTCAAAGGGGGCCCCCTTTGAGGAAGCGAGCCTAGTGCTTGCGAAACGTACGTCAGGGTCCGGGACGCTCCGTGGCTGAAACACCCCTACTTCTACAATGGGTAATTTAACCTGTGAAAACTTTACTATATGACTTCTATTGATTTCTTTGGGCTAACGCTGGCTATAAAGATAGATGTATATATCATTGAGCTTTCGTTCCTTGTAATAGGCATCACATGTAAATAGACCTGTCTTTCTAGTACCCCTATATGGGCTGCAGATGCACAATGCATTTTACTAATTACTAGGTCTTTGTGATGGATAAATCTAATTTAAAGGCTCTGTATTAGCATCCAAAATAATATATATTACCAGCGTTACACAATATTTTTGAGTCCTTTGTAGGTGCCCGGTGCGTCCTTTATACATCATACTAATCTGGTGGATCACTTTGTAAATTAATCCATATATACTATATTGTTATAATAAAAAATATTTTGTTAATTTTTTTATAATGTGGTACAATAATAAATTTATACCTTTTTAGAGATACGTTTTTCTGACTTTTTGTTCTCCGGCATTTCACTACATGGGACCTAGTATACTGTATGGAGCACTATGTGGGGCCCATTATACTGTGTGGAGCATTATGTGGGGACATTATACTGTATGGAGGACTAAATAGGACCATTATACTGTATGGCGCACTATGTGAGGCTCATTATACTGTGTGGAGCATTATGTGGGGCCATTATACTGTATGGAGCATGATGTGGGGCCATTATACTGTATGGAGCATGATGTGGGGCCATTATACTGTATGGAGCATGATGTGGGGCCATTATTCTGTATGAAGCACTATGTGAGGCCATTATACTGTATAGAGCACTTTGTGAGGAAATTATACTGTATGGAGCACTATGCGGGGCCATTATACTGTATGGTGCACTATGTGGGAACATTATACTGTATGGAAGGCAATGCAGGTCTCTGTTATACTGTATGGAGCACTATATGGGGACATTATACTGTATGGAGCATTTTTTTGTGGCCAGTATACTGTATTGGAGGGCTGTGTGGGGATTGCAGTTGGAGAATCATACTGTGATGGGGTTACCATTTTTTCCAGGTGGATTGGGGAGGGGGTAAAGTAGGGTCATCATCATCATACAGTGTACAGTGTACTGTGGAGGAATTCACTGTGGGGGTATCATAGTGGGTTTGGGGGTACTTTTATTTGCATCATACTTTATTATCTGTATTATTCAAGGTTTTTTATCCTTTGTTATTACATATTGGGCCATGAGCTTTTATTGCTCTTACATAGCATGTTATATTATTCAAATATTTTATTCTAAGACCTATTCATTAAAATGTCCATGTGAGAACATTCATAGTTATATTTGATGATAAGGAAATCTTCCTCATTTGTAGACCTTTTTTTTTAATAAATATCAAGGCTAGATCACGACTTTATCCAAGCTTTTAATTTTGGCTCTCAGTCTCTACGTATTTGAGTTTGACATTCCCTTTACAAGATGCACCACATCTATCACATAATATGCTTCACTGTGACAAATCTCTATAATATTTTGGACAAGTATTGGCCTTCTTCGTTAAACTAAGACAATGAGATCTCCAAAATATTACGGTACCTCTTTGAAATCCCATCACTTTGTCCAGACCAGATATCATGTGACAGAATTTTAGTTCCTCCATTTAATATTTATGTTGGCCATTTTCTTTGATTACCCCCTAGAAGACCTCTCTAGATAGCAATTTTGGATGGTCACTTAAAACAAGTGTTTTCACCGTATATCCTTCCATCTAATTGAATATTGATAGGGTAATAATGTGGGTTGGAATTTTCTGATATGTTGGCATCTCAGTGTTGAGGTCGAACTCGAGGAGTTATAATAACATTACGTGCACTGAACAAGAACAAAAAATACTACAAATATTCAATTCTAAAACAAAACAAAAAGAGAGTAATAAAAAATGTTCTTTTTTGCATTGTCTATTCCCTTTGAAGTGACCATGAAAAACTGACAGGGCTTTGAATACATTCAAGTGTCCTGCACCCAGAGAAAGATTGAACATATTGTATTTGCTTTATTCAGTGGTGTGAAAAAAGTGTTTACCACTTCCTAATGTCCTATACGTTTGCATGTTTGTCACACATAAATATTTCCGATCAACAAAAAAAAATTAATATTAGACAAAGATAACACAATTAAACACAAAATGCAGTTTTTAAATGAATTATAGCCTTATTATTAAGGGAAGAGGAAATCCAAACTTACAGGGCACTGTGGGAAAAAGTGATTGCCCCACACTCTCCCTTAAAACATAAATTAACTGTGGTTTATCACATCTTTGGAAAGTTGAGCTCAAATTCCCTAGCCACACCCAGCACACACTGTCAAGGCTTTGTGAGCAAAAGAGATCAGTGACTGAGTATCAGATCCAAAACATCCATCGGCATTCCTGTCATCCTCCGCATATAACAACTGAAGAGTGGGCATGGATGTCTTACATTTGTGCTGTTCTCAAGACTTTGAGGACCCAAGAAAGATGGTGAGAAGCGATGACGGCATAGTCCGGGCAAGTATCTCACTTCTGTGCCTACTTATACAGTTGCTGCTTACAATTAAATATGAACCCTTGCATGTGAACCAGGTTGGGATGGAGACAGACATAACAAAGAGATAGTAGCCAGCCCAGCCACATCTCATCTGGTCAGCACAGATCGGGAATCAATGAAGAGGTGGAGGCTGAGGAGGAGGAACAGGAGCTGGTGGCTATCGCTACAGAGGCTAGTAGCTACACAACCTTCTTCCCATCTTTCATGCATGAGCTGAGGATGGGAATGAGAAGGAAGAGAGGGAGGAGGAGGAGATTGCGAGTTGTCATCATGGTGGAGACAGGGAAGTGTTGGATATATCGAGCTTGACACATATGGCTGACTTTATGTACCACTGCCTTTCTCGTGATCCTCGCGTTACATCTTGGCCAAAAAAGAGTACTGGTTGTTCACCCTGGTAGACCCATGCTACAAGAAGAACTTTGCATATCTTCTTCCTGAGGTGGAGATGTTTTCTAAAATCGTGCTATACCATAAGGCCATTGTGGAAAATATGTTGAAAAATTTCTCATCAGACAATGCTAGCGGCAGGGGACAAGCTTCCTTACTCAATGAAGGAGAGGCTAGGGAGACACACAGCAGTCAGGGGTACACTGTCAAAGGTGTGGGTCAATTTCTTGACACCAGCCCAGCGACCAGAGCTTGATGAAGAAGTTTTTTTGACAAGGATGGAAAAGCTTTTAAAGATGGTCAAGCAATACCTGGCTGACCAAACCAGTGTATTCCCTAATTCTTCAGTGACTTTCAACTATTTGGTGTCAAAGCTGTCCCTCTATGTCTTGGAGGTGTTGTGCTGCCCTGCTGCTAGTGTCTTGTCTGAGAGGGTTTTTAATGCCGCCGGGGGTGTCATAACAGACAGGTGCTTTCATCTATCAACAGATAATGCAGACTGGCTCACGCTCATGAAAATGAACTAAGCCTGGATTAGCCCACACATTTCTACACTGCCAGATGACACCAGCTCATAAAGTTTATGTAATATTTAATATAACAATGAGGCCCACCAGTTTTTTCCTTTCAGGGGTGTATGGATGACCTTCCTTATAATTTCTGTCTTGCTTTGCACCTTCTTCAAAGACTTTCTGACTGTCTAAGTATTAGACTTTAAAATATTTTAGTTCAAATTTTTTTTATGGATTCAACAACTTATCCATACAGTTTAACATGGTTATTGTTGCATTACGGTGGTATGCAAAACTTACAAAAAGCATAGAAAAATATTTCAGGATTAGATTACGCACTCAGAGTATTATGTGCTTTCTGGCACATTTTGATCATATATAACAGTGCAAAAAAGCAAATGAAAAATTTACTTGTTTGTTCACAATTCTTACCCATACGCTATTCCGAGTGCTGAGGTACATTTTTGTGATATATAAAACTAAAATTTTTTTAAAAAATATATAACCTCAAAAAACTTGTTCAAAATGTTATCATTGCTATATTGCTTATACATAGGGTATTATATCTTCTTGAGTACAGTTCGTTGGTATATAAACCTCAAAAAACCTATAGGTATTATGTTGTTTACCCATAAAATATTCTGTGGTCTGGAGTTCATTTCATTGGTAAGGTATATAACCCTCAAAAAGTTGTTAAAAAATTATCTGTATTACATTGCTCACCCACAGGGTATTACATCTTCTTGTGTACATTTCGTTGGTATAAAAGCTTCAAAAAACTTGTTAAAAAATAACGGTATTATATTGCTCAACTATGGACTAGTCTGTGGTCTGGAATACATTTCTTTGGTATATAACCCTCAAGAAACAAGTTAAAAAATTTGTCGGTATTATATTGCTCATCCATAGGGTATTACATTTTTTGTACAGTTTGTTCCTATAAAAGCCTCATAAAATGTGTTCAAAAGTTTAAATGTATTACACCATGTTCCAAATTATTATGCAAATGATATTTTTCTATGATTTTCCTAAGTGGTCGGTGCAAATGACAGTCAGTCTAATAAAAGTCATCACCCATTAGAGTATACATCAAATTTTATTGAAGAAACCTCCCAATAATAACAGTATAATCTCCAAAATGAATAAAAACTCAAATGCACTGTTCCAAATTATTAAGCACAGTAGAATTTCTAAACATTTGATATGTTTTAAAGAACTGAAAATGCTCATTTGTGGAATTTGCAGCATTAGGAGGTCACATTCGCTGAACAAAAAAGCTATTTAACTCCAAAACATCCTAACAGGCCAAGTTACATGTTAACATAGGAACCCTTCTTTGATATCACCTTCACAATTTTTGCATCCATTGAACTTGCGAGTTTTTAGAGAGTGTCTGCTTGTATTTCTTTGCATGAAGTCAGAATAGCCTCCCAGAGCTGCTGTTTTGATGTGAACTGCCTCCCACCCTCATAGATCTTTTTATTGATGATACTCCAAAGGTTCTCTATAGGGTTGAGGTCAGGGGAAGATGGTGGCCACACCATGAGTTTATCTCCTTTTATGCCCATAGCAGCCAATGACGCAGAGGTATTCTTTGCATGAGATGGTGCCTTATCATGCATGAAGATGATTTTGCTCCTGAAGGCACGTATCTGCTTTTTATACCATGGAAGAAAGTTGTCAGTCAGAAACTCTATATACTTTGCAGAGGTCATTTTCACACCTTCAGGAAACTTAAAGGGCCCTAAAAGCTGTTTCCCCATGATTCCGACCCAAAACATGACTCCTCCACCTCCTTGCTGACGTCGCAGCCTTGTTGGGACATGGTGGCCATCCATCAACTATCCACTACTTCATCCATCTGGACAATCCAGGGTTGCTCGATACTCATCAGTAAACAAGACTGTTTGAAAATCAGTCTTCATGTATGTCGGGGCCCACTGCAACCGTTTTTGCCTGTGAGTACTGTTTAGGGTGGCCGAATAGTAGGTTTATGCACCACAGCAAGCCTTTGAAGGATCTTACACCTTGAGGCTCGAGGGACTCCAGAGGCACCAGCAGCTTCAAATATATGTTTGCTGGTTTGCAATGGCTTTTTAGCAGCTGCTCTCTTAATCGGATGAATTTACCTGGCAGAAACCTTCCTCATTCTGCCTTTATCAGCACGAACACGTCTGTGCTCAGAATCAGCCACAAATCTCTTAACAGTACGATGATCACGCGTAAGTTTTCGGGAAATATCTAATGATTTCATCCCTTGACCAAGGCATTGCACTATTTAATGCTTTTCAGCAGCAGAGAGATCCTTTTTCTTTCCCATGTTACTTGAAAACTCTGGCCTGTTTAATAGTGTGGAACATGCAGTTTTCCTTTTATTGGGCTCACATGGCAAACTAATTATCACAGGTATCTGAGATTGATTTCAGTGATCCAAAGAACCCTGAGACACAATACCATCAAATGAGTTTCATTTACAAAAAAAAAACAAAAAACGCTATGACACTTAAAACCAATTTGCATAATAATTTGGAACATGGTGTATTAGGCTGCCTGCCAGTGACAGTGGAGGAATTTCTTTTGCTGTGTGTACACTGCTGTGCAGAGTGCTTTTTAACACAGCACCTAGACAGCACTAATACTTTTATTTTTTTCTGCACAGTTACTGAGCGTTCATTTTTTCCCACACCATATAGAGCTGTACGCTCCTCACACTACCGTGTACCCGCTGGTATCGCGGACAAATACATGCTATCTGTGTGTGACTCCGGAAATATATACGGAGATTTAAATTTTCCCCAAAACCGTATACAGCTGGCATCTTCTGATACAATACCGTTTTTCTGCCTTGTGTATTACAGTCAAATCCATACTGAGAGAGCGTCTGTGTGTTACCCCTCAAATATATACGGAGATTCAAAATTAGCTCAACACTGTATACTGCTGTACGCTACTGATACAGTACATTTTTTCTGCTTTTCATATTGTGGTGTAATCCATACTGAGCCTGTGAGTGTGTGTGTTACTCCTTAAATATATACGGACATTTTAAAATTACCCCAACACTGTATACAGCTGTACGCTAGTGATACAGTACACTTTTTCTGCTTTTCATATTGTGGTGTAATCCATACTGAGCCTGTGAGCATGTGTGCTACTCCTGAAATATATACGGAGATTTAAAATTACCCCAACACTGTATACAGCTGTTGTAAGGTTCTTTGTACATGTTTCTTGAAACTCAGTTTTTCCGTCGGCCATTTTGCTTTCTATCTTGCTGCAGCTATCTTGCCCTCAGTCAATATGGAGTTTCCAGCTTTCATGTTCCCGCCCTGATTCTCTCCCTCTTGCTTCTTAAGCAGCCTCAGCTGAGCAATCAGTGCTTCAGAATCAAGCCTGCAGTGAGTCTGTGACCTGACTCCTGGAAACCTTAGACTTTGTACTCCAGCTATTTCCTACTGAGGAACTTTGAACACTTGTGGACTCTGGAAACCTGCTATTTGATAAATCCACGTTTGCATGGAATTAGGGTAACAGAGAAGAGATCCTGAACCTGTTGTGGAGAGTTATTGCTGAGCTTAAGTTACTCTGGCCTGCTGTGTCTCCTGCTTCTGTACCTGCAAACTGTGTGACCCTTTTTGCCACTTGTATGAAGTAATACAAGTCCTTCTATATCAAACCTGTGTCTCATGTGTTTTCCTCGCACCCAAGCACAAGACGCTATATGAACTGTACACCATACATTACAAGATTCTGAAGCCAAACGTTAGTGTCAGCTGGGTCTGGGAAGGCTGTGTCTGCTGTGACTGTGGATATCAGATGTCCGGTTATACTTTCTGTGATGACAGTGGTTGTGACTTCTCACAACCATTCCAGGTGAGCACATTCCCTTAATTTTACTCTGCAGTGTTACCACAGGTAAACACTATCGTTTTTTTTTTTTTTGTTTTTTTTTTCTTCTCCTTCCAGTACTCCTGTCTTAAAAGATCTGGAAGATGGATTCTCGCATAAAGGAGCTTTGCGGAGTGACTGATACAATCCTTGCAGATATACAGACTATAAAGACCCGTTTTGCAAACCTACAGGACCTCACTAATCACAATTTGCAAGTGTTTGGACAAACTACCCAGGATTTACGAGCCAGGATTGAGGTTCTAGAGGAACGAGTCCAGGCTCCTGCCATAACCCCGAGTTCTGGGATTCCCAAGTTACCCCCTTTTCATTTTGGCGGTGAACGTGAGAAATTCAGGGGATTTATTAACCAATGCAGTCTTTTTTTTTCTGCATATGCTTCACAATTTCCCACTGAACGATCTAAAGTGCTTACTATAATCATGTTGCTTACCAACAAGGCTTTGATGTGGGCAAACCCTCTGATTGAGACTGAGGATGAATGTTTGGATCATCTTGATGCTTTCATTTCAGCCATAGGGCAGGTGTTTGATGACCCCAATCGAGGTGCAACAGCTGAAGCAGCCATGTTAACTTTGCGCCAAGGTAAGCGCTCAGTAGCCGAATATGCCTTGGATTTCAGGAGATGGGCCCTCAATACCACTTGGGACAGTTCCACCGAAAAATCTATTTTTCGAAAAGGGTTGTCTCCACTGATTAAGGATGAACTTGCTCGTGCCGACCCTCCCACTGCGTTAGGTGACTTTATTAACTACTGCATCCGTATTGATGCTTGTCTGACTGAACGCAGGCAAGAGATATGGTTCGAAAGTAATCGCACTAACCTTTTCCTACCTTCCTCCCCAGCTAAGGAACCTTTGAGTAGGATCACACGGGAACCTGAACCTGAATCCATGCAGGTGGACTCTTTACAAAGACGGGTTAGTGATGCACGCAAAGAACATCGTTTAAAGTAAAATCTATGTTTCTACTGTGGTAAGTCAGGGCACTTCATTATAAACTGCCCCAGCCGTTCTCGTAAGACTACTGCAGCAGTCATTCACTGTGAGTGTTGCGAGAGGAGATCTGTCAGGTCCGAGCCTCAGGCTCCAGAGAGATCTGCAGCAACAGATATTGATTTCTCTGACTTAAACTCCGTCACTTCTGAGGACGATGACTGTGTAAACGCTGCAATTTTTCAAGTTTCCTCAGCGGTGTCCCAGCTGAGTTGTAAGAAAAACAATTCTCATTGCTTCCTTTCCATCAAACTCTGGGTTGACTCAGTCTGGGTGTCTAGCTCTGCTATGATCGACTCAGGGGCAAGTGGAAATTTTATGGATATCTCCTTTGCTCTGAAACGGGGGATACGTTCAGTGAAGAAGACTACTCCAGTACAGATGGAGACTGTGGATGGCTCCCTGCTGACCTCTGGACCAGTGGATCAGGAAACGGAGCCTTTGAGGGTCCTTATGGGTAAAGATCATCAAGAGAAACTGTCCTTTATGCTTATCTCTTCTCCCCACTTTCCCATTATTCTAGGGCTACCATGGCTGCAGGCTCAGAACCCTACCATTAACTGGGAGACCAAGGAATTACACTTTCCAGAGAAACAGATGAGTCCAGAAGTTTCAGCTTGCTCTGTTCCTAAAGGAACCATGTCAGTCCCTGAACTACCAGCTGTATACCAGGACTATGTGGATTTATGTGACAAGAAGAATGCTGACCAGCTTCCCCCTCACCGTCCATATGATTGTCCAATTGAATTATTGCCTGGAGCAGAGATACCTTTTGGTAAGATATACCCCCTGGCGGGGCCCGAGCTAAAGGCTTTAAAGGATTACATAGACGAAAATCTAGCCAAGGGCTTCATACGAACCTCTTCATCTCCTGCAGGTGCACCCATCTTCTTTGTGAAGAAGAAAGATGGATCTCTGAGACCCTGCGTAGACTATAGGGAACTCAATAAGGTTACTATTAGAAACCGTTATCCATTGCCTTTAATATCTGAGTTATTGGAGAGAGTGCGGCATGCCAAAATTTTCTCTAAACTGGATCTCCGTGGGGCCTATAACTTGGTCCGTATTAGACCTGGGGATGAATGGAAGACTGCATTCAGGTCACGCTATGGACACTTTGAATATCTAGTTATGCCTTTTGGTCTGAGTACCACCCCAGCCACTTTCCAACACTTGGTGAATGACATCTTCAGGGATCTCCTAGATACATTCGTGGTGATTTATCTGGATGATATTCTAATTTTTTCTAACTCCACAGAGGAACATCATGGACATGTGAGAATGGTCTTAGAACGTCTAAGACAAAACCATCTTTACATCAAACTTGAAAAGTGTGAATTCCAAAGGACCGAAATTCAATTTCTGGGGTATGTACTGTCTACACAAGGGATTAGTATGGATGGAAGCAAGACCCAAGCCATCAAGGATTGGCCAATTCCTAGAAATGTGAAGGAGGTGCAGCGCTTCATCGGGTTTGCCAACTTCTATAGACGTTTCATTAGGAATTTCTCTGAGGTAGTGTCACCTATCACCCAACTTACCCGGAAAGAGTCTAGGTTCTCCTGGACCCCCCAAGCCCAGGAAGCATTTTCCCGTCTAAAGGATAAATTTACCACCGCACCTATCTTAGTACATCCCAACCCCGAACTTGCCTTCATAATAGAGGTGGATGCTTCAGACTGTGCCGTTGGAGCTATACTCTCTCAGAGAACAGGTGAGAAGAATGTCTTGCATCCCTGTGCCTTCTTTTCCCAGCAGTTGTCTTCGGCTGAGAGGAACTACGATGTGGGCAATAGAGAGTTGTTGGCCATTATTGCCGCCTTCAAAGAATGGAGACACCTTCTTCAGGAGCTGCACAGCAAATAGTCGTCCTGACAGACCATCGTAACCTTGAATTTATCAGGTCGGCTAAGTGCCTGACTCCTCGCCAGGCTCGCTGGAATCTTTTCCTAAACCAATTTAATTTTGTAATTTCTTATAGGCCAGGATCGCGCAATGGAAAGGCTGATGCACTCTCTAGGATTCATTCAGCAGAGACCCGTCCACTTATTCCTCCTAAGACTATTCTTCCTGACTCTAGATTCCTGGGAGTGATTCATAATCAAGACCTACTTAAGGACATCAAGGAAGCATACCATGCGGATTCCTTGTTGGCACAACCCCCAAAGGACGTAAGTCTTGTCTTTAAAAATGGTGTGTGGATTCAGGGACAACGTCTGTATATACCTGAAACAGTCAGATTGAGAGTATTGAAACTCATCCACGATTCCAAGATAGCTGGGCATAGAGGAATTCTAAAGACACAGGAATTTCTTTCTCGTTTCTTTTGGTGGCCCACTTACAGGAAAGATGTTTTAAACTATGTCACTTCATGTGAAGTCTGTGCAAGATGCAAAACACCTCGCTCCTCACCAACTGGTCTGTTGCAACCCCTTCCCACCCCGTCCCGCCCGTGGGGATCCATTTCTATGGACTTCATTGTGGAGTTACCAACCTCTCAAGGGAAGAACACCATTCTAGTGGTGGTTGATCGTTTAACAAAGGCAGCTCATTTTATCCCTTGTGTCGGCTTACCCACTGCAAAACAGACATCAGATTTGATGATTAAGAATGTGTTTCGCTTACATGGAGTACCGGATGAGGTCATTTCAGATCGAGGGGTGCAATTCACTTCAAGGTTTTGGCAAAATTTCTGTGCCGCATTGGACATTAAAGTAAACCTTTCTTCTGCTTTTCATCCCCAGACTAATGGACAGACAGATTGAACCAATCAGACCCTGGAGCAGTATCTCCGCTGCTTTATCTGCCACCTACAGGATGATTGGGTGGATCTACTTCCACTGGCTGAGTTCTCTTATAACAACTCTCAGAGCGCCTCCACTAAGCAGTCTCCTTTTTACTCCAATTTAGGTTATCATCCTAACATTCTTCCTCGATTTCCCATAGAAACGCCCTTGCCAGCAGTGGCTGAAAGAATCACGTCTTTACAAAAGAATATGGATCTTCTAAAGGAAAATCTGGAATTGGCTCAGGAAAGGTACAAGAAAGCAGCAGATAAATTTCGTAAACCTGCACCAGCTTTCAAGGTAGGAGACTTGGTCTGGCTGTCAACCAGAAATCTTAAGTTAAGGATTCCATCGTCTAAGTTGGGACATAAGTCATTGGACCCTATAAAATCAGTAAAATTATAAGTGCCGTTGCTTGTCGTCTTCAACTGCCCAGAACTATGAGAATCCACCCTGTCTTTCATGTATCCCTACTAAAGGCTGCAACACCCAATACGTTTCCTGGACGTTCTTCTCCTTGCCCTGGCCCAGTGCTAGTCGATGGTCAGGAAGAATTTGTGGTGGAAAGGATTCTAGATTCCAGGTTGTACAGAAATCAGTTACAATATTTGATTAAATGGCAGGGCTACCCAGTGGAGGACAACTCATGGGAACCAGTCAATAACGTTAATGCTCCTCGCTTGCTCCGCCAGTTTCATCAGAGGTACCCAGACAAGCCTGGTCTGAGGTCATCCGGAGGTTGTCCCTAAGGGGGGAGTAATGTAAGGTTCTTTGTACATGTTTCTTGAAACTCAGTTTTTCCGTCGGCCATTTTGCTTTCTGTCTTGCTGCAGCTATCTTGCCCTCAGTCAATATGGAGTTTCCAGCTTTCATGTTCCCGCCCTGATTCTCTCCCTCTTGCTTCTTAAGCAGCCTCAGCTGAGCAATCAGTGCTTCAGAATCAAGCCTGCAGTGAGCCTGTGACCTGACTCCTGGAAACCTTAGACTTTGCACTCCAGCTATTTCCTACTGAGGAACTTTGAACACTTGTGGACTCTGGAAACCTGCTATTTGATAAATCCACGTTTGCATGGAATTACGGTAACAGAGAAGAGATCCTGAACCTGTTGTGGAGAGTTATTGCTGAGCTTAAGTTACTCTGGCCTGCTGTGTCTCCTGCTTCTGTACCTGCAAACTGTGTGACCCTTTTTGCCACTTGTATGAAGTAATACAAGTCCTTCTATATCAAACCTGTGTCTCATGTGTTTTCCTCGCACCCAAGCACAAGACGCTATATGAACTGTACACCATACATTACAGCTGTATGCTACTGATACAGTACACTTTTTCTGCTTTTCCTATTGTGGTGTAATCCGTACTGAGCCTGTGAGCGTGTGTGTTACTCCTGAAATATATACAGAGATTTCAAATTACCCCAACACTGTATTATACAGCTGTAAGTTACTGATACAGTACACTTTTTCTGCTTTTCATATTGTGGTGTAATCCATACTGAGCCTGTGAGCGTGTGTGTTACTCCTGAAATATATACGGAGATTTAAAATTACCCCAACACTGTATACAGCTGTATGCTACTGATACAGTACACTTTTTATGCTTTTCATATTCTGGTCTACTCCATACTGAGCCTGTGACCGTGTTTGTTACTCCTGAAATATATACAGAGATTTCAAATTATCCCAACACTGTATACAGCTGTACGCTACTGATACAGTACATTTTTTCTGCTTTTGATATTGTGGTGTAAATCATACTGAGCCTGTGAGCGTGTGTGGTACTCCTGAAATATATACGGAGATTTAAAATTACCCCAGCACTGTATACGGCTGTACGCTTCTGATACAGTACACTTTTTTGCTTTTTATATTCTGGTGTAATCCATACTGAGCGTCTGTGAGAGTCTGTGTCTGTTACTCCGCAAATATATACGTATATTAAAATATTTCACCTTCACCGTATACAGCTGTACGCTTCTGATACAGTACCATATATCTGCTGGTATTTCACAAACATGAAGAAGTATGGTGGAAGAGGCCGCGGGCATGGGCGTGGGGGGCCACCTGGTACTGATGGTGGTGGTGCATCTGCTGGTAGTGCCAAAAGCACAATAGCACCTAAGGCAGGTGGTGTTGAGCATTTGTCATCACCTGGCTCCAGAAGGCCTGGAAGGCTCCCTTTTCTGGCTTTTAAAGCCGGAGCTTCAGGAACAGGTTTTGGCTTACATTGCCGAAACAGCCTCCAGCTCTATCGCCTCCTCTTCTAAAGTTTCAAAAACTCCAAGCAGTGAGTCGTCAGTGCAGGCTCCTGGTCAGGAACAATCCCTTTCCTTGTGTCCTTCACCCCCACCAAAAAAAGGGAAGGATGCGGCAGGCCACACTTCAGATTACTCCATGGAGCTCTTTTCACATACCATGCCTAGGTTATCAAGTAAAATCCTGAATTCCCCAGTCCAACATGAATCTCACATGGAGTGCACTGATGCACAGCCACTGCTATATGATTGTGCTGGTACATTTACCCAGAGCACTACATTTCCCTCGCTGTCTACTGAGCCAGAATGTGACCCTGATGAAACTCAGGTGCCCCTTCCTGCATACTATACCACCTTACATGGTGACACAGAGGAAAGTGCAGATGAAATTGAAGAGGAGGTGATGGATGACCCAGTTGTTGACCCTGATTGGCATCCAGTGGGGAAGAGGGTGCCGCTGGCAATAGCTCAGAAGAGGAGGAGGATTCACAGCAGGTATCGAGTCGACATCGCAGCTGGGGTTATCTGGCAGGCCGGTAGCAGTCCAAAAAGGTGTTAAAAAAAAAGAGTTGCAGGACAGCTTGGCCAGACGGTCAAATTAGCACAGCGTGCAAGCCCTGAAAATGTATACCACAGTAGGAAGAGTCCAGTGTGGCACTTTTTTGACCAAAATCCTATTGATTAGGCAAAGGTTATCTGTAAGAACTGTGGATTGACCTTTAGCCGAACGAAAAACCTCTGAAATTTGAATACGAGTTGCATTCTTAAACATTTAATAAACATGCACTTGCAAGCGTGGATGGACTACAAAGCCTACAAATCCCCCCCCAGGGCCGGTGTCAGCACCTGGCGCACCCGGGCAAGTGCTGCTTCCCTGAGCAGGTGGGGGGGCCGACTCGTGGGCGATGGCACTGGCATAGTGAAAAATTGCCTCTGATGTTGGGAGGGCCCACTCGCCGTCAGACACACCGGCGTACTATGAGGGGCCCTGTGCCAGTGCCGTCGCCCACAAGTTGGCCTCCCCTGCTTGCTCAGGGCCACAGCACTTGCAATACTTACCTCTCCCTGCTCCACCACTGTGACGTCTTCCGCGTTTCCTGACAGTGACATTCAGCTTAGAGAGCGCGATGACGTCACGTCTGTACGCCCTCTGCCTAAACAGTCCAAGTGCAGAGAGCTGTAACATGGTGACGCTGAGGAGTCCAGAGTAGAGCAGTGCACAGCGAGGAGAGGTATTACATTTTTTTTAATGTTTGGAGCAATATATGGGGAGCTTTATACACTGGAGAATTATATATGGGGCCCATCATACACTTGAGCATTAAAAATGGGGCAGATCAGACACTGGAGTAGCATCCATGGGGCCCATCATATACTGGATAATTCTAAAAGGGGGAAAACAGACACTGGAGCAGCATTTACGGGGACCATTATACACTGGATCATTATAAATGGGGCCTATTATATATGGAGCATTATTTTGGCCCATAAGACACTAGAGCATCATCCATGGGGCCCAACTTATACTGGAGCATTCTAAAAGGGGGAAAACAGACACTGGAGCAGCATTTACGGGGATCATTATACACTGGATCATTATAAACGGGGCCCATTATGTATGGAGCATTATTTTGGCCCATAAGACACTGGAGCATCATCCATGGGGCCCATCATATACTGGAGCATTTTAAAAGGGGGAAAACAGACACTGGAGCAGCATTTACGGGGCCCATTATATAATGGAGCATTATAAATGGTGCCCATTATATATGGAGCATTATTTTGGCCCATTAAACACTGGAGCATCAACCATGGGGCCCATCATATACTGGAGAATCATATGGGGTTCATTATTTATGGGGCATCATATAGGGTATGGAACATCATATGGGGCACATATGGGGCCTATTCTGTATGGAGCATTATATGGAGCCCATTCTGTATGGAGCAATATATGAGGCTCATTATTCTGTATGGCGCACTATGTGGTGGCCATAATACTGTATGAAGGAATATACTGTGCGTTTTTTGAGCTATTGCAGATTTTAACATAGATATCAGACATGTCATGTAAGAAGCTAAGTATTTGTCATTATACTATACCTATATTTCTGTGCCGTATCGGAGCATGATGAATTGTGGTATGTGTTAAAGGGGCCCACTGACACTCTTTGCCCCGGGGCCCACGAAAAACTGGAGCCAGCCCTACCCGCCCCCACAAATTTAGCTAAATAACCCCCAGTTTTCAATGCGTAACTATCATTATAAAGTAAATTAAGGTTGACAAGCTTAAGTAATAAGAATTGATGTCGTTGGCATTGAAATGGGCACTGTAGTTGTGTTTACTGTTCTCCACTCCATGGCGACTTTGCTTCCCCATTGACTTGCATTGGGTTTCGTGTTTCAGTCGGACCCCCGACTTTTCCCGATAGTCGGCCGATTTTGTTCGACCCGACTTTTGAGAAAGTCGGGTTTCATACTCGACCCTAAAAAAGGCAAAGTCGCTCATCCCTAGTAGTCACGAATCACTGATAATCATAATGTTCATGGTGGCTCAGAGGTTAGCCCTGTATGGTGGCTCAGTGGTTAGCACTATTGCTTTGCAGTGCTGGGATCCTGGGTTCAAATCCCACCAAGGAAAACATCTGCAAATAGTTTGTATGTTCTCCCTGTGTTTGTGTGGGTTTCCTTCAGGTTCTCTGGTTGCCTCCCACTCTCCAAAGACATATTGATAGGAAATCTAGATTGTGATAGCGATGATAATGTCTGTAAAGGACAGTGGTATATAAGTGAGTAAAATAAATAATTTATTATGTTATTCCAATATGTCCATAAAAAATATTGCCCATGATTTTTTGATTACCAGTCCATAAAAAATAAAATATCACGTTGGTAACACCGATGCCACCTCTGCACCCCATGTATCTGCGCCCCTGTGTATAATCATATGTAGCCAGTGGTGTTGCCTCCCAGCACAATAGACCTTTTTCACGTGCATATTTTACTGTTGCTTTGCTTGCAGACTAGACATAAAAAAATAGCATCTTCAATGTTTTTTTTGGCCCTGATTTACCTGCGGCATTCAATGAGAACCAACGAACCAAAATATATTTGTTGTCACTTAATTTTGTTATTGTGAGTAATAAGCGCTGTCCCTCTATCGAGTTACAACCTGGGCTGAGTGAGACCTACAATAAAATGAAAGGAGGTAACATGAAACGAGACAGGACATTTGCCCTTGGCATGTTCCACGTGTAATGTTGTTATAGCATTATAACCATATGAGTTATGCTTTGCGTCTGTATGCGGTGGGCTGTTATCACGGAGGAGACAGGACAAAGGCTCCCTGCTACTTGTGGCCGGCTGTAGGGAGACAGAGAAAGAAGAGTAGGACCTATGTACTATGAATGGTGTTGCTGGATGTAATGCAAAATGATATGTATATCTCAAGTATATCACCACTTTCCTTTATGATTTTTGATGGCTATCACTTACATTTCTGAATTACCAGATTATGGTTATCTTTGGTGGGATCTCACTGTTACACCTCATTCAGACGTCTGTTTTTCATGTGCACATTCTATGGGTATTTGCCACTTATAGAAAATGAGTCCATAATAATCTTTGGAGCTGTTCACATGTGCATGTTTTTTCTTTTTCGGGTTAGTTTTTTGCAGTGTGTCAGCAAAAAAATCCAGTTTTTGATCCTTGTGACAGATTACCATAACCCATACAAGCCTATGGGTGCATGAAAAATTATTGACAATATTGTACTGCGTAGGAGTAGTTTGGTAATTTATTAATTTTTTTTCCATATGAGAAAATCACTAAGGGTACATGCCAACGATACGGAATACCTTCTACATGCTACACATTACGATCTATAGTAGGCCGGAGTCACACTAGCGATGAATACGGACGAGTGCTATGCGATAAAACATCGCATAGCACTCGGACCAGTATTAATCTATGGGGCAGCTTCCATCACTGTTTTTTTTTCTTGGCCGTATTCTACATGCGAGTGAAATCACAGCATGCTGCGATTGTGTAACATCCCTGTCGGCATCACTGCATGGCTTCCCATCTCCTGGCCATGCTATGAGTTCTGCCCTCTGCCTGCTCTATACTGTGAACCTCATGTCCTCTGCTGTCTGTGTGCATACTTCCTGGCTGTATGCTTAGGGCGGCGGCGCCTGCACTTCCTGAGTCTTATAGAGACACTCCTAATGTGTCCCCAGCCTATTGCTAAGAGGTATAGTGTACTTAAGGCATCTCCACCCATAGAGAGATGACTGAGCAACATAGTCTCTCAGTCTCCTTTCTGCTACTGAGTTGCCAGGTCCTGTACTGTTTCCACTCTTGTCTCTTTCACTCTGGGGGCTGTATACCCAGGCCCGTACCAGTATTCTATGTATCTCATTTCCTTTACCCTGGGGGCTGTATACTCAGGCCTGAATCCTTTGTCCTGAACTGGTTCCCATGTCTGACCTTGCCTGAACTAAGTCCTATTCCTGTACCTGTTTGTATCCTTGTCTGTAGCCTTCCCTACCCTGCTGTGTCTATCCTTTTGTCTGTTCCTTTTGCTCACAGATCCCGTACCAGCTCCTGTCGATATCTGTTTATTGCTGCACAACGTAAATGTCCCTGGTGTTCACTTGGTACTTCACTGCAAGTACTTGCGTTTATCTTATTCTGCTCTGCTCTGCTCTCGCTCCACACCTTGTGGCTCTGCTCTGCACTCACTCCTTACCCTGCGGCTCTGCTCTTGCTCTGCACCCTGCGGCTCTGCTCTGCTCGCGCTCCGCACCCTGCGGCTCTTTATCACTCTAGTCTGAACAGGTTTCTACCTGTTCCCATATTCCACTCATACCTGCCTGTGTTCCTATCCTTCCCGAATCAGTTCCTGTTTCCCCAGTCTGATCTGTGCCCGCCTGCTGGCCAGCCGTGCCCACCTGCCGGCTAGTCATGCCCATCGGTACTTGCCCGAACTTGTCATTAGTGTTCTGTCCCCCAGTAGGACCAGCTGCTACTGCCAGACGCAGCCTTGGAGTGGTAACTGGCAGCTATCTGCCGCACAAGTCTGACCTCACCACTAGAGGCTCCAATGAACACCAAGGTAGCTGCTTAAACACGCCCCTCCAGGGTAGTCTGGTTTGTGGCACAGTGGGGCCACAATCCTCGCTCGTGCCATCCAGTCAGGGCGCAAGCGTTACAAATTGTCACCAACACTTGGCCGAGTCTTGGCACACTCGTACCCATATAAGTCTATGGGTGCGAGTGACACCACGCACATCACTTGGATATCATCCGAGTGCTGTGCGATATATGCCAATGCTGGCAATGGAGGAGATAGAGAAATTAGTTTCTCTGCCTCCTCCGCAGCTGTGCTCCGATCCCCTCTGTGCGAGAGGCTCGGAGCACAGTAGCATGACACTCGGCTCCCATACGCAGCACAGCAGGAGCCGAGGGTCATTAGCATATCACATCCGATGCCCTCGCATCAGATGCCATACGCAAGTGTGGCCCCGGCCTTAGAAGCACAGTAGATGGGATTTAGAGAAATCCCATGCCTACTGTGCTTCTATTTAACGCTGCATAAACTGACCTGCGGTGCGGGTTTACGAGCCGAAGCATGTCAATCATCTGCAGCAGAGACACTGGTCTCAGCCATAGCCATCCACTAGATACGGTAAAACCGCACGGTTCAATAAGCACATTTGGATTTACCTGCGTGATTAGAGCACAGCATTTTGGAAGCAGCAAAAATACGCTGCATCCAAAACGCTGCTATATCCTGATCGTGGGCACATAGCATAATGGATGAAAATTGGACTTTTTTAACATGAGAAAAATCACTGACGTACTAAATGAGGTCCTAAGTATAAGGCCATATTTACTCTCATCCAATTATGCTAATCACACTCTGATCAGAGTATTATTACAGTGTGATCCGATTTTCTTGAATGAACAGAAGATAGAAAAAAAATTACTTCAACTTCTCTATCCGGTCAGTTTGTGAAAATCGCACCAAACTTGGATGTTTGAGTTTTTCACAGACTCATTGACTTGCATGGCCAAGTACGATTTGAATATCTGATGCAAATGATGTATTCTGGAATTCTTTCCTCGAATAGACTGTGTCAAAGGAAATAATCAGACACGTGCATGGCCCAATAGCATAACATTGGTCCGAGTCCTGCAGCAGTCGCTTCTGCTGTTTGACGAGTCCGCTGGCTGGAGTTTTGTAACTCATCCATCTGGCCCTGCCCCAAAAATGGAAGCAATTAAGTGCACTGATGCTCAACCACTCGTTCTGTCGGAGGATGAGTACATGGGAGGGCCAGTGCACACGGTCAGCCTACCACTGCAGCACATCCCTAGGGATGAGGAAACACGTGCCAACTGCTTTGGCTTTCTTCAGCGCGTTGACAGTCAAGAGGGGCAGGGGTCAGGACTGGGTGGAACATGATGCAGAGGATATGAAGGTCCTCAACCTCACATGGATTGAAGTGACTTGAACTGAAAATAAAGTTATCTGCATTGCGATACTTAGAGTGAAAGTATATTTAGCTGCACTTGGGTATAACCAGTGAGTCGCACGTAGCAGGGCTTTGGGGTACTTGGCACCGAGCCCATTCACTTCACTGAGGGATGTCACGGGTAGCGCAGCTCGGTCCGTTGCCCTGGGCGCTCACTAAAGGGGGATATTTACAGGGGATTGTAGAAATGTTCGTGACGCCACCTGTGGTTCCTGGTCAGGGTGACCAGCGCTGCAGGGTAGGTCCTCTGAGGGTTTGGGGCAGCAAGGTGTTAAGTCTCCCACAGGCGAGACTGGTTTCCTCAGAGTATATGGCGGTGCAGGGGTGAAGGAGCAATAATGCAGACACACACAAGACAGTCTCTTTCTGTACCTTTACTGGTGATGAAGTTGCAGGCACGTCCAGGGAGGCCGTCAGGGTGGAGGATGCACGTCTAGGAATCACTGAGTAGGTGTAGGGCCTCCTTACGTCTATATGTGTGTGAGTTTCTAACTTGCATGAAACAAAGTTTAACTCCGTTCTCTTTGCTACGCCTGGCTGATCTTGTGGTGGAGCCTTCTTTTGGACAGAACTAAGTCTCCAATGGTTGCGCTGACCAGACTCCTGTTCTTCCTGACCCCGGTTACGTATCAGCACTGTTGGGCCCCTCTGTGACCTGAAGTCCAGCAGGGTCTCCGGTTTTTCCCACTAGCCGTGAAGGTTCTAGCAAGCTCGGACCCGGTGTCCGGTAATGCAGAGTGGAGGTAAGCCATCATTGCTGTTCATCCTCAGTCACTCTCTCTTTCCCTTTTCCACTTGCCTGTCGTCCTACTCACACCTTTAACATAAGCACAAGCAGCAGTAGATGTCAGCTTCCTTCTCTTCACCGCTCTCCAAGCGTCGGCACGGTCGCTCTCTAACAATACCTCAGTTGACTCGGTCTTACAAATACTGCAATTCCCTTTCCTTCACTTCCTTCTTAGGCTCCGTCCGAAGTAGCTATCAGGACCTTCCGTCAGACTGATCTATGCTCACTCCGAGAGTCACTTTCCACTTCCCTAGGGAACTATCAGGCCGCACGTTCTGAGGTAACTTTCCTCTCCAACACGCTCTGACACAGACTAGTGTAATCTGAGCTCTGACAGGAATCCTCTCACTCCGGTGTTCTGAGGAGATCTGATCTGTCTGAGGTACAACCAACAACTAGCTAACGTTCAGCTAGACTGTCTTCATCTCCCTGCTCTATCTCTCCACACCCTTATATACCTGCGTAATCTAAAGGGCTCCCTCTGGTGGCACCAGGAAAATGTGAAGTGTGAATGAATATCAGGTGATTGTGAATTACCTTTCATGCATCCTCCTGGGTAATATGTGGCACCAAGCGCAGCTGGGCTACACATCCCCCCTAGTTAATATCAGCACTCCCGGACTGAAAAAGAAAACAATTTTTTATAACATCAACAAAACATAACTCATCCCTTGCGGGAGGTAAGGACACTGTAACGACCCTGTCAGCGCCAGCGAACTGCCACGGCTGAGCAGGGTGACTCACCCACACTGTGGAAGGGCCCGGGGTCAGATGCAGCAGGGGGGAGCTCCGGCAGATGGGACCAGAGCAGCGTGGTGAGAGTAGCAGTAAGCAAAAGGACCTGCGATCATGTGACCACAGGGGGCGGGGCCTAGCGTTCTGCTACTGGAGGTGAGTGCAGGACTTTACAGGGACCCTGGATTAGTGAATAGGGAAACTCAGGTCAGACAAACGGGGGTCATACACGGAGAGGACGGCGCAGTACAGAAGGGGCGAACAGAGAATAGTCAGAACATAAGACAGGAGTCATACCCAAGATAGCAACGCAGTACAGGAGGGATAAGCAGAGAATTGTCAGGACAAAGGCAAGAGGTCATACACGAGATAGCAACGCAGTACAGGAGGGGCAGGCAGAACTCGTAACGGGAACAGAACCAAGTCAAAACCAAGCAAGCATAAAGAATCACAAGCACAAAACACAGGGTTACACACACTCGGCCAAGGGTCAAAGTATAAGCGACAAGGAATGGCCCCACAATGAGGCTATAAGAAGCCTCCCAGAATCCCAGAGTGAGGCCATCCAAATTAACCCTTAACCTACCTTTTCCCACAAACTCAGCAAACCATGACAGACACTTCAAACGTTACAATGTGTACAAATTACCAATAGAAAATATCAAATATTTTCACACAATAAATACAGGATTCTTGTGGAGGACCCGCACCAAACCTCCCACGGTGGTCCTGGGTGGGCTGCAGGACTTCTCTGCTGCAAACCTCACTCAAGGCCACACCATACGGGTTTTTCTTCTGAGGTAGGATGGTTTACGTAAAACCAAGATGGGGCACCAAGTGCCAACTATTTACAATACAGTTTTTGGGCTGGCAAAGTCCTCAGCCACGCAGTCCTTTAAAAGAAACACATTTCACATATCACATTACCCAACTGAGGTATACTACTTCAGCATGTAAACATTATCATCATATAACATTCTCAATAAAGTGCAATTCTCTTCATAACTTTGTACAGTTCAGTAAACCCTGTCTGGGTCCTACTGGTCTTCAGCAAATATAGTGGCACCTTCCACACCTGGGGCTGGAAGCATGCGGTGCGCTCTGGAACGCATGACTAAGAGATCGTGTCCTGCTACCAGTGTCTGAGTAGCCACAGTCCTCTTTTCAATTTTGCGATTTGCTGGAGGCCTTACAGGTGCCTCTTCTAAGTACAGATTTGGCTCAATAGGGGTCGCTGTTGCAGTCGCTATGCTCTGCAGCGTTTCCAACTGGGACGCAGGTGCACGCAGTGGCTCAGTTGGGGGCGCACTAGCAATCGCTGCGCTCTGTTGCGTTGCAGAATAGGACGCAGGATAAGATGCAGGTGCGCGGAGTGGCTCAGTAGAGGGCGCATTTGCAGAATGGAACACAGGTGCGCGGCCGGGCACTGATGTGGCTGGGGCTTGGGACGCTGAGACACGGGGTACGTTTCCGGCTTCAGGGACTGGGTCGCTGATTCGGGAGACGTTCAGGGCATACCACCCCTTAAGACCCCAGTGCCCAGGTTAGACCCTACATCACAGCGATGAACGAAGATCTTCTGAGAGAACCCGGGCTCGCGTATGTACCCCCAACCTCCTCGGAACTTAGAGGCACACACGTCCCCTGGCGCCGCGATTCCCAGAGCGTACCTTTATCTCACCGGACGATCTCCTTGTCCGCAAGATTCTGATCCCGGTCCCTCTGGTGAAGCTGCTGCACCTCTCGCTGCTCCTGCTGCTGCCGCTGCTCATGCTCCCGGCGTCGCCACTCGTTCTCCTTCTGGGCGGCGTATTCCACGTCGTTCAGGAGCTCCATCTCCTCCCAGTCGATCTCCATCGCTTGCGGCTGGGTTTCATCCGTCGTCGTCCCTACCGGGGGACTGCATTCCGCTGCTGCCTCTGGTTCCAGGCCTGGCTGGCATTTCATTCCGGGCAAGGCTTTCTCAGCCTCCTTCCCTCCCGCCGCGTCCTCAACGGAGTCAGGATCAGCTCTTTTGGGGCCGGCCTCCGGTTCTTCCTCAGCCGCTGGTTCCAGTGGTGGCGCGGGTGGCATTTGCGCATTTTGAGGGGAGAGCTGTGGGTCCCACAGCAGCCGCTGTTTCAGGGCACGCCAGCTTTGCTCCATCGCCTCCATCTCTGCGCGGTGTCAGGCCATGTCCCTCAGCGCCGCATCCACCTCCTCCACACGGTACATCATTTCTTCGTCCTCCCGACCTGGGGAAGGTTCGAGTACAGGCTGCACCACTTCAGGGGAACGGGGTCTGCGCACCGCCATTCCCCCACACAGCGTCTCCTGTCCTTCCGCCACCTCACTCCAGGCCAGGCTGTATGTTTCATCTGGAACACTCTGGATTTTTCCGTGGAGGCGGGACTTTCGCTTTCTCTTCTTAGCATAGAGGATGAAGAGGAGGCGAATCTCCCTTGCAGTGGGGCAGGCTCGGACATTGTAATAACATTTAGACAGGGCGCCCATTACTTTCGCGCCACAGGGGGGGGTACGCCCACGAATGCACGCCCCTCTTCTTCACCAGCGCCTCAGGGCGCGAATATGGCGGCAAAATGGTGCCAAAAATCACCAAACAGCAACACAGTCTTTTTGCACAAAAAACAGTCCATTTAGGCACACAGGACTCACATATTGCGAACTTCGGATCCTGTTCATGACGCCAAGTTAGATGAGTCGCACGTAGCAGGGCTTTGGGGTACTCGGCACCGAGCCCATTCACTTCACTGAGGGATGTCATGGGTAGCGCAGCTCGGTCCGTTGCCCTGGGCGCTCACTAAAGGGGGATATTTACAGGGGATTGTAGAAATGTTCGTGACGCCACCTGTGGTTCCTGGTCAGGGTGACCAGCGCTGCAGGGTAGGTCCTCTGAGAGTTTGGGGCAGCAAGGTGTTAAGTCTCCCACAGGCGAGACTGGTTTCCTCAGAGTATATGGCGGTGCAGGGGTGAAGGAGCAATAATGCAGACACACACAAGACAGTCTCTTTCTGTACCTTTACTGGTGATGAAGTTGCAGGCATGTCCCGGGAGGCCGTCAGGGTGGAGGATGCACGTCCAGTAATCACTGAGTAGGTGTAGGGCCTCCTTACGTCTATATGTGTGTGAGTTTCTAACTTGCATGAAACAAAGTTTAACTCCGTTCTCTTTGCTACGCCGGCTGATCTTGTGGTGGAGCCTTCTTTTGGACAGAACTAAGTCTCCAATGGTTGCGCTGACCAGACTCCTGTTCTTCCTGACCCCGGTTACGTATCAGCACTGTTGGGCCCCTCTGTGACCTGAAGTCCAGCAGGGTCTCCGGTTTTTCCCACTAGCCGTGAAGGTTCTAGCAAGCTCAGACCCGGTGTCTGGTAGTGCAGAGTGGAGGTAAGCCATCATTGCTATTCATCCTCAGTCACTCTCTCTTTCCCTTTTCCACTTGCCTGTCGTCCTACTCACACCTTTAACATAAGCACAAGCAGCAGTAGATGTCAGCTTCCTTCTCTTCACCGCTCTCCAAGCGTCGGCACGCTCGCTCTCTAACAATACCTCAGTTGACTCGGTCTTACAAATACTGCAGTTCCCTTTCCTTCACTTCCTTCTTAGGCTCTGTCCGAAGTAGCTATCAGGACCTTCCGTCAGACTGATCTATGCTCACTCCGAGAGTCACTTTCCACTTCCCTAGGGAACTATCAGTCCGCACGTTCTGAGGTAACTTTCCTCTCCAACACGCTCTGACACAGACTAGTGTAATCTGAGCTCTGACAGGAATCCTCTCACTCCGGTGTTCTGAGGAGATCTGATCTGTCTGAGGTACAACCAACAACTAGCTAACGTTCAGCTAGACTGTCTTCATCTCCCTGCTCTATCTCTCCACACCCTTATATACCTGCGTAATCTAAAGGGCTCCCTCTGGTGGCACCAGGAAAATGTGAAGTGTGAATGAATATCAGGTGATTGTGAATTACCTTTCATGCATCCTCCTGGGTAATATGTGGCACCAAGCGCAGCTGGGCTACACATCAGTATACCAGTGAAGGTAGACAAATAGGACTGGAAGTACATCAGGTGATATTTTATGCAGGGTCAGG
Source organism: Oophaga sylvatica (assembly GCA_033576555.1). NCBI lineage: Eukaryota > Metazoa > Chordata > Amphibia > Anura > Dendrobatidae > Oophaga > Oophaga sylvatica. The sequence continues at coordinate 53,106,001 of JARQOD010000001.1, forward strand.
GTTAATCTCTTGTTGATCTGATAACTTTTTCCAGTTTTCTACTTGAGAGTTTTAATAGAATTGGGGATTTAGATACTTCTGATAAGAAGCTATAAAGCTACTGCTCTGCCATATCTTCCTGATCCAATAACATCTTCTACTTCTGAAATGTCGTATATTCTTTCCAAATCATCTAATAGTTTAGTTCATGCATGCAGAGCTATAGTATAGTTACAGGGAATGGGTCACATCTTTTTGACCCCTAAGCTGCCCCAGTTCTTTCTCCAGATGCTTCGCAGCATCCCCAACAGATGTATGCAACACCAAAACGATGCAACTTCTAGTGCAGTGGCTCAGCCACTGTAAGGCCCAACTTATACGGGCCGAACGTGGCTATTACACGAGCACCAATAGGCTAAATGGAAGCTAGCGCCGATCAGTGATTTACTCTCCTTCTAGTTGGACTGGGCTGAATTCTATTTTATGTGCACAGAAAGATCATTCAAACTTTTTATGATTTCATCCCAAGCCCCCTACACACCCTCTTTACCCAAATGCAATACTTTTTTTTACCATTGACATAGTAGTATGAGAGCTTGGCTTTCTCCAGCATAAGCTGTAGTTTTGAATGACACCATTCATTTTACTATATAATTTACTAAAAAATGAGAAAAAAAAATTCCAAGTGAGATAAAATGGTGAATAAAAACAAAATTCCACCAGTTTTTTTTGTATTGTTTTAATGGCGTCCAGCCTGTAGTAAAAATAAGCTGACAATTTTAATCTTTGGGTCAGGATGATGATTGTGATACAGATTGTATATATTTTTTATTACTTTAATGGCTTAGAAAATGTGGTTTGTAAAAAATAATTTTGCTTGTGTCATAATTTTTTGCGACCCATGACTTTCAGTGTCTTTGAGGACTTTTTTATTTTCATGCCGACCTGTTGTTTTTAATGGTACATTTCTTGGGATACATACAATATTTTTTTTTTCTTTTTAATGCATTTTTGTTTGCGGAGGAGCGTGCCGACGCTTGGAGAGCGATGACTATAAAATGGCAATTTTGGATGCGACAATTCTAAATATGTATTTTTTCTTCATTTTTGTATTTATTTTTAAATGAGAGAAAAGAGTGGTGATTTGAAATGTTAGGATTTTTTTTTCTACTTTTCACTCTATTTTTGGGGGACTTGAACGTATGATGTTTGATCTCTTGTCCTACATACTCCAATATGTCGGTATTGCAAAATATAATGAGAATCATGGTTTCTAGACAAAGCTTTACAGGAGTACCTAGTTGGTACTAATGGGAGCCTTTAGCTAGCAGCTGTTTGCCTGGCAAGCCCATTGGCATCTCATGATCGCGATATGAGTGGAAGAGCGGAGCTTGGTGTGCTTAAACGCGAGCGCCTCACCAGGATCACACCACTTAAATGTGACCACTATCTCTGTTATTGATTGCGCTCCACTTCGATGCTTCCCAGTTCCTCTGCAATCTATGTTCAGGTTTGAACTCTAGTGCAGCTCATGCTTTACATTCAGATGCCTCGCCATGTAGGTGGTGCTAAGGTTAAGAACATTTGTGACTTGCTTCAGTCTCTGATGGCATAGTGTGCAAGCCACTCGTGTATTGTCAGTGGGCTTCTTTGAGCTGGCTTTGATGCTCTTAGTTTGTTGACATGATGGCCGGTAGCAGCCGACATACTGGCTAGGGGCAGCCTGCGATGCTTTTTGCACCCTGCTCCCTCTTTTACTGTACAGCTGGGGCAGATTGACCGCCACTTCTACCTTCCAACTGCCCACGTCACTTGGATGTAGCTGCTGCAACCCCGAACCTACTGTCTCCTTCCCCAATATCCTGTAGAATGTAAGGCCGTGAGGATAGGGTCCTCTCCCTCCATTTGTGTTTTGCGCAGCACCATGGAATCAATGGTGCTCTAAAGAAAAATATTAATAATTCTTTGCAAGATGTTCCACCCATTCCTCACTCCTGCCCTCCTTGCCAGACTACACACAGCAGAAAGCTGTAGCAGTTGGCATCTGTGTTTCATCATCATCATCATAATCTTCATCACCAGAGATGTGCTGTAGTGGTCCACTGTCCCTTTGCATTACCTCTTCCACTTACTTATCCTCAAACAGAACAAGTGGTTGGGCATCAGTGAAAGGGAACCTGTCACAGCAGGATTGTGCACAGTAACCTACAGACAGCTTCAGGTCGGCGCCGTTGTACAGATTAAAATGATACCTCAGTTGATGAAATCTGAGGTAGAATTAGAAACATCAAAATAGGAAAAATAAATACTTGTTTTGTACATACCCTATGGGTGACATCCAGTTTATTTAGTACTAACTTAGTAATGTAAGAAACCCAATACTTTTAGGCTATGTTCACACGTTGCGTTTTTGCTGCATTTTTTATGCAGGGAAAATCTGCTCTCTCTTCTGAAATGTAACAGTGGGGGGAGTTGAATTGGTCAGGAATAGTTTACCTAAGACATTGGCAGAGTATTGAGTTTGTAGGACACTGTTTACTTTGACGTTTTGGTCAGCTCTTGAATATCACCAATTTAATTACTGTATACTGAACTAATAATAGCTGCCATTCTCAGGTGAGGAGACCATGACTTTATGGTTTAAAACTTGAGAAAAATCATAAAATCATGAGTTTCACATCCTGCTATACCAGCTTTATTTCGCTAAAAACATAGCAAAACCTGATACCTGCGGGGTTTTTTTTGCTGCATTGTTGCACTTACTCACTCACTGCTTTCTATGGGTGAAAAAACGCTGAAAGAAGTGACATGCTGCAGTTTTCAAAAAAGTATCAGTTTTCCAATTCAGTCAGAAAATAAAACAATGTGTGTGCATGATATTAACAGCCTTGAATTTCCAGCCAAACTTTGTGCCCCATCACATTTACAGCCACAGTGCCTCCTTGCATTTGTCAGCAGGGTTGCCAACTTGACTTAATTTTTTCTGAACAGGTGGTTATAGAAAAAAATCACAGACAGACTATTTTTTATGAACAAATTGCAAAACTCTATTACTATAAGTGATACATCTTTACATCCCATAATTCTGATATGAAGACTTTAGCTGCATTCACTGTAAACTGTAAAATTATGATAATTACAGTCAAAATCTGTAAACGTTAGTTCAGCTGCAAAAAAAATCCAGGATGTCTTACATTTTTCTTATGGAAGAGACAAAAAAAAGTTCCTTATTTTAACTTATTGTCCTGGAATTTCTGGGCGCTTCGCAACCGTGCTTGTCAGTCATTTCCAGACAAATTTTCTTCATTATACCATCATGGTGTCACGCTGTCACTGCATACAGGAGGTCCGGGGTCTATGCTGACCCTAAGCAGGGGCCCTGACTAATCCCTCTACCTGGAGGTACTGTTGATGGTACAGAGGTCCAGGCCGCCAGCGTAACCCTATCTCCTGCAAATCCCTGACCCTCAGTAATCTAGTCCTGAGAAGGACCCCGATCACAACACAGGGGACTGGAAGGTATATGCCTAAACACAGTAATAGACGAACGAGACAGTACAAGGGGTAAACTAAAATCCACCTTGCATACAAAACTCACTCTACAACAACAGAGGGAACACCAACGGGTAGGAGATAAATGATAAAGCGAGGAGGGGAAAAAACCACACCAGGTATTCTTCACTTCAGACTTCACAATACCACGATCCGCTCTGCTGGTCTGCATGAATGCTTTCACCGACACATTCCTAGCAGACCGGCAGGTATTTGAAGGAATCTCATTACTGCAGCATTAACTGCAGCTGGGCGAGGCTGGGCCTCGTCTAGCACAGAGAATTAACTCCCTCACTGCCGAGAAACACCAAGCACCAAAAACTCAGCTGTGCGAAGTCAGGTTGTGTAATCGCGACGATCTTCGTGGCACACACCCGTGACAGTACCCCCCCTTCTACGAGGGGCCTCCGGACCCTCAGAGCCAGGTTTATCCGGGTGAGTCGTGTGGAAGGCCCGAATTAATCGGTCTGCGTTAATATCCGACGCAGGAACCCACGTCCTCTCCTCAGGACCATACCCCCTCCAATGAACCAGGTACTGAAGGGATCGGCGGTTAAGACGTGAATCGATGATTTTCGACACTTGAAACTCCAAGTTACCATTGACCACCACAGGAGGAGGAGGTAAAGGTGACGGTATTCCCGGCGCCACATACCTCTTAAGCAAAGATCTGTGGAACACGTTGTGAATTTTAAACGTAGGAGGAAGGTCAAGACGGAATGCCACCGGATTAATTATAGAACTGATCCTGTATGGCCCGATGAACCTGGGACCCAGTTTCCAAGAGGGAACCTTAAGTTTTATATTCTTGGTAGACAAACATACCCGATCGTTCACACATAGGTCCGGACCAGACACTCTCCTCCTGTCAGCCATACGTTTGTATCGGTTCCCCATAGTACTCAGATTGTTCAGCACTCCTCTCCACACTGAAGCAAGTGATGATGAAAATCGTTCTTCCTCAGGAACCCCCGAAGAGCCCTCCCTACTGAAAGTACAAAACGGGGGGTGAAAACCATATGCCCCAAAAAACGGGGACTTACCAGTGGATTCGCTCCGCCTATTGTTAAGAGCAAATTCCGCCAGAGGCAAGAAAGAAGCCCAGTCCTCCTGGTTCTCTGACACAAAACACCGGAGATATGTCTCCAAACTCTGGTTCAGACGTTCTATCTGACCATTGGTCTGCGGATGAAAAGCCGATGAAAACGACAACTGCATCCCCGCCGTGTACAAAATGCCTTCCAGAATTTGGACACAAACTGAGACCCTCGATCCGACACCACATCCATCGGAGGGTACCCCGTGAAGCCTCACAATCTCCCCAATGAACACCTGCGCCAGAGTTTTAGCATTAGGAAGAGCAGGAAGAGCGATAAAATGAGCCATCTTGCTGAACCTGTCCACTACAACGAGTATGACTGTTTTACCCGAAGACGGCGGGAGGTCCGTAATAAAGTCCATAGACAGATGAGTCCATGGACGCTCCGGGATCTTCAAAAGTAAGAGGGCCCCAGACGGACGGGTATGTGGGGTCTTAGAGCGCGCACAAACCCCACAGGACGCAACAAAAGTTACCACCTCCTTATGTAAGTTAGGCCACCAAAACGAGAGGAGATCCACAGTTGCTTTACTCCCTGGGTGTCCTGCCAAGGCTGAGTTATGGTGTGCCTCAATCACCTTTTGTCGCAAGTGATCCGGAACAAACAGTCTCCCTGGAGGTCCAACAGGGGCGTCCCCCTGAGCCTCCAAAACCTCCTTCTCAAGCTCAGAGCATACTGCTGACACCACCACCCCCTCCTGAAGGATCGGAACCGGGTCTCCGTCTTCCCGGCCCCAGGGAAACTACGAGATAAGGCATCCGCCTTTACTTTTTTTGACCCAGGACGATATGTGACAACAAAATTAAACCTGGTAAAAAATAACGACCACCTAGCTTGTCTGGGATTCAGACGTTTTGCAGACTCTAAATACAGCAGGTTCTTGTGATCGGTGATGACGGTGACCGGATGGACTGCCCCCTCCAAAAAATGACGCCACTCCTCAAAAGCTAACTTAATGGCCAAGAGCTCCCTATTGCCGACATCGTAATTCCTCTCAGCGGACGACAATTTTTTAGAGAAGAAAGCGCATGGGTGCCACTTACCAGGGGACGAACCTTGAGATAATACCGCTCCCACCACTACCTCAGAAGCATCCACCTCCACAATGAACGGCTGTGACACATCCGGTTGAATGAGTATAGGAGCCGAAGCAAAACACTTTTTCAAGGAGGAAAACGCTTGACAAGCCTTGTCAGACCACCTAGAAAAATCCGTCCCTTTTTTAGTCATGTCTGTGAGAGGTTTAACTATGGACGAGAAATTACGAATAAATTTCCGGTAGTAGTTAGCAAACCCCAGGAAACGTTGTAGGCCTTAAGATCCTCTGGCAGATCCCACTCAAGAACTGCCTGCACTTTCCCAGGGTCCATACGAAAACCAGACGCTGACACCAGGAAACCTAAAAACTGAAGTTCCTGTACGGCGAACACACACTTTTCCCATTTGGCGTACAGTTTATTATCCCGCAAGATCTGCAACACCTGCCTAACATGCTCCTGATGAGACACCAGATCCGGCGAGTAAATTAAGATGTCATCCAGATATATGACAACAAACTATGCAAAAACCGAATCTAACCAGGAGGTTGTGTGTAAAGAAACGTCGGTCGAATTGAATCAGCACATGGACTACTTGGTTACCCATATGCCCGGTCAGGTTTAAATCGTTTATTCGGATCGCGTCCCCCAGCCATTTGCTCCACGGACCCCGGTAACGCCCCCTATGAACCTAACATTATGATCCATAGCCCCTCTTTGCTGGGTCATATGTAGTCATGCTGAGAATCCAGTTAGACAACGTTTCTGTTATCTGGGCACGTTAAATCATTACGAATGATGGTTTGCATAATGGGGCTACGATATCCTATCGGCACATATTATTCACTTTGAATGAACACGCCACCAGGCGGCGAAAAATGTCATTAACAAAGTGTTGGAACACCGCTGGGGCATTAGTCAGACCAAATGGCATGACAAGGTTCTCATAATGCCCCTCTGGAGTGTTAAACGCCGTCTTCCATTCATCCCCCTCCTTCATCCTAATCAGATTGTACGCCCCCCTGAGATCCAACTTAGAGAACCATTTGGCGCCCACGATCTGATTGAAGAGATCGGGAATAAGTGGGAGCGGATACGGATCTCGGACCGTAATCCGATTGAGTTCACAGAAATCCAGGCAAGGGCGTAGGCCTCAATCTTTCTTCTTCACAAAGAAACGGGGAAGATGAAGGTCTAATATGCCCCTTAGCCAGACTCTCTGAAATATAATCCTTCATGGCCTGCCTCTCAGGACCAGAAAGGTTATACAACCTAGATTTCGGTAACTTGGCCCCAGGGAACAATTTAACATAACAGTCATACACGCGATGAGGAGGTAGTTTTTGACACCCTTTCTCCGAGAATACATCCTCAAAGTTCACCAGAAATGGAGGTAAGGTCCTAGGAGCGACCGCACCGATGACCGTATTCATGCAGTTTTTATTACAGAATTCACTCCATTGGCTTATCTCTCTGGATTGCCAATTAATAACCTGGTTATGCTTAGTTAACCAAGGAAGGCCCAGCACTATAGGAGTGGGAAGACCCTCCAATACGTAACACGACAACAGTTCTTTATGTATCGCCCCCACTTGAAGATCTATGTTATGCACTGCTTGCAAAAAACTACCCTGACCGAGAGGTCTGGCGTCGATCGAGAATATGGGGATGAGTTTAGCCAATACACTCAGTCGCATACCTTGAACCCGGGCAAACCGAGCGTCCACCAGATTACCCCCAGCCCCACTATCCAGAAGAACAGATATCCTCTCAGTTCTCATACCCACCACCACCTCCGCCGGTACGAGTAATTGAGACGGACCTAGGGACGAAATACCTACTCCCAGATTGCCGTCCACCACACAACCTGGGATCAATAGTTTTCCGGCGACTTCTCACTCTGCAAAGGACGGGATGGACACCCCCAATAAAATGTCCCTTTCTCCCACAGAAGAAACACCTTCCTGTCTTGTGGCGCACTGCCGATCCCCTCCCCCGGAATGATGTCCCTCCTAACTGCATCGGCTCTTCTGGACTGACCAGGGGAACCTCCATATAAGGGGCCCTAGTAGAAGGTGGAGTCATCACAGGGGGCGGAGTTAACCCGCACCTCTCCCGAAGCCGTCTGTCAATGCGAATAGCAAGGGCCATAGCGGCTTCCAGTGACGTGGGAGGGTCATACTGTGCCAGCACATCCTTTAATTTGTCAGATAAACCTTGACAAAACTGGCTCTAAGAGCCGGGTCATTCCACTGGGTGTCCGTGGCCCACCTACGGAACTCCGAACAGAATTCCTCCGCTGGACGATCTCCCTGCTGTATCTTACGTAACTTAGATTCAGCAAGAGAGATCCGATCCGGGTCATCATATACAAGACCCAGAGCTGCGAAAAACCTATCCACTGACTGGAGAGCCGGGGAGCCCGGGGGGAGAGAGAACGCCCAGGATTGGGGGTCCCCTTGTAGGAGCGAGATGACAATCCCCACCCTTTGTTCTTCACTCCCCGATGACCGAGGTCGCAGCCGAAAGTACAATTTACATGCCTCCCGGAAAGCAAAAAACTTGTCCCGCCCCCCAGTGAACCTGTCAGGGAGAGCTACTTTAGGTTCTGGACCGGCTTGCTCCAGTGGGTACAAAAGCTTGGACTTAACGTCCGCCAGCTCCATGGAAAAACTCTGCAACTGCCGAGCTAAACTGGCTACTGGATCCATGGTGGCTGGAGAAAATCTTTAGTGGGTCGGTGAAAATGTCACGCTGTCACTGCATACAGGAGGTCCGGGGTCTATTCTGACCCTAAGCAGGGGCCCTGACTAATCCCTCTACCTGGAGGTACTGTTGATGGTACAGAGGTCCAGGCCGCCAGCGTAACCCTATCTCCTGCAAATCCCTGACCCTCAGTAATCTAGTCCTGAGAAGGATCCCGATCACAACACAGGGGACTGGAAGGTATATGCCTAAACACAGTAATAGACGAACGAGACAGTACAAGGGGTAAACTAAAATCCACCTTGCATACAAAACTCACTCTACAACAACAGAGGGAACACCAACGGGTACGGAGATAAATGATAAAGCGAGGAGGGGAAAAAACCACACCAGGTACTCTTCACTTCAGACTTCACAATACCACGATCCGCTCTGCTGGTCTGCATGAATGCTTTCACCGACACATTCCTAGCAGACCGGCAGGTATTTGAAGGAATCTCATTACTGCAGCATTAACTGCAGCTGGGCGAGGCTGGGCCTCGTCTAGCACAGAGAACTAACTCCCTCACTGCCGAAAAACACCAAGCACCAAAAACTCAGCTGTGCGAAGTCAGGTTGTGTAATCGCGACGATCTTCGTGGCGACACACCCGTGACACATGGCCTTTCATTTTTCCAGTCTCAGAGCCCACTCATGTTCCCAGCAACAGTGCCCTGTTATACTATCTTCACTGCTTCACAGTATGTCATCAGTAGAGTGTATGAGTAGAAGTTTCTGGCAGATCGCAAACTGCAAAGATTTACATATACTTGTCAACTGTCCTGGAATGATCGGGAGGGTTGGATCCAGTCATAGGAGACCTTGGAGTGCTATATAAGTCTTATCAAGGCAATTGGAATACCTGCGATTCGCCACAGCTCGGAGTATCTACAATTTGATCATTTGCTAATAGCTACCACTTTATGGTCACTATATTTTGATCTTTATCAGTATGGTGATAATACTAGGGGTTTGATGGTATTATTTATTCATTATATTTTGATATTATTTGTTATATTGGTCTTGCTATACTAGATTTTGTTTGGTAACAGAAAGTATAATGGTATTATTCTTACATTAGTTATACTTGGAGAAATATCACTGTCTTATTGGTGGTATTACTTAGGACTGGAGGTAATCTACTACATTTGAGGAAAGAGTAATGTTCCTTTAATTTTGGTTACTGTTCCTTTTACTATGTGGGTGAAGAAGGTGCATGCAAATGTGCGTGGTCTTCAAAAAGGGAAATGGCCAGCAAAACTAGACATGGTTTGCCTTGAAAATTTGGACACAGTGCAATGTGCCCACCATAATCCTGCATTTCGCTGAAGGCAGTTTTCAAAGGTGTGTAATTTGGATGTACTGCACAATGTGTAAAACTTTTGTGTTTCAGCATTTGCCTCCCCATCACCATGCCCCTGAGTTGGTGGTAGTATTTTCCATTGATGAAAAAGAAATTGTGCCTTATGACAATCTCCGTTAGTTTCACAAGAACCTATTGTGAGGCCCCAGATGCGTACCCTTAGTCTTGAGATAGTATTCAACTGCCTTAAGGCCATCACTATGTCAAAACTACTGTACAGGGCCTCTACATCTATCGAGGCCAGAATTGCCCCAGGGTCTACTGTGATATCCTCTAGTTGGTTAAAGAGGTCCATTGTGTCTCTCAAGCATGAGGGAAGGGTCGTTACAAAAGTTCTTGGCAGTCTCTCCAAATATTACTGGAATTTTGACACAGGACATCAATCACCAAGACAATAGGTTGTCCTTTCAGGGGATTAATGCCCTTGTGAATCTTGGGAAGTGCATAAAAATTCATTGTTACAGGCAACACAATAGAAAGTTAAACTAATTTTTAGATAATTTTGAGGTATACTCCTTCATAGGATCACTTTAAAGGACCTCATACGTGGTATGGTCTGATAGAATTATCGGGAACATCTCATATTTATCTTTGTCCATCACTACTGTATTCCTACCTTTGTCCGATGGTTTAAGCACTATCTTTATATTACTGTTTAAACCATCAAGAGCTCTTTTTTCCATAAAGCACAAGTTGGTTTGGATAGGCTTGTGTCTTGGGTTGATATTCCGTATTTTCTCTGTGATTCATTTGAGAAAGATGTCAAAACTTCCCAAGTCACCAGAAGGGGGCATCCTTATGCTCTTAGGTTTTAGATCCGAGAAAGGACCTGCCCCAATCTCTCTTTGACCTTCCTCTGATAGTTCCTGTCAAGATCCCGTCTGGGTTGGAGCCGATGTTACTGCAAACACTAGGGGAAGCAGAGGCAGGTAGCGTAGTCAGATGGCAGCCGGAGGTCGGTACACAGGAGAGCAGTGTTTGTAGCAATGGATCAGGCGGATAACGTAGTCAGGTGGCAGCCGGAGGTCGGTACACAGGAAAGGCAGTTCGGTAACAGAGGAGCAGGCAGATAACGTAGTCAGGTGGCAGCCGGAGGTCGGTACACAGGAGAGCAGTGTTTGTAGCAATGGATCAGGCGGAGAGCGTAGTCAGAAGGCAGGCCGAGGTCGGTTCACAGGAGAGCAGTGTTTGCAGCAATGGATCAGGCGGAGAGCGTAGTCAGAAGGCAGGCCGAGGTCGGTTCACAGGAGAGCAGTGTTTGTAGCAATGGATCAGCAGGAAACGCTTGACTAAAGGCTTGGAGCTCAATAATCTCGCAATGACACACCCACAGGGCCAGGTTTATATAGGGTGTGTAATTGGCAATCAGAGGCCCAATCAAAAGAGCACTAGGTGTAGCCAATCAGGAAGAACAGTCAATGGTATCTGGGTTCAGCAAGGAACTTTGCAGCCAGCAGAATAGCTCAGATGGTAGAGCTGCTGGCCAGTGGACAAGAGGTACTGGGTTCGACTCCTGACAGTACTCCCCTCCTTCCAGGATGGCCTCTGGACATCTCAGGAGCTGGCTTATCCGGGTACCTCTGATGAAAGGCTCTTGTTAGTCTAGGAGCATGGACGTTGTCCCTTGGTTCCCATGAATTTTCCTCTGGTCCGTAACCCTTCCACTGCACCAGATACTGCAGTTTACCTCTGAATTTTCGGGAGTCCAGAATCTTATCCACAATGTATTCTTCTTCACCACGGATCCTTTCTGGTGGAGGAGGTGGCTGAATTCTTCCTGGAAACGGGTTTTCACAGAAGGGTTTGAGCAAGGATATGTGAAACACTGGATGAATCTTTAGATTGTTGGGAAGTTCCAAATGAAAAGCAACCTGGTTAATTTTTGCAGAAATTTGAAAAGGTCCAATGAATTTCTGACCCAATTTGGAGGATGGCACATGTGTCTTAAGGTTTTTAGTGGACAGCCAAACTTTGTCTCCAACCTGAAGAGCAGGGGGCACTCTCCGATGTTTATATGCTGCTTCCTTATATACTTCCTGGGTCTTGAGTAATATCTCTGATAATTCCTTCTGGGATTCCTGTAATTTTGCAAGCCTGTCATTTACAGCAGGAATGGGAGTGTTCACTGGCAGATTAGGGATAAATACTGGATGTACTCCATAATTAGCAAAAAATGGGGTTTGAGATGTAGCGCTATGTATGGAGTTGTTGTAGGAAAACTCTGCTGTTGGTAAATAGTCCACCCAGTCATCCTGAAGATAGGAAATGAAGCAACGGAGGTATTGCTCCAAAGTCTGGTTCGTTCTCTCCGTCTGGCCATTGGACTGAGGATGGAAAGCGGTAGAAAGATTCACCGTGACTCCCAAGGCTGTACAGAAACTCTTCCAAAATTTTGACGTAAACTGAACGCCTCTGTCAGACACCACGCTGTCAGGAATTCCATGTAACCTGAATACCTCTTTGATTATCAGTTCTGCAGTTTTTTCAGCAGTAGGAATTCCTTCAGTTGGAATAAAGTGGGCCATTTTTGTGAGTCGGTCCACTGTGACAAGGATGACGGTCATCTGTTTGGAAGGGGGTAGTTCCACAATAAAATCCATGGAAATAGATCCCCAAGGCCTGGATGGAACTGGAAGTGGTTGCAAGAGTCCTAGAGGAGATGATCGTGGGGTCTTGTTTCGTGCGCATGTTAAACAGGTTGAAACATATTTCCTCACGTCCTTCCTACAATTAGGCCACCAAAAGAAACGAAGTAGTAAGTCTTGTGTTTTTGCAACTCCAGGATGTCCTGCCAGTTTAGAATCATGGACATTTTTGAGGACTTCAAGGCGAGAAGATTCAGGTACATATATTTTGTGTTTCTGCATCCAAAACCCCTCTTTGAATGAAAGATCGACGTCTTCCGAAGGATGGTTAAGGAAAGAGTCCTCTTGATATCCATCTTTAATTCTATTACATAGTCCTCTAGAGTGCAATATTCCCAAAAAATTTTTAGGGCCTAGAATTGTATCGTCATTACTAGACCTCTCCTGAGGTTCCGAACACATCCTGGACAGGGCGTCAGCCTTGCCATTTCTTGAACCAGGCCGGTAAGAAATTATAAAATTGAATCTTGAGAAAAATAAGGCCCATCGTGCTTGTCTTGCAGACAATCTTTTTGCTGTACGGAGGAATTCAAGATTCTTGTGGTCCGTGAGGACAGTCACAGGGTGATTGGCACCTTCCAAAAGATGTCTCCATTCGGAGAAGGCAACTTTAATGGCTAACAGTTCTTTATTACCGATGTCGTAGTTCTTTTCTGCAGATGACATGGTGTGGGAAAGAAACGCACATGGGTGAAGTTGCATTTTGTCCCCAACTCGCTGAGACAGAATGGCTCCCACTGCAGAGTCCGAGGCGTCCACTTCAACAGTAAATGGCAATTCAGGATTTGGGTGTACTAACAATGGAGCAGACGTAAAAAGAGTTTTCAATTTGTCAAAAGCCTCCTGTGCCTCCGGAGACCAGAAAAATGCTTTGGTCTTTTTTGTTAGTGTAGTAATTGGTAGTATGATCCGTGAAAAGTTCTTTATAAATTTTCGGTAAAAATTTGCAAATCCTATGAAACGCTGGACGTCTTTTAAATTTCTTGGAACAGGCCAGTCCACTACAGCATTGATTTTGCCGGGATCCATGCTCAGACCTTCTGGGGAGATGATATATCCCAGAAATTGGATACTGGTTTGTTCAAACTCACATTTTTCAAGTTTAATGTAAAGATGGTTCTCCTGTAGTCGTTCCAAGACTAACTGGACGTGCCTGCGATGCTCTTCCAAGGTGTCTGAAAATATAAGAATGTCATCGAGATAAGCCACAACGAATTGGTCCAAGAAATCTCGAAATACATCATTAATAAAATGTTGAAAGGTGGCTGGGGCATTGCTAAGACCAAAGGTCATAACCAGAGATTCAAAATGTCCATATCTCGTTCTGAAGGCGGTATTCCACTCATCTCCTGGGCGAATCCGTATGAGGTTGTAAGCCCCTCTAAGATCCAGCTTCGTAAAGATTTTCGCAGAACGGAGTCTCTCAAATAGTTCAGGAATCAAGGGTAGCGGGTAGCGATTCTTGACAGTGATATTATTCATCTCTCTGTAGTCAATACATGGCCGCAGAGTGGAGTCTTTCTTTTCAACAAAGAACAGGGGTGCCCCAGCTGGAGATGTGGAAGGTCGAATAAAGCCTTTCTCTAAATTTTCATCCAGGAACTTTCTTAATACCTTCAATTCAGGTTCGGAAAGATTGTAAATCCGTCCAAATGGAATGGTTGCTCCTGGCAGCAATTCAATTGGACAGTCGTAAGGACGGTGAGGAGGTAATTGATCTGCTTTTTTCTTACTGCAGACATCAGAGAACTGCTGATATTGAGGTGGTAGTTTCTGTTCCTTCTCATGCGAAATCTCAGATATTTGGACTTGTTGGAGAACAGGGGGTTCCTTATGACAATTATTCTTACAGTAGTCAGATGGAAAGGTGATGGTCCTTGATGCCCAGTTGATAGAAGGGTTATGGACTGAAAACCAGGGGATCCCTAGAATAACCGGAAATTTCGGAGATGAGATAAGGTGGAAACTGACAGCTTCATGATGATCCGGTTCGATACAAATCTCCAGTTCGATTGTCTCATGCGTGACAGGTCCAGAAGACAAGGGTGATCCATCCACCGTTTCCATTTCAATTGGTGTGGATTTGGTCCTACTGGAAATATTATTATCACGTGTAAATTTTAAGTCCATAAAATTCCCTCCTGCTCCCGAATCCAACAGGGCAGAGCATTGTATTTTTTGGGTGCCCATTACAACCTGAATGGGGATTACAAAATGAGATGATGTAGTATGTATTTTGTCTATTTCTGGCGTTACTGATGAGATAGTCTGCAAGATGGAATCCGACTGCTGAGAAAGGTCCATATTGCTGGCAGACCTGTTGTTGGTAAAGGCTATAGTCCTTTTGTTAGGACAGTTGATGGCATAGTGTCCAGGGTCCCCACAATAGAGGCAGAGATGTTCTGCACGTCGCCTCTCCTTCTCCTGTGCAGAGAGTGGTCTTCGGATGACGTCGATCTGCATCGGTTCAGACACGCCTTGTGTCTTTTCTTGGTGGTCCGATGCTGAAAATGAGAAGCCAGGGCTATTCCCAAGTGCTCGCAGTCTCTCCTTTCTCCTTTCAGTAAGTCTCTGGTCAATCCGGATACATAGTTGAATAAAGTCCTCCAACTGGTCAGGGGTCTCAACCCTGGCAAGCTCGTCTTTCACTGGTTCTGATAACCCTCGTCGAAATTGACTTCTCTGGGCCGCTGGATTCCAGGTGGTGTCGGCCACCCAGCGACGGAACTCCGATGTGTATTCCGCAACAGAGCGACGTCCTTGGCGCAAATTATGTAATTTGGTTTCTGCTGTGGCACAGCGGTTTGGGTCATCAAAAACTTGATTCATAGCTGCGGTGAAGGCTTCCAGGTCATTAAGGAGGTCATAGTCCTTTTCTACATAAGGTGAAGCCCAAGCAAGAGCTTCATCCGTCAGGAGATTTATCATGAAAAAAACTTTCTTCCTCTCACTGGTAAAGGGAGCAGGTTGCATCTGGAAGTATATGCGGCATTGATTGAGGAATCCTCGGTACTGCTTGCGATCCCCACTGAACTTTGCAGGCAGCGGCAGCCGCGCGTTTGATTCGGACCCTGAATTGCGCACGTCCAGAAGTTGTTTTTGTAGCTCAATTACTTCCTGTTGTATCGCCGTGAAATCAGTTTGTAACTTGGCATATTTTCCTTGAGAGTCAGTACAAAAACTTTGAAGCTCCGTAACTTGCCGTCTCAGGGTGTTCACAGCGGACTCCATTTTGGCGCGAGATTATTCTGTCAAGATCCCGTCTGGGTTGGAGCCGATGTTACTGCAAACACTAGGGGAAGCAGAGGCAGGTAGCGTAGTCAGATGGCAGCCGGAGGTCGGTACACAGGAGAGCAGTGTTTGTAGCAATGGATCAGGCGGATAACGTAGTCAGGTGGCAGCCGGAGTCGGTACACAGGAAAGGCAGTTCGGTAACAGAGGAGCAGGCAGATAACGTAGTCAGGTGGCAGCCGGAGGTCGGTACACAGGAGAGCAGTGTTTGTAGCAATGGATCAGGCGGAGAGCGTAGTCAGAAGGCAGGCCGAGGTCGGTTCACAGGAGAGCAGTGTTTGCAGCAATGGATCAGGCGGAGAGCGTAGTCAGAAGGCAGGCCGAGGTCGGTTCACAGGAGAGCAGTGTTTGTAGCAATGGATCAGCAGGAAACGCTTGACTAAAGGCTTGGAGCTCAATAATCTCGCAATGACACACCCACAGGGCCAGGTTTATATAGGGTGTGTAATTGGCAATCAGAGGCCCAATCAAAAGAGCACTAGGTGTAGCCAATCAGGAAGAACAGTCAATGGTATCTGGGTTCAGCAAGGAACTTCGCAGCCAGCAGAATAGCTCAGATGGTAGAGCTGCTGGCCAGTGGACAAGAGGTACTGGGTTCGACTCCTGACAGTTCCAAGAGTAACATCAAATCCGGAAGATCTTCCGGGAATATGTCCAATTGCTAACACTTCAACCTATCATTGTACTCAAGGAATCTTTTTCATTTTGGTTTCCTTGTGAAGAAATATCCTTGATCCATTCAAATAAATCAAACCTAGTTGTGGAGATAAATGTTAGTCCTTTCATGAGAACAAATTTTTCTAAGTCAGATAGTGTATGCAATGACAAATTGATTATTTGATGCCCCTCCTAACACAAGTACTCATTAATTCGCTTTATTGTTTGTTGCCTTGTAGGGTGGTACAATCACGTAGTTTGTACGGGATCAAACCCCTAGTTTCTAAAAAGTAGAAGGTGAAGCTGAACCAAAAGATGATGCTTGAGTATTTGAATAAAATCTTTGCATCATCTGGTCCGCTCCTTGTCCCTGCCATCTTTTCTACTTTCCCCACTTTCCACGTCATCTAGGTTTTTGGTGTGCTGTTATTGAATGATACTTAGAACTAGTTTCCACGACCGAAGACTCAAGATCAGATAAGGATAATATTTGTTGGCAGGTTTGTTCCTCCTGTCAAACATGGATAAGCTTTTTCTTTATATAATACTCAGCTGATATCGCTCATCTGCGGTATATGAGGCATATGAGGACACTTGTGTAAGGAAAAGGCTGGTGATTTTTTTCTATAGGTTTGCCTTACAGTTTGAGTCTCTTTGCTGCCATGTGACTGCTCATCTTGTAAAAGTCCCAAGACAGAAGACTTCACGAGGACACTGTAAAAATATTGTATAATATAATTATAGTATGTAAAAACCTGTATACGATATACATAATATTGTATTACTAATAGCCAGGATTGCAGTAACACACAGAACACATGGTGTTAGTGAGAGTATAATTACAGATATATCACTGCTGCTCTCTACTGGCTAACATTGAAAATTAATTCACCATGCTAGAATATTGTAACGGTGGATTAAACCTGCACATCCTTGTTGTAAGGTGCGAGCCTGACACTGTACAGCAGTTTTAGCTGTTCCTACATTTTCTTTAACTGAAAAACCATACATTGTATGCATTGTAGTCTTCAGATGATGGACAAAATAGACAATGTTGGCCATTTTAGGCAATTTTTATTTTATGTATATGGACAGCTTTAGACTACCCATCATTAGACGTTATAGTAGCTCAACCGGGAGATTAAACTAGACCATGCTAGTTTAGGGCTTGGGCCTTAAAGGGGTTTTATATAATAGTGCTATTATATACTGTATGTAACATGACAAGTAGAACAGGTACTCACCCTTTCCATATTCTGTGAGGGCTCTCAAGTAAAGCTGCATGAACGCTGGATGTTTGGGACCGCTGAACAGTTAAAAAAAGTTTGGGTTCTCATTTCTCCCGGTGAACTCTCATCAGAGCTCAGTGCTGCACCATGAGACTTTTTCTCACTTTGCTAGCAGTTATTTCACTGAGGTCACTGCAGTTCCGGGGCCCGGCTGGGAACACAGTCTCAGTGCCTGCGGGTACCTCGCTGATGTTACTGGTAGTCACTGAGACTGAACTCCCAGCAGCTCATTCATCAGTGGTTTTCAGCCTGGACGGTGGCATCTTGGCACCATCCAGGTTGAAAACAGTTTATCTCCAGACATGGATTATGGCGTGGGACAAAACGATGGACAGGTGAGTGATATGGTTGTTTATTACTTTTGTTTCATTACAGGAGACCATGACTTCAATGGAATGGACGTCAGGTGATTGTAACTGTGTTTGCTATTTTTAAATAAAAAAGTAAAAGTGTGTTTTTTTATTTCAAATAAAGGACTTTATTCTGGCTGTGTGCTTATTTACAATAAAACTATAGGATTAGTAATGGATATGTGTCTTATAGATGCTTCTCCATTACTAAGCCATGGGCTTGAAGTCACCAGACAATACAAAGGTGACATCAACTCCACAAATATGAACCCCACTTGCCACTACCACAGGGCAAGTGGAAAAAGCTGGGCAAAGCGCCAGAATTGGTGTATCTAATAGATGTGCCTTTTCTGGGCGCCTCCCAGCTGCTATTTCTTGGCTTGGGGCGACAATATCCATGGCTCTTTACCAGCCTAAAAATACCAGCCCTCAGCTGTCTGCTTTAGCTTGGCGGGTTGTCAAAAATGGGGGGACCCCATGCCATTTTTTTATAAATTATTTATTTAAATAATTTTAAAAAAGTTGTGGGGACCCATCTATTCCTGATAACAAGTCTTGCTAATGCTGACAGCTGAGGATTGCAGCCCGCAGCTGTCAGTTTTGCCTGACTTATTATCAAAAATACAGGTAAACCAAAGCCATTTATTTTTAATTATTTAGAGTGCAGGTGGCGGCTGATGAAATCTGTCATCAGTCACCGCCTGCTCTAACTGTTATTAATTGTTATTAGCCCTATCAGCAGACACCAGTGACCAGAGGTAAACGTTTTATCTCTGATCACATCTGCGGGCTCATGCTGTCATTTGACAATCCAAGAATCACGGCTGTCTGTCCGGTGGCAATGATTTTACCGCTGATCAGAGGCAGTGTTTTCCGCTCTCTAATGCACATGACAGCACTACAAACACCCAGTGCATCACACTGTAATACTGAGGGTTACTGCAGAGTAACACAAACTCCACTAGATGGCAGCACAGTTGAAAATGAGCTGAATATCCTGCAATGAAGCAGACCAGCAGTAGTACAGCAAAGCAACCACTAGGTGGCAGTGGAATAGTCAGAGAGCTGAGTCGATACTAGAGAATAAAACAGTACAAAGGAGGAATCCAAAACACAGAGTCAGAAGAGAGCAAAAGGTCAGTGCCGGTCAAATAGCTGAGCTAACAGATTGGAGAGGGACGAGCTAAAGTCAAATACCAGGGAATATCCAAACACGCAGGGAAATAAGGAGCAGGGTCAGGTAGGAGGAAGGTCAACAGACACAGGTAGGGTCAAATGAACGCAGTAGGACAGGTCAGGAATGCACCAGAGCCAGCTAAACACGCAGAAGGTAAGCAGTATAACTGGCACTGAACACAGGTTGCAGTACAGAGATATAGCAGACCGGACACAGGAATGAGGCAGGGAAGATTAATCTCTGACATGACCAGACTGGGAAAGGAGAGACAAGATAAAAACCTGGCCTCAATCATGACAGTACCCTCTTCTCAAGTGGGGCCAACGGACCCCCAGGTTTTCCAGGAAAACGTATATGAGAGGCACGAACCAACTGATCAGCATGAAGTGATCGCACCGGGACTCAAGATCGATGTCACACAAAATAGTGAATGAATATTTCCTACATGTCTACTTTATATCAGCACAATTTTGGAACCAAAATTTTTTTTTGTTAGGAAGTTATAAGGGTTAAAAGTTGACCAGCGATTTCTCATTTTAATAACATTTATTTTTTTAGGGACCATGTCACATTTGAAGTCACTTTGAGGTGTCTATATGATAGAAAATACCCAAAAGTGACACCATTCTAAAAACTGAACTCCTCAAGGTGGTCAAAACCACATTCAATAAGTTTATTAACCCTTCAGGTGCTTCACAGGAATTTTTGGAATATTTTTTAAAAAATGAACATTTAATTTTTTTTCACAAAAAACTTACTTCAGATCCAATTTTTTTTATTTTACCAAGGGTAACAGGACAAATTTGGCAGCAAATATTGTGCAATTTATCCTGAGTATGCTAATACCTCATATGTGGGGGGGGAACCACTGTTTTGGCCCATGGCAAAGCTCGGAAGGGAAGGAGCGCGGTTTGATATATCAATGCTAAATTGGCTAAAATTGAGATCAGACACCATGTTGCATTTGGAGAGCCCCTGATATGCCTAAACAGTGGAAACCCTTCTAACACCTACCCCAACACACCCTAACCTAAAACCAACCCTAGCCATAACCCTAACCACAAACCTAACCCTAACACACCTCTAACACTAATTCCAAACCTAACTCTAATCCCAACTTTAACTCTAATCCCAACCCTAACCCTAATCCCAACCCTAACCCTAATTCCAACCCTAGCCCTAATCCCAACCCTAACCCTAATCCCATCCCTAACTCTAGCGCCAACCCTAACTTTAGCCCCAACCCTAACTTTAGCCCTAACCCTAACGCTAATGGGAAAATGGAAATAAATACATTTGTTTATTTTATTATTTTTCCTTAGCTAAGGGGGTGAAAAAGGGAGGTTTGATTTACTATTTATAGTGGGTTTTTATAGCGAGTTTTTATGTTTGGCAGCTGTCACACACTAAAAGATGCTTTTTATTGCAAAAAATAGTTTTTGCATCACTATGTTTTGAGAGTTATAATTTTTCCATATTTTGGCCCACAGAGTCATGTGAGGTCTTGTTTTTTGTGGGACGAGTTGACGTCTTCATAGGTACCACTGTCAGGCACATGACATTTTTTGATCGCTTTATATTGTGATTTTTAGGAGACAGAATGAGCAAAAACTAGCAGTTCATGAATTTCTTTTGGGGGGTATTTACACCGTTCCGTGTGTGGTAAAATTGATAAGGCAGTTTTATTCTTCGGTTCAGTACGATTACAACGATGCCTCATTTATATCATTTTTTTATGTTTTGGCGCTTTATACAATAAAAACTATTTTATCTAAAAAAATTATTTTTGCATCGCTTTATTCTGAGAGCTATAACTTTTTTATTTTTTCGCTGATGACGCTGTACAGGGGCTTGTTTTTGTGGGACGTTTTCAGAGGTACCACATTTATTTATATCCGTCTTTTAGATCGCGTGTTATTTCACTTTATGTTCGGTGGTATGATGATGCATTGTTTTTTTTGCCTTGCTTTATGTTTTTTTTATGGTGTTCACTAAAGGGGTTAACTAGTGGGACAGTTTTATAGGGTGGGTCGTTACGGATGCGGGAATGCCAAATATATGTTATTTTATTGTTTACATTTTTTTTCATTAAAATATTTATTTATGGAATAATTATTGATTTTTTTTATTTTTTTTAAATATTTTTAGAATTATTTTTTAAAAATTTTTTAATTTAATTCTTACTTTTACACATTGTCCCACTATGGGACACTTATTTTGTGCAGGCTGATCGCTTCTATAGCATGCTGATCGGCATGCTATAGAAGCTGTCAGCGCTGCAGGGATTTTACACTGGCCTGTGAGACTTCCTGACATGCACTGCGCATGACAGGAATTCTCTGAGCTCTGGAGACCCGGATGTCATCATGACGACATCGGGTCTCCATGGCAGCGATCATGATGTAGATCATGATACAGAGCTGACAGCCCCTCTGCCTGCTCCCAGAACGCTGTGATCATGTTTGATCGCAGTGTACCGGGGGTTACAGTGGCGGGAGCGGTCTGTGTACGCTCCTGGCACATAGTGCCAGGTGTCAGCTGTGAGAATCAGCTGACACCCGGCCGCGATCGGCCACACTCTCCCCGTGAGCGCCGCCGATCGCCTATGATGTACTATCCCGTCCAGGGTCAAAAAGGCCCAGGTCACAAGGACGGGATAGTACGTCAAAGGTCAGAGATGGGTTAATTCCAACATGATTTTGTTACATTATAGTTAAAACAATGAAGTACATAAAACAATAAATTAATAGGTGCTGCTATGTGTTGCGGGTCTTTACAGATCAATACAGCAAGCACGTATATGAGCACTGTTATGCTTTGGTAGCTGAGGAGAACAGGAGCAAAAAAACCGCATAGGCAGCCAAACACCAGAGAGGTTGGAAACTAATAGGTTGCAGACCCCTAAACTAACCGCACAACTAGAATCAGCCGTGGGACGTTCCTACGGTGCCCTAGACGCCTCGTCACAGCCGGAGAGATAGCTATCCCTGAAGATGGAAAGAGGAAAGCTAACTGCCCCGGAGTAGACCCCAAAAGAGAAGGAAGCCCCCAAACATATAATGGCGGTTAGACAAGTTGAAAAAACGAACACAGACAGAAAATAGATTGAGCAAACGCTAGGGCCCAAAACTGTCTAGATAGGACAGCACAGGAGAGAATACTGTCTGCAACCCAAAAAAACCCTAGGAAAAACTCCAACACTTCTGAATCCAAAAATACTGAGACCACACGGTCTCGACCACCTATATCAGATCCCTGGTGTGGACACGCAGCTACCCAGCAGTAAAATATCACAAGAACTGAGCAAATGAACAAATACAAAAAGAGAACGGAGACCAGCCAAAACCCCCAAAGGGGACCCGGCTGAACACAAAAAGCAATGCAGCAAAAAAAAAAGCAAGGAAATTCAAACCACAGTAAAAAAAACTGAAAGAGACTTATCTGAATGCAAGCAGGAGACAGCAGAAAAGCAAGCTGAATTCCAACCTAGACCAGGAAGAACAATTGATCACCGGAAAGGACCATGGGAGGTCAGCTCACTTATATCAGGCCAGTCCGTACCACCTGATAACCAATCGTCAGTTGCAGGTGGTGGATTTTTGCTGTTCAACATAGGTTCAATACCCTCAGCAACTACCAGAGGGAGCTTCAGCTCCGAAGTCGTCTCAACACGTTCACAACAGAGCACACTTTGCTAACATTGAAACTGTAATCCAAAAATAGAAAAAGTTGCTTATTTAATACTAAAGTCCCACACCTATAATAGCCGCATAGCATTTGCTCCCACCAACTGACTGTAGTTCATATAAAATAGAAAACGACACATCGAGTTGTTTTTCCTTATAATTTATCCAAAAATATTTAATCTAGTATGTATATAAAAGTAATAGAAATAAGTTTGCAGTATATTTACCACTGTGAACAAATCATCCAGAGTGCGGTATGGGCTTGAGCAAGCTTCCGACTTGCAGACAGATCCTGGTTGTGGGTGATCCCTGTGCGTTCACTTCCATAGATTGAGCAGGGGAGCAGAGACACTGACAGACTATGAAGCAAACACGCCTGCCATGCCTCCGGCCTGAAAGTGGGTACAATGAATTGTACACAGCACAATATTGGTGGACTGGGACTGTTTGTCAGGTGCTAGGGTGTGGAGAAGCAGCATCTCGCCCATAGCCACTGCTTTGGGCACCTTACAACTTGCGTAGTCGGCAGGATTCAGAGTCCTTGCACAGAGTAAGTGGAGAAACCCCTGAAAAAGTTAATATGAGGTCTGTTGAGTGACAAAAGATGGCAGACAAAGGCATAAAAATCATAATGGGTCTCTGCTCGTCGTGGGCATCTATTAAGCAAAATGGAATGAAAGCCCATCTGACGAAAGAAGTGGTCTGTATAGAGAAGACATCACTGTTGTGAATGGGTTTGAGATGAGTTCTGAGCAGAGGCTCCCTCTGGTGGTTACAAGCGGTGCTAGTGAAGATTGTGAGGACTGGGAATCAGGTGTTACTGACTGGTCTTATATAAGGGAGTCATTTTCCCATCAGGGTTGCCGGTGATCAATTGTTCTGGTCTGAATCCTTCATTCCAGTTTCCCTTGTAGCCTGCTGTGTCGTGTCTGCATCTCCTGCTTACAGATAAGACTTTTGCTTCTTTTGTGTTTGTGCTATATTTTTGCATTTTGTCCTGCACTTCTTTGGGGGCCTTCAGGGTCCCCTCCGGGGGCTTCTGCCCTCTCAGTTTAGTTCAGCCACTGAGTTTTGTTCTTTTGCTTTTTCCAGTTTTTTCAGTGGCTGCTGTTTTTATTTTGTTACACCAGAGAACTAATTTAGGTGATAGCGGTCGTGTGATTTCAGGTGATTTTGAAATTAGTAGAGTTGGTGCTTTTCAGGGTTTTCTGGGATTGCAGTAAGTACCCTTCCTATCCTTTTCTATTTAGATAGTTTGGGCCCCAGCGTTTGCTCATACTATTTTCTTTCTGTGTCAGTATTTCCTCTTATCTAACCGCCATTACATGTTTGGGGGCTTTCTGTTATCTTTGGGGTTCTGCTCCGGGGCAGATAGCTTTCCTATTTCTATCTTTAGGTGTAGTTAGTTTCTCAGGCTGTGACGTGGCGTCTAGGACCAACGTAGGAACGCTCCACGGCTGCCTCTAGTTGTGGTGGTTAGTCAGGGTACTGCAATCTCATAGATTCCAACTGCTCTGGTGTATTGCCTTTTTTACCTGCACTCCTCAGCTACCGAAACATAACAGTATCACCGGCCTAAAAATTGAAATTGTATGGTACTCACAGAAGGAAAAAAAATATTGTGAAAGAAAAAAAAGGTTGTCAGAGTTGTCAGAGATATTTTTCTGTTTGTTGCATTTTTTTTTTTTTCCTCTGTATCTCTGGGTGCTGGGGAGGATCTTTTCTCCCAATGGAGTTTGCACAGTTGTCTGGCCGTGTGGATCAGCTTGCCACTGAGGTTCAGAGTATTGCTGCATATCTTGCTAGGTTGCCTGTTGTGGAACCTAGGATCCCCATGCCAGATTTGTTTTTAGGGGATCGAGCTAAGTTTCAGAATTTCAAAAATAATTGTAAATTGTTTTTTGCCTTAAAATCTAAGTCCTCAGGAAACGCAGCGCAGCAGGTTCAAATTATTATCTCTCTCCTGCGCGGCGATCCTCAGGATTGGGCTTTTTCCCTGATACCTGGGGATCCTGTTTTGAGTGATGTTGATGCGTTTTTTAAGGCTTTGGGGTTATTGTACGATGAGCCTAATGTCACTGATCAAGCTGAAAAAACCTTGTTGGCATTAAATCAGGGGCTTGATGACGCTGAGTTATACTGTCAGAGATTCCGTAGGTGGGCAGTCCTGACCAAATGGAATGACGACGCTTTGGCGGCCCTTTTCCGGAAGGGTCTGTCAGATAATGTAAAGGATGTTATGGTGGGATTCCCTGTCCCCTCTGGTCTCAATGATTCTATGTCATTAGCGATTCAAATTGACAGACGTTTGCGTGAGCGGAGAAGTATGCGTGGAATGGTGTTGCCTTGTGAACCAGCTTCTGAACCCATGCAGTGTGATAGAGTGGTGTCTGGGGCACAGAATCTTGAGTTTCAAATGCGCAATGGGTTATGTTTCTACTGTGGTGATGCCTCTCATGCATTTCAGTCTGCCCTAAGCGGGGAAGACGTTTTGCACGCTCAGTTGTCTTGGGTAGTGTTCAGACTAAGTTTTTATTAACTGTCACTCTGATATGCTCTCTGTCCTCATTTTCTGCTCAGGCTTTCGTTGATTCTGGAGCAGCTATTAACCTGATGGATTATGATTTTGCTAAACGTTGTGGGTTTCCCTTGATACCCCTACAGAAGTCTATTCCCCTACTGGGGATCGATTCTACCCCTTTGGCTGAGAATAAACCCCAGTTTTCTACTCAGGTGATAATGAGGGTTGAACCTGATCACCAGGAGTGCTGCAAATTTTTGGTTCTATATAATCTGCATGACATTATCGTGCTGGGTTTCCCTTGGTTACAGTCTCATAATCCTGTTTTGGATTGGAAATCTGTGTCTGTAACCAGTTGGGGCTGCCAATGTGTTAATACCAACACTCCTGTTTTTTCTGCCTCCCCCAGGCTCAGGATGTTCCTGACTTTTTGTTTGATTTTTCTGATGTGTTTAGCGAAAGTAAATCTGCATCCTTGCCTCCCCATAGGAGCTATGACTGCGCTATTGAATTAGTGCCGGGTAGTAAATTCCCTAAAGGTCGCCTTTTTAACTTGTCTGTACCTGAACATGACGCTATGCGGTCTTATATCAAGGAATCATTGGAGAAGGGTCATATCAGACCATCCTCTTCACCCTTAGGTGCCGGTTTTTCTTTGTGGCCAAAAAAGATGGTTCATTAAGGCCGTGTATTGATTATCGTCTCTTGAACAATATTACTGTGAAATATCAATACCCGTTACCCTTGATTTCTGACCTGTTTTCCAGGGTGAAAAACGCTACTTGGTTTAAAAAGCTTGACCTCAGGGGGGCGTATAACCTTATTCGCATTAAGCACGGGGATGAATGGAAGACGGCATTCAATACCCCTGAAGGGCATTTTGAGTACCTAGTGATGCCCTTTGGGCTCACTAATGCTCCTTCCGTCTTCCAGTCCTTCATGAATGACATTTTCAGGGATTTTGTGGACAAATTTCTGATTGTTTATTTGGATGATATCTTGATTTTTTCTAATGACTGGGACTCTCATGTGAAACATGTTCGAACTGTATTCCAGATTTTGAGAGAGAATGCTCTGTATGTGAAGGGATCAAAGTGTCTTTTTGGCGTACAGAGGATCTCATTTCTGGGATTCATTTTGTCCCCATCTGTTATTGAAATGGACCCGGTCAAGGTTCAGGCCATCTGTGATTGGGTCCAACCTACTTCATTAAAGGCTCTTCAGAGATTTTTGGGTTTTGCCAATTTTTATCGTAAATTTATTGGTAATTTCTCGGTTATTGTTAAACCATTAACTGATTTGACCAGAAAGGGTTCTGATGTGGTGAATTGGCCTCCTGAGGCAGTCTCTGCATTTCAGGAACTTAAGCAGAGATTCACTTCTGCTCCTCTTCTACGGCAGCCTGATGTTTCTCTGCCATTTCAGGTGGAGGTTGATGCCTCTGAAATTGGGGCAGGTGCCGTTTTGTCCCAAAAAGATCCAGAGACCTCTAAAAGTAACCCTTGTGCCTTTTTCTCTCGAAAATTTTCTCCTACTGAACGTAATTATGACGTAGGTAATCGGGAGTTATTGGCCATGAAGTGGGCTTTTGAAGAGTGGAGACATTGGCTGGAGGGAGCCAAACATCAGGTGGTGGTCCTTACGGACCATAAGAATCTGGTCTATCTGGAATCTGCCAAGCGACTCAATCCTAGACAGGCCAGGTGGGCCTTGTTTTTCACACGTTTTAATTTTGTGGTTTCCTTTCTTCCTGGCACTAAGAATGTTAAGGCGGATGCCCTCTCGAGGAGTTTCCTTGCGGACTCTCCTGAGTTATCTGATCCTTCTGTTATTTTGAAAGAGGGTGTAGTTCTTTCCGCCATCTCGCCCAATTTGAGACTTGCTCTGGAGGGGTGTCAGGAGGATAGGCCCGAGCGCTGCCCTGTTGGAAAATTGTTTGTCCCGAACCAATGGAAAAAGAGTGTGATGTCTGAGATTCATTGTTCCGCATTGGCTGGGCATCCCGGAATTTTTGGTACCAGAGACTTGGTTAGTCGGTCCTTTTGGTGGCCTACCTTGTCTCGTGATGTCAGGGAATTTGTGCAGTCCTGCGGGACTTGCTCTCGCTCCAAGCCTTGCTCTCGCTCTAGTGGTTTGTTGATGCCATTGCCTGTGCCCAAGAGACCATGGACCCATATCTCTATGGATTTCATTTCCGATCTTCCTGTTTCTCAGAGAATGACCACCATCTGGGTAATTTGTGATAGGTTTTCCAAAATGATACATCTTGTGCCATTACCTAAGTTGCCTTCCTCCTCTGAATTGGTGCCGTTGTTCCTTCAGCACGTGGTTCGTTTACACGGCATTCCTGAGAACATTGTGTCTGACAGAGGAGTCCAGTTTGTTTCCAGATTTTGGAGGACTTTTTGTTCTAAACTGGGTGTTCAATTGTCTTTCTCCTCGGCATTTCATCCTCAGACCAATGGTCAAACTGAGAGAACAAACCAGACATTGGAGACTTATCTAAGATGCTTTGTGTCTGCTGATCAGGATGACTGGGTCTCTTTTTTGCCTTTGGCTGAGTTTGCTCTTAATAATAGGGCTAGCTCTGCCACTTTGATGTCTCCGTTTTTCTGTAATTCTGGGTTTCACCCTCGATTTTCTTCAGGACAGACGGAGGCTTCTGTCTGTCCAGGTGTTGACTCTGTTGTGGAGCGTATGCAACAGATTTGGGACCAGGTAGTGGAGAGGTTGTCCCTCTCTCAGGAGAAGGCCCAGCGGTTTGCTAACCGGCATAGGACTGATGGTCCTCGGTTTAAAGTGGGGGCTTGGTCTGGTTGTCCTCAAAGAATATTCCTATGAGAGTAGCATCTCCTAAATTTAAGCCTAGGTTCATTGGACCATGGAGATTCTTAATCCTGTTTCTTTTCGTTTGCTTCTTCCAGGGACATTTAAGATCCATAACGTGTTCCACAAGTCCTTGTTGAAGAGGTTTGTTGAGCCAGTGGTTCCTGCTGCTGTGCCTCCTGACCCTGTTTTGGTTGAGGGCAATCTGGAGTATGTGGTTGAGAAAATATTGGATTCTCGTTTTTCTAGACGGAAACTCCAGTATTTGGTTAAATGGAGAGGTTATGGTCAGGAAGACAATTCTTGGGTGTTTGCTTCGGACATCCATGCTAGGAGACTTATCCGTGCGTATCATAGAACTCATCCTGACCGACCTGGTTGCTCAAATGAGGGTTCGGTGACCCCTCCTCAAGGGGGGGGTACTGTTGTGAATGGGTTTGAGATGAGTTCTGAGCAGAGGCTCCCTCTGGTGGTTACAAGCGGTGCTAGTGAAGATTGTGAGGACTGGGAATCAGGTGTTACTGACTGGTCTTATATAAGGGAGTCATTTTCCCATCAGGGTTGCCGGTGATCAATTGTTCTGGTCTGAATCCTTCATTCCAGTTTCCCTTGTAGCCTGCTGTGTCGTGTCTGCATCTCCTGCTTACAGATAAGACTTTTGCTTCTTTTGTGTTTGTGCTATATTTTTGCATTTTGTCCTGCACTTCTTTGGGGGCCTTCAGGGTCCCCTCCGGGGGCTTCTGCCTCTCAGTTTAGTTCAGCCACTGAGTTTTGTTCTTTTGCTTTTTCCAGTTTTTTCAGTGGCTGCTGTTTTTATTTTGTTACACCAGAGAACTAATTTAGGTGGTAGAGGTCGTGTGATCTCAGGTGATTTTGAAATTAGTAGAGTTGGTGCTTTTCAGGGTTTTCTGGGATTGCAGTAAGTACCCTTCCTATCCTTTTCTATTTAGATAGTTTGGGCCCCAGCGTTTGCTCATACTATTTTCTTTCTGTGTCAGTATTTCCTCTTGTCTAACCGCCATTACATGTTTGGGGGCTTTCTGTTATCTTTGGGGTTCTGCTCCGGGGCAGATAGCTTTCCTATTTCTATCTTTAGGTGTAGTTAGTTTCTCAGGCTGTGACGTGGCGTCTAGGACCAACGTAGGAACGCTCCACGGCTGCCTCTAGTTGTGGTGGTTAGTCAGGGTACTGCAATCTCATAGATTCCAACTGCTCTGGTGTATTGCCTTTTTTACCTGCACTCCTCAGCTACCGAAACATAACACATCACATTGTGAGCGGTGCCCACCCCAGATGGGCATAGCGGAAGAAGAAACTCACCCGTTAGTTAGTTAGAAAAGGGAAATGGGTGAAGACTCCCAAGAAATGGGCAGGTGACTCACAAGTAGCCCCACCCCGGAACAGGTGAGGCAGCAGAGAAGTACACCCATGGCAGAGCGGGCTGGTGCCATTGTTGGAGAACAAGGAGAACACTGCGCAAGTCGAGATGGTGCAGCGGATGGTGAGAATCTCACAGCCCCTCAAAGAGATGTGCGTTCAGGAGGCAGCCAAATTCCATGGCTGCTGATACACAGTATGAGTAAGAGGACTCGATCCCCACCCCCCAAAGAGGCAGGATGGATAGCACATGTGTTGACCAGGAGATATGGCTGGAAAAAAAATGGGTGCGGAATGAACTGGGAGGTCCCAGGAGAGGAGCAGTTGCGGGCCAGATGACCAATGGTCTAATTCAGTTTTTCAATTCTAGTTGGGGATAAGGCTTCATCCAGAGGTTGGAAACGGGGACAGAGTGCATGTTAACGTCGATTCCATACATTTTCAACGTACCACCCAGCTATGGTACAGAATGACTTTTGGTAAAGGGGACATGCCTAGGGGGTGGTATGGGGTGGCGGTCACCCTGATCCCCCCGAAGAAGACTGGGTGGTGGTAGAAATCCAGGAGGCTGTGCAACCACAGAGGCAGTGGCCTTACCTCAAGCGAGGACTACTATGTACAGGCCACCGAGCCCCGTTCTTCAGCAGGCAGCTGCAGTGCCGCAAGCAAAGGCCATAATACTCAAGTATATGAAGTAACTCATCTTGTAGGATACTTACATATAGCTCAGCATTGAGACTACCATCGATCCTTGTCAAGTATCCAATGCCTTTAGCTGTGAAACAGCCTCATATCATCCACCAAACTTGACAACTCCTTCAATTTCTAAATCTTTTAGCCCAATTTTCTTTTCTTTCTTCCAGACTTATTTGCACCCATCAGAGCCTATCCTATTCACTTTTGTCTCATTGCTCCAAATCACCTGTTTCCAACCTTCTACTGTTCACTTTTCTTACTTTTTTGCAATCTAGAGCCCACACTTCATTTGATAATATGAAAGTCAAGGCTACTCCAACTTTTTTTCAGGCCACCATCCCAGACTTGTGTAACAGACTTGGCACAGTGTTTGTATGAATGTCTGTGATCTCAGTATTACGAAGCATAGAAGCCACCTCCTCTGTCATAACTAATAGACCTTGTGATGATCTGACTTGTTGACTTCTATATTTTGCCTGGATATCCACCTCTTGGCTTTTGAATGGATGGACAGTTTCATTTTGGATTCTTCCAACTGTCATGTCACTCAAATGATGCAGTTTGGCAATTTTTTTCGCTGAGAGATCACTATTGATGAGTTGGAAATCTTTCTTGGGAAATCTTCTTCATGGCTGCTTCTCAATTCGAACCAGTGACCTTTCGCTTGGGAATGAACCTAATTAAACATTGAGCTCTTAGGTAATGTGAGAACAGGTTGTTCTTTGTAGTATACAGGAAGAAATATATTTTTCCACCACCAGGAGCAAAACAGTAACAATGCAGTGACATGACAAGAATCTGTATAACTAATCATATGCTAAAAATTTGCAAGTCAAATTTATCTATGATATAACCAAGATGATTGTCTATAAAATGATGCTAGTTTCACATTCGAAGCAGTAGTGGATGGTGAGATACGGAGCCTGAAAGTCAAAAGTTCAACATTGTTACCCTTTTGCTCTTTAGTGTATTTGGTCTGGTCATGGTTAAAGATGGGAAGATACCTTGATGTTCGGGTCTGGCTGATAACTTACACAAAGTTTGGGTTCAGGTACCAGAACAGTACTCGGACTCAAACCCAGACCCCATTCACTTGACTGGGGGGACCGAACATCCAGTGTTTGCCATGCTGTCTTCACCACTGGTCAGAAAGCTGCAGTTCAAATGACAGCGTGAGCCCACAGCTATGATCAGAGGTATAAAGTTTACCTCCGGTCATTGGTGTCTGCTAATGAGCCTACCGCTCCCATCAGTAAACGCCTGCTGCCGCTAATAAGAGTGAGAGCAGGAGCGGCTGATGGAAGCTGTAAATAAATAATTTAAAAAAAAAGTGGCGTGGGTTATTTTTGATAACCAGCCAGGCAAAACTCACAGCTGGGGACTGCAACCCTCAGCTGTCAGCTTCAGCAAGGCTGGTTATCTAGAATAGAGGGGTCCCCATGTTAGGGTTGGTAGATCGCACTAAATAAAATATAAAAATATAGTGCGATCGCAACCCGGGGTCCACTGTGCAGAGATGTAACCTTCTGCTAGTGTGAACAATGACAGAAGAAAACAACAAGCATTCACCTTAAACACACTGAGTTAACACTATACAGTGTAATCGGAACACTGAGTACCAAGCTCAGTTGCTTCACAGAGAGGTACTGTCCAAGTATGCAAAGTACTACACCCTGTTAACGTCTCAGGGAACTTAGCACGTACATTGAGCTAGCTCTGCGACTAAACGGTGCTAACCGCACACACGAATGAAGCAGATGCTGAGCCAATAGAAAGGCCTCTTATGAGGCTAGGTACAATATGTTGTTGCCTTTATAGAGAGATATAGCAAAAGGGTTGAGCTTGCTCTGTAACTGAACTGTGTTAACCGCACACACAACGAAACAGATGCAAAGCTAAGCGGCAAGATACCCAGTCCTGTTACTGCTGAACCTGTACCTGACTGGTACCCTAAACATATAGCAGGCTAGTGACTCAGGCGTGGAGTCATGGGTACGAAATCGCAGAAGTGTGTTACCTGCCTGCCTATGTGTACAATCTTTGACCACAGACAGACACTAGAAAACGTACAGAGTAGTAGAGTATCCACCCACATACACCAAGCATAAATGACACTAGCGTGCCCACGTGCACTTCTGAGAGCCTTTTATACGCTAGGCTCCACCCCAAACACTCACGCCCAGTCGGTCGAGGCATCGCTCGCAGGACAATCAGGATCTACCACATCACCAGAGCAGCTAACGTCTGACCACCAATAAGAAGACCCCCACATCATGGACATGCTCAGTAAGGTGATCTCTGGACTTAGATTCCAGAGCACAAGACTGCGCTGTATATCACTGGTTACTAAAGACTTGGCTGGAGAGCCAACGGTACCCACATGTATACCATGAGCCTGATCAAGATGCTGGGACCAAATGTTTGTGCTGACCAACAATCACAGTGGCCAGACTTGAATGGTAGATCACAGTTCCAGATAATGCTTGGGATATATTCTGCGCAGTGGAAGAATCCCGACACCTAACACCCCATGGTGTATTTAAGTAAATAATTTTAAAAAAATGGCTTGGGTTCCCCATTTTTGCGAACCAGCCATGCTAAAGCAGACAGCTGGGGGCTTGTATTCTCAGGCTGGTAAGGGGTCATGCATATTGCACCCCCAGCTTAAAAATAGCAGCCTGCAGCCACCCAGAAAAGGCCCATCTCTAGTCATGGTGTGACAGTATTTGTTCCTTGTATGTGGTACTATTGGTCATTTTAAAAAATCTATGTGACATTTAAAGAAAAGTAAAAAATATATATACCTAAAAAGAGTATTGGGTATTTTAAGTAGTAGATTAGGGCCCTGCCAAAAGAGTTGCGGTAAAAAAGGCTGAAAAAATCTTTTAGCCAAAACAAAAGGTGATAGCTATGTATGTGATCTGGTGTTCAGTAGGAACTGTTAATGTGTGATTGGCGAGGATGCGGTGCAGAAGTGTAATTTTTCCAAGAGTGAGTGGTGGAACTGCAGAAGGTTTGTGGGGTGGAGGCGGAGCTGGGGTGGAGCCTGTGCTAAGTCTCAAGAGGCCCGAAAATTTTGCGAGTATGGGGCCCTGAAATTCCAGGTGGCAGCCCTGCATGTATACAGGTAAAACAAAAGTACTTGAAGCAAATGGATGAACAGTTTATAAAACAGCATGTGTTAAAAACCAGCCTGCTATCCAGTCTTATAAATGCAACTGACTAATGCTGGGGTGCGAGTCTTTAGTATCTTGGGGCTGAAAACAAGTGCCAGATAATCCTTCTTACCAGCAATGCTATCACGAAGAGGATTAAAATGGTGGATGTGTGGTGCCACTGAGGGTCCAGTTGCCACAGAGGTATGCTCCTCAGCCAGAGGTGTGGTACTCCGCTCTCGAGTAAGAAGGGGACACTGCCAGGTACCCACACATAGCCTAAACACCAACCTCTCCAGGCCAGGGAGGGATTAGGTACAAGGGGGGGGTGGGAAAAGTAGAGAAGGGGAGGAGTTAGTGAGTTGTCAAAGAACTAAGGTAGTGTGACGTTGGGCTAGGAGAGGAGTGTGGGTGAGAAAAGTAGAGAAGGGCAGGGCTTAGTGAGTGGTCAAAGAGACCACTGGTAGTGTGACAGTTGGAGCCAGGAGTGGAGTTGAGAGGAGCTGAAGGGAGTGCGGTTGGGGATATTGTTGGTGCTGGGAAACAGAACACAGAGGATGTCCCTGGACCAAGAGACGGTAGAGGAGAAGAAAGAAAAAGAACAGAAAAGAAGCTTGAGAGAGTGAGAAAAGGGGAAGAAGGGGTCCTAGGGCCCGGGAAGTGAGAAATCCCCATGGCACCCAATCCACGCTGATCGTAGTGGGGGAGGGACCAGACGCAGTAGGGGACAGGCCCCAGCCTAGGAGAAATAATGACCAGCTAGCAAACCGGAGGCTGTGGTAACTGATGTATACAGCCCCTTCGCACACATTCGTGAAAAGGCAGCCATAGGACCAAAGGGATTAGAGCCGTCGCCACAAGACTGAGGCCGCTGGCTTGGGACACTGTGGTGAGGTGCAGGGAGGAGAGGCGGGGCCCTTGGGGGTGTCTAGATGTTCTCTGAACACCAGTCTGTGAGGTAAGAGCTTCTTTTCCCAAAATGCACCATACAGAGTAAGGATAGGAAGAGCAGAGGAACAAAAAGCTAATGCCGATAAGTAGTTACTAGATGGCCCCTTCTGTACTGTAACAAACTCAAAATTAAATTTAATGCTGAAGGATGACTGACCCATATCACTAGGACAATAAAGTTATTTTTTTTAAAAAAAAAAAAAGTGTAATATTCAAGGGAGCACAAAATAAAATAAGGACAAAAAAATTATTTATTTATTCCCGGTGACGGTCCTCTTTAAGTAACTAGTGTTTTTTTCAAAATTTGCTGGAAAACAGAGACTAAAGAAAACGATTAAACAGTCGTTTCATAGAATTACATCTTGTCACATCCCAATGCACCTCTTAATGGATCAAGCACATAAGGCACCAGTTAAAACCGGTGTTCACTGAAAGTTATACAAAAGCCTGTCTATAAAATACATCAGATTCATTATGTTCTTGAATCATTTGAAATTTGCACATTGCTTCGTAAAGAAACGCTAACTCTTACCCCACAGTAAAAAAAAATTTTGGTGATTAGCACATTAATGTCTATCCATTACAGGCAGCACTTCTCTAACGTCAGCTTTCTGATCCTTTTTTAAAAGGCTACCAGATATTTTTTGTGAGTTTTATTGTTACAGTCTTTCTGCACCCTTTTAAACCTATTAGGTAAATTTATGCTACTTCATTTTTTTCATAGTTTTTATCGTTTTTTGAAACTGTGGTTTTTGTCCCTTTTTGGAAAATGTCTTGTTTTTTGCTTTAATAAACTTTATTATACGGCAACTGAAAACTTTATCAAAGTTTAACAAGAACTACAAGACAGATTTCTTCACCACAGGACTTTTTTATTCGTTTAACACTTACCTGGAAATTCCTGTTGTTTATTTAGCAAAATCTAGCTGCAGGTTCGCTTTAAATATCCTTTGAATGGGTCATCAACATTGAGATCGGGGTAATCCAAATTACGTTATGCTTTTCAGCAGACTTTGAGACACAATATCTCTAACAAATCCTTTTTTGCCAAGAAAAGCCCTGATTGGGCGACGTTACATTGAATATCTTCTGCATTTGGCGGGGTTGTTGGATTGTTTTTTCTAACCTTTTATCTGAACTTAACAGGCCAGGATTACAATTCACTAACACTATGATCTTCATTCTTAAGTTTTTGGACACTTTGTTTTTAAAACATCAGTAGGTACCTGGAAATTGATTTACATGTCAAGAAACTGTCAATACAATATGATTTTTTTTTTCAGGTTGCTTCTAAGGAATTCATTAACATATCTCGTTTAGTGATTAACTGGATTTGAAAACGCAAACCAGAACTAAAGATGGATGAAAAAGAAAACAAATTCCTAAATAAAGGTTTCCCCAGAAATTACTAAGCCCTCAGACATGCTCCAAATAATATAAAAGAATAGAAGGTGCAAGGACCCCACATTACACGTTTCACCTTTGATGAATGGAACACAAAATATACTCAATGCGGGCATCATAACAAGTTAGGTTTTCTAATATTAAGGAATTTAAACATTCTTTTTTATCTTGCTTTATCATCCCCGTCAACCTTCGTGACAAAACAATTCCCACAGATTTGGTTCTACTAGGAAAAACTGGTACAAACTTTTCTTAATACCCTAAATGATGAAAATGCCTATGCTTGATGTTCGCAAGCGTAATGTACAAGGGGGAACCATTTTTTTCACCCCCAAAGGGAATGGTATCAAAATTCATTGTTTTTTACCTGTGATTCTTCGTATAGATATATGCCTTACGTGTCCATGCCCTCTTGTACATGCGGGAAACCACCCAACAAATTATGACCGCATTTTGTAGCACAAGTTTCCCTTAAGGGAACACCTGAAACGCGTTGTGCGGGTCATGGGATTTTTTCTCCACTTGATGTCCTCTGAATTGCTTATGTGAATAAAGAACACAGTTTGTGGAGCTGAGTCTCTTATTTTGCATACTTACCTTTGCTCTACCATTTTGACCAAAAAATACAGCATTTCTCATTAAAATTTCAGTCTGGAGCACGGCTTTAGCTAGGAGAGTGGCAAAGAAATTAAAAACTGAAGCTCATGGGCTTTTGGATCCATAGGTTGGACACCCTTGAAACAAAGGGATTGAAATAGAGAGTATGAAATCCCGTTTTTTTTATAATTTCTAAATATATTTTTTCTTTCCATTTCTCTACAGACCGTATAGGTTGATCCCATTCCTTACTGCATCAGGGTTTTCTAGGGTATGTTTTCACGGTTCGTAACGGCAGCGCTTTGGACGCAGCACATCCGCTCTTTCCAAAGTGCTGCGGCTTTTTTTGTGCGGTTATTCCGCATGTGTTCATTGAACTATGCGGAATAACGCTTCCTATCATTGGACTGGATATTTACCTTGCGGAGACAGAGCGTTCCGCAAGATAAATAGAATGCGCAGTCTAGAAAGACGCGCCCATGTGGTCTCCACTTGGATGCCGGAGGCGGCCGTGCATGCATATGGAATGGGATTTCATGAAAAACCCACCACTATTTTTATAACATCTGGCCGCTGCGGATTGGACGCTGCGGCTGTATGCAGTGTCCAATCTGCGCGTTTACTGACCTTGTTGAAACATACCCCTTTTTCTTTATTGTATTTTTTGTTCTGGTTTTTCTCTTTTCTTTTTGCCTTTTTTTTTCTCTTAGTGGTTTTTCTTCCCCTTTTCCATTTTTTTCCATTTCCTTTCTATGTTTTCTATTTTTTACCTTGTTTACTTTTAGTCCATTCTTCTTTTTACCTAATGTCTATTTAATCCTCTAAAACTTCCTCCTCTTTTTTTTATGTTAATGTTCAAAACGTAGATCGTCCGAGCCTCTCATCAGCCAAATCAATTCATACTTTCATGACGAGGGTCAATAGCCCCAAAAAAGTGTTGCAAATTGAGATATGATTTGGGTTTTATCCCAAGTCAAATTTCAAGATCGTTAAAGGATTGACTGTGACTTGTAGGATCGCTACTTTTCCCAAAGGGGCGCTATGAGTTCAAGTCCTTTTTTTCTTAAGAGGCAATTTTTATATTAATATC
>JARQOD010000001.1:53143588-53183017 GCA_033576555.1 Oophaga sylvatica
ATGCAGCCTTACTTATAATGCACCCCCATATGTAGCCGTACTTATAATGCACCCCATATGCAGCCGTACTTATAATGCACCCCATATGCAGCCGTACTTATAATGCACCCCATATGCAGCCTTACTTATAATGCACCCCCATATGCAGCCGTACTTATAATGCACCCCCATATGCAGCCGTACTTATAATGCTCCCATATGCACAGTCCTTATAAATAAGCACCCCTTTAGCACTTATTTAATGCCTCCCCATATGCAGCCTACTTATAATGCACCCCATATGCGCCGTACTTATATACTGCACCCCTTAATATCCCAATACTATTATAATGCACCCCATATGCAGCGTATTATAATGCACTCCCCACTATATGTCACCTACTTATAATGCCACCCCATAGCAGCCTACTTATAATGCACCCCATATGCAGCCTTATTATAATGCACCCCATATGCAGCCGTACTTATAATGCACCCCATATGCAGCCTACTTATAATGCATCCATAGCCATCGTTACTTATAATGCACCCCCATATGCAGCCTTACTTATAATGCACCCCATAGCGCGTACTTATTAATGCACCCCATATGCAGCCTATTTATAATGCACCCCATAGCAGCGTTTCCTTACTATTATAATGCACCCCATATGCAGCCTTACTTATAATGCACCCCATATGCAGCTTACTTATAATGCACCCCCATATGCAGCCGTTACTTATAATGCACCCCATAGCAGCCGTACTTATATATGCACCCCATATGCAGCCTTACTTATAATGCACCCCATATGCAGCCTTACTTATAATGCACCCCATATGCAGCCTACTTATAATGCACCCCATATGCAGCCGTACTTATAATGCACCCCATATGCAGCCTTACTTATAATGCACCCCCATATGCAGCCGTACTTATAATGCACCCCATATGCAGCCTTACTTATAATGCACCCCATATGCAGCCTTACTTATAATGCACCCCTATGCAGCCTTACTTATTAATGCACCCCATATGCAGCCGTACTTATAATGCACCCCATATGCAGCCTTACTTATAATGCACCCCCATATGCAGCCTTACTTATAATGCACCCCATATGAGCCGTACTTATAATGCACCCCATATGCAGCCGTACTTATAATGCACCCCATATGCAGCCTACTTATAATGCACCCCATATGCAGCCTTACTTATAATGCACCCCATATGCAGCCGTACTTATAATGCACCCCATATGCAGCCGTACTTATAATGCACCCATATGCAGCTACTTATAATGCACCCCATATGCAGCCTTACTTATAATGCACCCCATATGCAGCCGTACTTATAATGCACCCCATATGCAGCCTTACTTATAATGCACCCCATATGCAGCCTTACTTATAATGACCCCATATGCAGCCTACTTATAATGCCACCCCATATGCAGCCGTACTTATAATGCACCCCATATGCAGCCGTACTTATAATGCACTCCCCATATGCAGCCTTTACTTATAATGCACCCCATATGCAGCCTTACTTATAATGCACCCCATATGCAGCCTACTTATAATGCACCCCATATGCAGCCGTACTTATAATGCACCCCATATGCAGCCTTACTTATAATGCACCCCATATGCAGCCGTACTTATAATGCAC
Source organism: Oophaga sylvatica (assembly GCA_033576555.1). Lineage (NCBI taxonomy): Eukaryota > Metazoa > Chordata > Amphibia > Anura > Dendrobatidae > Oophaga > Oophaga sylvatica. Next base: position 53,145,240 of record JARQOD010000001.1, read on the forward strand.
CCCCATATGCAGCCGTTACTTATAATGCACCCCATATGCAGTACTGTACTATATAATGCACTCCCCCATATGCAGCCTACTTATAATGCACCCCATATGCAGCCGTACTTATAATGCACTCCCCATATGCAGCCTTACTTATAATGCACCCCCATATGCAGCCGTACTTATAATGCACTCCCCCATATGCAGCCGTACTTATAATGCACCCCATATGCAGCCTTACTTATAATGCACTCCCCATATGCAGCCTTACTTATAATGCACCCCCATATGTCAGCCGTACTTATAATGCACCCCATATGCAGCCTACTTATATGCACCCATATGCAGCCTACTTATAATGCACCCCATATGCAGCCTTACTTATAATGCACCCCCATATGCAGCCGTACTTATAATGCACCCCATATGCAGCCGTACTTATAATGCACCCCATATGCAGCCTTACTTATAATGCACCCCATATGCAGCCGTACTTATAATGCACCCCATATGCAGCCGTACTTATAATGCACCCCATATGCAGCCTGTACTTATAATGCACCCCATATGCAGCCGTACTTATAATGCACCCCATATGCAGCCGTACTTATAATGCACCCCATATGCAGCCTTACTTATAATGCACCCCATATGCAGCCTTACTTATAATGCACCCCATATGCAGCCTACTTATAATGCACCCCATATGCAGCCTTACTTATAATGCACCCCATATGCAGCCTTACTTATAATGCACCCCATATGCAGCCTACTTATAATGCACCCCATATGCAGCCTACTTATAATGCACCCCATATGCAGCCTACTTATAATGCACCCCATATGCAGCCGTACTTATAATGCACCCCATATGCAGCCTTACTTATAATGCACCCCCATATGCAGCCGTACTTATAATGCACCCCCATTTTGCAGCCAGATACTTATAATGCACCCCATATGCAGCCTTACTTATAATGCACCCCCATATGCAGCCTACTTATAATGCACCCATATGCACCGTACTTATATGCACCCATATGCAGCCTTACTTATAATGCACCCCCATATGTAGCCTTACTTATAATGCACCCCATATGCAGCGTACTTATAATGTACTCCCCCATATGCAGCCTTACTTATAATGCACCCCATATGCAGTCGTACTTATAATGCACTCCCCCATATGCAGCCTTACTTAAATGCACCTCCATATGCAGCCGTACTTATAATGCACTCCCCATATGCAGCCTTACTTATAATGCACCCCCATATGCAGCCGTACTTATAATGCACTCCCCCATATGCAGCCTTACTTATAATGCACCCCCATATGCAGCCTTACTTATAATGCACTCCCCCATATGCAGCCTTACTTATAATGCACCCCATATGCAGCCTTACTTATAATGCACCCCATATGCAGCCTTACTTATACTGCACCCCCATATGCAGCCGTACTTATAATGCACCCCTTTACAAAAATAATAAATCCAGTACTCACCTCTCTTGCTCCGGCTCCTGCGCTGCTCACTGCTCTCCCTCTCAGCGTCTGACTGCCGGCGCCGGGCAGTGACGTCATCGCGCCCGCTGTCAGACGCTGAGAGGGGGATTATGGGAGAAGGAGCGCTCGCTCCTTCTCTCTCAATGCGGTCAGCTGTATTGGCTGGATGCCGATACAGCTGACCCTGCGATGGCGGCGGGGGGGCCCACTGCTGGCACCGGGCCCCCCACCGCCTGCTCAGGGGCCCCATAGCGGCTGGGCGGCAGAGCAGGGAGATTGATTCTCCCTGCTCTGCCGCAGAAAGTAACAGTTACAGTAGCGTAGCTCCAGGTGGGCCCCCTCCGAGCGCGGGGCCCGGAGCCACCGCCCCCTCTGCCCTCCCGGTAGCTACGCTACTGCTCTGTGGTGTTAGGACATGAGCCAAAATGCTTTCTGCCTCATGCTCAGCCGCCACTACATTTACCCAGTGCGAAGTTAGAGAGACATAACATCCCTGGACATGCTTACTTTTCCACATATCGGTGGTTAGATGGCATTGCACAGTGCACACCTGATTTTGTCCGCAACATATTCGTGCAGGGCATGGATGGCCTTCCTGGAAATCTAGTGTTGACTGGGAATCACATTCTGTGGAACAGCCATCACTAGAGTTGAGCGACTTTGGTCGGATTGCGTTTCGGACCACCTAACTGAAACAAAATTTGAGTCGGATGAAACTGATCCGACTAGGGCAAAAAAAGTAGGAGTTTCGTCCGAAACCCGACCCCAATGCAAGTCAATGGGGAATAAAAGTCGGCATTGAGTGGATGAATGACTCTTTTTTGATGCTTTTGGGTGAAATCTGCCTGAAAGAGACATCTTATGCCCTTACCCTAAGAGCAGCTTTTCTATCTTCTGAGCATTATTTTCCATTTAGAAGAAAATGTTAACTGAAAAAATAAGCTGAGCAGCAACCGTAGCTGGTTTAGTTTTAGCGATTTGGCAAGTTATGTGACTTATTTCGGTCTTTGGAGCTCATTAATTTGTCTTGTTTCAAGGCATATTTGCCAAAATCATTACTTTTCCTTTTTTTTGCCATGTCTATCCATCCGTAAACATAGAATTATGGATTTTAATTGAAGCCAATTCCACCCCCTTTATCACATTTTTTGGAATCCAACTTCACAGTCTTTTTTATCAACCAAGTAGTAGATGATTTATACTGAGCAAGAATAGGACTTCAGCCAAGGTCTGTGCTTAGGACTTACTGATTTGTGGTATTTGTAGTGATAGAAATGTGCTGAAACTTCCATAAAAGAGGAGGTGAGCTGTTCCTATCACCTGTTCTAAATGGTAGCATCTTATTTTATCTACATATAGGTATTTCCTGTGATTGCAATCCTGTCTGTAATGATTATAACTGCTATAAGGTCATCTATGCAGAACAGGAAGCATGAGTCTAGTATTAGCCTTAGTGACCTAGTTTAAAATTACAATATTTAAGGTTTCTTTTCATATAGTGACATTTTACAAAAAAAATTGACTTATATGTGTGATTTTAAAAAAAAAAATGCGTGATTCGAATTCGCTGACTTTCCAAATTTTCCCCATAAATAAATTTGCACTGATCTCAGTACTGAAAATAAGTTACACTGCAGAAAATATGTGGTTTCCAGTTTGCGCTTCCTCAGGAAAATACCACATACAGCTTACCTATAGGTAATGCTATAGGTAAGCTGTATGTGGTATTTTCCTGAGGAAGGGGTGGTATTCGCCCTGAAACGCGTAGATTAAACCACTTCTTAACTGCTACGACGTCTTAGAAATCTATGATTTGGGCAGCGCGGACTGGAATCCACATCTTTTCTGCAGTGTATTGTATTGTCGGGTCGCTGACCGACCTGTGGATCTGCAGCAGCCTCTCCTACATGTGCTTTAACCACCTAATACCAGGTGAGCAGCTTCCTACTTAAAAAGTGCTAACTTACTATCGGATAAGACCCTATTGCGCTTTGTTTCTACCTTGCTTTATCTACTGGAAAAAAGTGAGAGAGAGATTTCTATATTATTATTATTATATTATTATAGATTTTTATAGCGCCATTTATTCCATGGCGCTTTACATGTGAAGAGGGGCAAATATAGACAAGTACAGTAAACATGAGCAATACAAGGCACACACAAGTACAGAAGGAGAGAGGACCCTGCCGCAAGGGCTCACAGTCTACAGGGATGGGTGAGGATACACTAGGAGAGGGAAGAGCTGATCGTGCGGTGGTTCAGTAGACTGATGATCACTGCAGGTTGTAGGCTTGTCGGAAGAGGTGGGTCTTCAGGTTCTTTTTGAAGGTTTCCATGGTAGGCGCGAGTCTGATGTGTTGAGGTAGAGAGTTCCAGAGTATGGGAGAGGCACGGGAGAAGCTTTGTATGCGGTTGTGGGAAGAAGAGATAAGAGGGGAGTAGAGGAGGAGATCTTGAGAGGATCGAAGGTTGCGTGTGGGTATGTACCGGGAGACCATGTCACAGATGTATGGAGGAGACAGATTGTGGATGGCTTTGTAGGTCATGGTTAGGGTTTTGAACTGGAGCCTCTGAACGATAGGAAGCCAATGAAGGGCTTGGCAGAGAGGAGAGGCTGGGGAATAGCGGGGAGACAAGTGTATTAGTCGTGCAGCAGAGTGCAGGATGGATTGGAGTGGTGCCAGAGTGCTAGAGGGAAGGCCAGAGAGTAGGAGGTTGCAGTAGTCGAGGCGGGAGATGATGAGGGCATGCACTAGTGTTTTTGTACTTTCATGGTCAAGGAATGCACGGATCCGGGAAATATTTTTGAGTTTGAGACGGCAGGAGGAGGCTAGGGTTTGGACATGTGGCTTGAAAGAGAGGGCAGAGTCGAGGATCACTCCGAGGCACGGAGCGTGCGGGACTGGGGAAAGTGAGCAGCCATTGATGTTAATGGACAGGTCTGGTGGGGGGGTAGAGTGAGATGGGGAAAGATGATAAATTCTGTTTTGTCCATGTTCAGTTTTAGAAAGCGAGCAGAGAAGAAAGCAGAAATAGCAGACAGACATTGTGGGATTTTGGTCAGTAAGGAGGTGAGGTCAGGTCCAGATAGGTAGATCTGCGTGTCGTCGGCGTAGAGATGATACTGAAGACCATGGGATTCTATGAGCTGTCCCAGGCCGAGGGTGTAGATGGAGAAGAGTAGGGGTCCAAGAACTGAGCCTTGGGGAACACCGACAGACAGGGGGTGAGGTGAGGAGGTGGTGTGGGAGAGGGAGACACTGAAAGTTCGGTTTGTTAGATATGATGAGATCCAGGATAGGGCCAAGCCTGTGATGCCAAGAGATGAGAGAATCTGTAACAGGAGGGAATGGTCGACAGTGTCGAAGGCAGAAGACAGGTCCAGGAGAAGGAGGACAGAGTAGTGACGCTTGCTCTTGGCGGTTAGTAGGTCGTTGGTGACTTTAGTTAGGGCAGTTTCAGTTGAGTGATGCAGTCGGAAGCCTGATTGTAAGCGGTCAAAGAGGGAGCAGGAGGAGAGTAGGAGGACAGTTCAAGATGGACATGCTGTTCCAGTAGTTTTGAGGCATAAGGGAGAAGAGATATCAGGGCGATAGCTAGACACAGAGGATGGGTCAAGGGAGGTCTTTTTGAGAATGGGTGTGATCGAGGCATGTTTGAAGGATGAGGGGAAGACACCATTTGTAAGTGAGAGGTTGAAGAGGTGTGTTAGAGTAGGGGTGAAGACGGTGGCGAGGCTAGGGATGAGGTGGGATGGCAGCGGGTCAAGCATGCAAGTGGTGAGGTGTGATCTTGATAGGAGGGTGGAAAGCTGATCTTTTGTCATGGTGGAGAAGTTGGCTTTGGAGGAAGAGGGTTGAGCAGCTAAGAGGGGCAATGGGGGCTGTGGGCCAAAGCTTTCTCTGATCGTATCGATCTTCTGCTTAAAGAAAGAGGCAAAGTCTTCAGCAGAAATGAGAGGAGAAGGGGAGGTGCTGGGGGACAGAGTAGAGAATTGAAAGTGTTGAAGAGCTGTTTAGGGTTGTGAGACAGGGAGGATATGAGAGATGAGAAGTAAGTTTGCTTTGCAGCAGTGAGTGTGGATTTGAAGCTGGTGAGGGACTGCTTGTATGCGGTTAGGTGCTCGGCAGAGCGGAATTTTTTCCATCTCCGCTCAGCAACCCTGGAAGCCCGTCTCAGTTCTTTGGTGAGGCTGGTCAGCCAGGGCTGCCTGTTGATTGTACAGGTTTTGCTATGTGTGAGGGGGGCAGCCGAATCAAGTGCTGCTGTTATTGCAGTGTTATAAAAGGTGGCAGCAGAATCTGTGTCATGAAGTGAAGATATGTCTGTAAGAGGGAGGAGGGACTCAGAGAGCATTGGTAAATTGAGGTGTTTGAGATTTCTGCGAGGGTGAGTGAGTTTGTGGAGTGGGGGTTGTGCACTAGAAGAGGAGAGAGAAGAGAACGTCAGTAGGTTGTGGTCAGACAGGGGAAGGGGTGAGTTAGTGAGATTAGTAAGGGAACAGAGGCGGGTGAAGATAAGGTCGAGCGTGTGACCATCTTTGTGAGTGGCCGCAGAGGACCATTGAGTGAGGCCAAAGGAGGCAGTGAGCGATAGAAGTTTAGAGGCCGCTGGGGTGGAAGCATCAATGGGGATGTTGAAGTCACCCATAATGATAGTGGGGATGTCAACAGAGAGGAAATGGAGCAGCCAGGTGGTGAAATGATCGAGAAAGGTGGAGATGGCAAGTTCTGGGGGGCGGTAGATGACAGCCAGCTGGAGGTTGGAGGGGGAGTAGATGCGGACGGAGTGCACCTCAAATGAGGGAGTAGTAGCGGAGGGGGGTAGTGGAATTGGGGCAAAGGAGCAGGTGTCAGATAGGAGCAAACCAACTCCTCCACCACGTTTGTTGCTGGGGCGGGGGGTGTGAGATAGGTGGAATCCACTGTATGAGAGTGCAGCTGGTGAGGCTGAGTCAGAGGGTGTGAGCCAGGTTTCGGTGATGCCAAGGAAGGAGAGTTTATTGGTGATGAAGAGGTCGTGGATAAATGACAGTTTATTGCAGACAGAGCGTGCGTTCCATAGTGCTCCAGGGGACTGGGTGGGAATGGGTATGAGGTTATATTCCACTTACTCAATGGAATCTGGAGATGGAAACTGACTATCATGCATCTGGATTCAAACCCTTGAGCCTGTGCTTTGTTGTCCACATCTCTGTCCACTGAGCCATTGAAGATACACCTTTTCTCCATGTGTTTAGTTTATGTTATCCTTGCTTCAGTGTTTTTAACCCCTTAGTGACAGAGCCATTTTGCAGCTTAATGACCGGGCCAATTTTTACAGTTCTGACCACTGTCACTTTATGAGGTTATAACTCTGGAACGCTTTAACGAATCCCGCTGATTCTGAGATGTTTTTTCATGACATATTGTACTTCACGTTAGTGGTAAAATTTCTTTGCTATGACTTGTGTTTATTTATGAAAAAAACGGAAATATGGCGAAAATTTTGAAAATTTAGCAATTTTAAACTTTAAATTTTTATGCCCTTAAATCAGAGAGATATGTCACACAAATTTCTTAATAAATAACATTTCTCACATGTCTACTTTACATCAGCACAATTTTGGGAACAAAATTTTTTTTTGTTACGAAGTTATAAGGTTTAAAGTTGACCAGCGATTTCTCATTTTTACAACACCATTTTTTTTTAGGGACCACATCACATTTGAAGTCACTTTGAGGGGTCTATATGATAGAAAATACCCAAAAGTGACACCATTCTAAAAACTGCACCCCTCAAGGTGCTCAAAACCACATTCAAGAAGCTTATTAACCCTTTACTTGCTTCACAGGAACTGAAGCAATGTGGAAGGAAAAAATTAACATTTAACTTTTTTTGCAAAAACTTTACTTTGGAACCAATTTTTTTTATTTTCACAAGTGTTAAAAGAAAAAATGAATGACAAAATTTGTTGTGCAATTTCTCCTGAATACGCCGATACCCCATATGTGGGGGTAAACCACTTTTTGGGTGCACGGCAGAGATTGCAAGGGAAGGAGCGCCGTTTGACTTTTTCAGCGCAGAATTGACTGGACACCATGTCGTGTTTGTAGAGGTCCTGATGTGTCTAAACAGTGGAAACCCCAACAAGTGACCCCATTTTGGAAACTAGACCCCCTAAGGAATTTATCTAGATGTGTGGTGAGCACTTTGAACCTCCAAGTGCTTCACAGAAGTTTATAACATAGAACCGTGAAAATAAAAAATCATTTTATCCACAAAAATGATCTTTTCACCCCAATTTTTATTTTCCCAAGGGTAACAAGACCCCAAAAGTTTTTGTGCAATTTGTCCTGAGCATGCTGATGCCCGAAATGTGGGGGTAAACCACTGTTTGGGTGCATGGCAGAGCTTGGAAGGGAAGGAGCGCCGTTTGACTTTTTCAGCGCAGAATTGGCTGGACGCCATGTTGCATTTGTAGAGGCCCTGATGTGTCTAAACAGTGGAAACCCCCCACAAGTGACCCCATTTTGGAAACTAGACCCCCTAAGGAACTTTTCTAGATGTGTGGTGAGCACTTTGAACCTCCAAGTGCTTCACAGAAGTTTATAACATAGAACCGTGAAAATAAAAAATCATACTTTTTCCGCAAAAACGATCTTTTCACCCCAATTTTTATCTTCCCAAGGGTAACAATACCCCAAAAGTTTTTGTGCAATTTGTCCTGAGCATGCTGACACCCCATATGTGGGGGTAAACCACTGTTTGGGTGCATGGCAGAGCTTGGAAGGGAAGGAGCGCCGTTTGACTTTTTTAACGCAGAATTGGCTGGACGCCATGTCGCGTTTGTAGAGGCCTTGATGTGTCTAAACAGTGGAAACCCCCCAAAGTAACCCCATTTTGGAAACTAGACCCCCTAAGGAACTTATCTATATGTGTGGTGAGCACTTTTCACTCCCAAGTGCTTCACAGAAGTTTATAACGCCCGGGCGTGAAAATAAAAAATCATTTTTTTTCCACAAACCTGATAATTTAGTCCCCTATTTTTTGTTTTCCTAAGCGTAGCAGGAGAAATTAGACCACAAATTGTTGTCCAATTTGTCATGAGTACGCTGATACCCCATATGTGGGGGGGACCACTTTTTGGCTGCACGGCAGGGCTTGGAAGGGAAGGAGCGCAATTTAACTTTTTCAAACCAAAATTGGCTGGAATTAAAATTGGACGCCATGTCGCATTTGGAGAGCCCCTGATACGCCTCAACAGTGGAAACCCCCTACAAATGACACCATTTTGGAAACTAGACCCCTAAGGAACTTATCTAGATGTGTGGTGAGCACTTTGTACCCCCAAGTGCTTCACAGAAGTTTATAACGTAGAGCTGTGAAAAGAAAAAATATTTTTTTTCCTCAAAAATGATTCTTTAGCCTGCTATTTTTTTATTTTCCCAAGGGTAACAGGAGAAATTGGACCCCAAAAGTCATTGCGCAATTTTTCCTGAGTACGCTAAAACCCCATATGTGGGGTGAAACCATTGTTTGGGCGCATGGGAGAGCTTGGAAGGGAAGGATGCCATTTTGTAATGCAGACTTTGATGGAATCTTCTGCGGGCGTCATGTTGTGTTTGCAGAGCCCTTGATGTGCCTAAACAGTAGAAACCCCTGCAAGTGACACCATTTTGGAAACTAGACCCCCCAAGGAGCTTATCTAGATGTGTGATGAGCACTTTGAACCCCCAAGTGCTTCACAGAAATTTATAAACGCAAAGCCATGAAAATAAAAAATAATTTTTTTTCTCAAAAATGATTTTTTTAGCTTGCTATTTTTTATTTTCCCAAGGGTAACAGGAGAAATTAGAACCCCAAGATTTGTGTGCAGTTTGTCCTGAGTATGCTGATACCCCATATGTAGGGGTAAACCACTGTTTGGCGCACGGCAGGGCTCGGAAGGGAGGGAGTGCCATTTGACTTTTTGAACGCTACGTCGTGTTTGGAGACCCCCTGACAGGGGCGGAACTATCGTGGAAGCAGGGAAAGCAGCTGCCACAGGGCCCGGGCTAGAAGGGGGCCCACCCCTGCTGCAGCTGTTTCACCTACCACCACGGTAGTTCCGCAAGCAGCCATGGGCGTACCCACTGTGAAAGAACCGGCCCCGCCGACAATGAACTGACAGTTCATTGCCGGCGGGCATCGGGCCCTTTAATCGCGGCGGGCGATCATCACGCTGCCTGCGCGCCCTGATGACGTCACGCCGCCTGTGCCAGAAGAAGACGGAGACGAGCGCGCTTCTTCAGAGCAGCGGGGGAGATAGGTGAGTACTGGCATTTTTTTTTTTACGCCAGGCCCGGCCTATGGGGGATTATGCTGGCTATGGGGGATTATGCTGGCTATGGGGGATTATGCTGGCTATTGAGGATATGCTGGCTATGGGGGATTATGCTGGCTATGGGGATTATGCTGCCTATTGAGGGATTATGCTGGCTATGGGGGAGGTTATGCTGGCTAAGGGAGGATTAAACTGGCTAAGGGGGATTATGCTACCTATTGGGGGATTATGCTGGCTATTGGGGATTATGCTGGCTATGGGGGGATTATGCTGGCTATTGGGGGATTATGCTGGCTATTGGGGGATTATGCTGGCTATTGGGGGATTATGCTGGCTTTGGGGATTATGCTGGCTATGGGGATTATGCTGGCTATGGGGATTATGCTGCTATGGGGGATTATGCTGGCTATGGGGATTATGCTGGCTATGGGGATTATGATGGCTTTGGGACTATCTGCTTATGGGGGATTATGCTGGCTACTGGGACTTTAGCTGCTATGGGACTAGCTGCTATGGGGATTATGCTGCCTATTGAGGACATATGCTGTCTATTGGGGACCTATGCTGCCTATTGAGGACATATGCTGCCTATTGGGGACCTATGCTGCCTATTGAGGACATATGCTGCCTATTGGGGATCAATGCTGCCTATTGGGGACACTTACCTGCCTATTGGGGACCAATGCTGCCTATTGGGGACATTTACCTGCCTATTAGGGACTCTCGCACCACACCAGTCTGAGCCTGAGCTAAAAGCGGAGTTGCGCCAATATGTGCACTGATGAGGATGAAATTATATGGATTGGCAAGGCTGCAGTGATGGGCAGTGCAGACTGTATATCTCTGTGTGGGCAGTTTTATTGCTGGTATATTGTTTTTGTAGCGCTGTATTATATAGGTATTTTACTAATAGCAATTTGGAATCCCTAGGTAATAATAATATCAAGAAAGAGAAAAATTGCTTCACTCGTGACAAATATGGAACAGAACATTGACCATCTCATTAGCCAAAAGCAGGCCCGTAGTTCCCATTGAAATACCAGTAAGTTTTTTGATTTTTAACTTTACTTGTTCTTTATTTTAAGTATTGTATTTGTTCCTGTTTTGTTTTTTTTTTACTTCAAAATAAGAGTGTAATATATGGTGTATACAGGGTCATACACATCGTGTGCGGTATATAGAGTGTAGTATATGGTGTATACAGGGTCATACATATCGTGTGCGGTATATAGAGTGTATATACACTGCTGTATTATACTTTTCATATACAGGTTATAATGCCTCTTATTCTTTGTATAGAGGTGAGTGTGCCATGTATAATATATGGTATATACAGCGTAGTGTCGCATACACTGCTGTATTATACAATATACAACAGTTCTAATGCTCCATACCTAATATGCAGCATAATGTACGGTGTATATGATGTAACCTGTATAAAATGCCGGCACTTCCGCGTCATGTGACGTGGGGGCGTGCGAGCGCTCTCACGTCACGTGCAAGGCTGGTGTGGTGGTCGTCGGAGCGCGGAGCAGAAGAGCTGGAGGACGCAGTCACCTGAGGATTGGCAGATTGGTAAGTATGCTTACTGAGTCTGACTCTCTTTTACAGGGACGTGGCAGCCGCAGCTTCCCGTCCAGGCACTTGAGGAGAGGGGGGAGAGCGAAGGGGGGAGGTGTGAGTGTATCAGGGGCCTCAGGCCCCAGGACACAGCGGGCCACATTAGAGGCCCCAGGAAGCAGCAGGCCCCTATTGGGGCCCTAGGAAACAGCAGGCCCCACTAGGGGCCTAGGTCCAAAGGAAGCAGCAGGCCCCATTAGGGGCCTAGGTCCAAAGAATACTGCAGGCCCCATTAGGGGCCTTGGGCCCAGGAAACTGCAGGCCCCATCAGGGGCCTAGAGCCCAAGGAAACTGCTGAATAAGGTAATTATGTTGCATTATTCTTGTGAAGAAGAAATTTGTAATCTAGCCCATAAATTGCTTTCAAAATGGATGATTTATTCAGTAGAACAAAAGTACGGTATACAGAACAATCTTAGATTATTCTGTATACCGGACTGTTGATCTACTGAATAAATCATCTGTTTTGAAAGCAATTTGCAGGCTGGATTACAAGTTTCTTCACACATTTACTCTGGAGAAAGCCTACCTTCGTCACTACCACAGTTGCTTCCTGGGAGTTGGTTCTTTTCTGTTATTTCACTATGATTAGTCCAAAAACCTCTAATTTTGGATAATAAAGGTATCTTTCTTAACACAACTTGGGTAGACCGGGATTGGCAACGCGCGCGGGGGGGGCTCCATTGTGAAGTTTGCTGTGGGGCCCTGCCGTTCCTAGTTACGCCCCTGCCCCCTGATGTGTCTAAACAGTGGAAACCCCCCACAAGTGACCCCATTTTGGAAACTAGACCCTTAAGGAACTTATCTAGATGTGTGGTGAGCACTTTGAACCCCCAAGTGTTTCACAGAATTTATAAACGCAGAGCCGTGAAAATAAAAAATAATTTTTTTCCTCAAAAATGATTTTTTTAGCCAGCTATTTTTTATTTTCCCAAGGGTAACAGGAGAAATTAGGACCACAAAATTGGTGGGCAATTTGTCCTGAGTACGCTGATACCCCATATGTTGGGGTAAACCACTGTTTGGGTGCACGGCAGGGCTCGGAAGGGAGGGAGCGCCATTTGACTTTTTGAACACCACGTCGTGTTTGGAAACCCCTGATGTGCCTAAATAGTGGAAACCCCTCAATTCTAGCTCCAACCCTAACCCCAACACACCCCTAACCCTAATCCCAACCCTAACCCTAATTCTAACTAAATCCCAACCCTAATTCCAACCCTAATTGTAACCCTAACCCTAATTGTAACCCTAACCCTAATTATAACCCTAACCCTAAGGCTAGGTTAATTTTGCATTTTACCAGCCCGTTCAACACATCGCGTTGACGGGCTGGTAGCGGTATAGCATAACGCGATCGCGTTATGCTATACCCGCTAGCGCAGAGGAATCAGCAGATGATTCTTCTGCGCTAGCGGTGACGGAGCCCAGACGCTGCAGGCTGCGTCCGAGGCTCCGTCACTGAATGATGGCACGTCGCGAACGCATGACGCTTTACGGCATGCGTCGCGATGCACCCTCAAATGGGGGTGAATGGCAGCGTTAACGGACTGCGTTAGACCGCATTATCCTAACCCGTCAGTGTAACGCAGTATGAACCCAGCCTAACCTTAACCCTAATGCTAACCCTAATTATAACCCTAACCCTAATTATAACCCTAACTAATTATAACCCTAACCCTATCCCTAACCCTAACCCTAATGGAAAAATGAAAATAAATACAATTTCTATATTTTATTATATGTCCCTAACTAAGGGGTTGATAAAGGGGGGCTTTATGTACTGTTTTTTTTATTTTGATCACTGTGATAGTTTATCACAGTGATCAAAATGTACTTTTAGGAGAATGAATGCGCATGCGCCCGCCATTTTTTTTTACAGGAAGAAAAGGCCGGGAGCCTGGGACCTGCTGGAGGACGGGGGACACCGGAGGTGCAGGGGGGGTGTCGGGGGTACTGGGGACCCTAATTCTCTTCCCTCTCCAGTTTAAGCCAATGAAAGACCGACTAGGGTTTATGTCTCTGCTGTTAATGTTATTTACCCTGCTCCTATCTTCTATTTCTTTTTAGGAAGTAGGCAACATATTCTTTAATAATATTTACTTAATCCTTAATTTTGTACTTCATGGTTTGTTTTATTCACTCTGTGATCTCTTTCTATTTCAGCACACATTCTCTTCTGTAGGTAATTTGCACTATGCTCAGCCCTCTGGTTCTTTAGGAGGCCTCAACGGCCTTTTAGGCCTCATAGGTCCAAGCTGCCAAAGTCTAATCTGTGGTTAGGACTATCTCAGCTCACGCAGGAACCACTAGAGACTGCGGGGTCAGAATCTCTAGTCTGTACAGGAACTGGCAGGGTCAGTTGCAGTTTTTAGTGTGTTACCTATTTTCCCAATTGAGTTGCTACACTATCATAACACCAACTCTGCCAGACCTGTGCCCGATTGTGTTCCACTGGAAACCGCTGATCTCTGCTGGTAATTATGGGAAGGTACTTACAGCCTTGCTAAACAATGTTAGCTGGCTCATTGATGCTTCAGCAGTGTGGTAAATTGTGCCAGGCACTATTTTTTCTTTTTTTTTTTCAAAATCGAATTTTAAAGTGTTCAACTTAGAGTGGATCTGCGAATTCCAGGAAATTCGACTCAAACTCAATCCTCTGCAAATCTATGCACTCATCTCTACCCATGACACATTCACATTCCTAATGAGTGGAGAAACAGTGATATGATCTTATTGATCTGACAAGATAAGCAGTGCCGTTACCTCCAACTCTCTGTGACGGAAAAATCCAACCGCAAAGAGATTATGACTAAAGGGAGATAATATTTGTTTATACGGCAGATTAATTATTTTTTTCTGATTATTATACAATCATACGTTATGTTCATCTCTAGGATTTCCTAATGCATTGCTTTTAAGAAATCACTTCTATTACTCACTGCCATGCTTATCAGTATATTTAAAAATGTTTTCTAATATAAATATATTATAATGTGAGCATTCTAGTCAAATGAACTTGTTACTTTTTTAAAACTGATATTTTCAGGAAAAATACTAATTATACTCTTTAAGAACATTATATTCATGATTATCTTTACTCTGCACAAAAGTATTTTTCATTTTTTCCCAATAATAATGAATGAATTTCTTGCAATAATCAGAAGTGAATTATCCTCCCAGCCATACAATCCAATGTGAGTAGGCAGTCACACATTATGTGTAATTGAATTAGATTATTAATGCTCCGTCTGTTTTTAGCACATACAAATTTACTTTACATTATTCCGGGAAGCATCACATTGTATGATGTGTATATGACTTTACTGATAGGTGGTAATGGAGATAAATGCCCTGCAATTCAATTACAACCTCAATCTGCTTTCAGGGAGAGAATATTTCCTATGATGTACTGTACATCCAGCAGGTCCAGAATGGGAAGTAAATTGGCTCTCTTCAAAAGTTCTAACCATTTGCTGATGAACTTTTTTTTACTATTTGTTAGAGATGAGTGAATCATTTGAAATCCAAAAATGTGATTTGCACCAAATAAATTCACACATATCTCAATACTGGTAGGCTTGTAATCACAGTATGGGAAATGGTGCCAGGCAAATTTTTTTTTTTGTGAATTGCAAATCGAGCCTCAAATTATATTTCTAAGAAACAGTGGACTTCAGAAAATTCAATTCTAATTTGATTCTCTGTAGATCGATCCACTCATCTCTACTATCTGCAGCATTAGGAAGCAGTGGAGTAAGTTGATGCTCGAAGGCCCAAATGCAAAATCTCCAATAGGGACCCATATTATCACAGATTTTAAATTCTATTGGTCTTCTCATATGGGCCAAAGGGACCTTTTTGGGCCATATTATAATCTAGGGCTCATAGGTGACTGAAAAAGGGACATAACGATTGCTGTGGCAGAGGTCGAATCCAGGCCAGTGCGGGGGAGGGGCGCACTGACACCAGTGAAAATTTCAAACGGATGTTCATCCTTGGATGCACATTCAGCTGAAGTGTATTGTGGCGCAGGGGAACTTGCACTGAAATACATGCTACCGGCCAACAGCTGACGTCAGTGTGCACGTGACTGGGCTCATATGGCATTGACGTCATGCGCTCCCATCACCTGGATGCTGAAGTAAGCTGTCGGCTTCAGAAGAAGACACCAAGTGGCGAGGGAGTGGAGGAAAGGTGAGTAGAATAATTTATTTTTTTATATGCATTAAAGAACAGCAACAGAATGCAAGACATATTGGGATGGGGATTTATAGATAAGAAAGGGACCAGGATAAGAGCCATATATAAATCAGGATGGGGCCCAGTATAAGGGACATATATACCAGGATGGGGACCAGTATAAGAGCCATATATACCAGGATGGGGACCAGTATAAGGGACCTATATACCAGGATAGGGACCAGGATAAATGACATAATGTTAGGGTTTGAGTTCCCACTGTTGCACAAGGGGAGTCTCGAACCAGTCCCGCTGCGGTCCCCCATCCATCTCCGGCCGCAGTGGAGCCTGCTCAGCAAAGGCGTTGGTCCCAGCGTCTCGCCCGGTCTAATGCTGTGCAGAGACTTGCTGCTGCCTCTTCAGGTTCTGCTATTATAGCCAGTACTGGTCAGCGGCGAGCAGACGTCTTTAGGTCTAATTCCTTTGTTGCTTCGTCTGAGCATGCCCAGGGTGAGATTTCCCATTGGAGATCAGGGGTCACATGCTCAGATACAGCTGCCACTCCTGTTGGTCCTTCAGGAAGGTCCTCTGCCTGTTGATGTTCTGAAGCAGTCTCCCATTGGTCCTTCCTGGAAGGTCTTTTTCTCGTGGCTGCTATAAAAGGCTGTCCTTACTGCACGGCCGTGTGCTAGGATCAATTGCATTATGTGCTTTGCGCCAGTGTGATCATGCACGCATGTGGTTAGGGCTTGACTGAAATAAGCCCCTAGAATACCGGCACCTCCGGTGAGGAGATTTGTGTGCACGTGGTCAGGGCTTGGCTGAAATAAGCCCCTAGAATACCGGCTTCTCCGGAGATTGCTTGATTGCTTAGCTGTCTGTATGATCACAGACTGCTATCCGCACAGCAGTTATCTGTGTATCCCTGTGGGGTTAACAGGACACAGTACCTATCTCTGCGTCTTTACCTTAGCGTCTCTGTGGTGTAACGGAGTTCGCTTATATCGCCATATAGCGCTGCGGCATTCCCGCTAGCGGCTCTGTGGATTAACAGAGTTTGAATTAACTGCCACAGCACGCTACGGCGTTTATTTTAGCGACTCTGCGGGATAACAAAGTTCGCTACTTACGCCATTTTACTAGCAGCAGGCTCCGCCTGCACGGTGGACCCCGGGCTGCGAACGCACCTCTCTACATCTTATATTTGGTGCGTTCCGCAGACCCTAACACATATATTCCAGGATGGGGATATATATAAAAGGATGGGGCCCAGGAGAAGTGATATATATAGCAGGATGGAGCCCAGGATAAGGGACATATATACCAGGATATACTCAGAATGAGGGCAGATATATATCAGGAAGGGCTCAGGATGGGGAACATATAGACCAGCATTGGCCCAGAATGAGGAAGATACATACCATGATGGGCCCGAGATGGGGAACATATATACCAGGAAGGGGAACATATATACCAGGATGAAGGATACATATTTTTATATATATATATATATATATATATTGGTGGAAATAAGTATTTGATCCCTTGCAGATTTTGTAAGTTTGCCCACTGACAATTACATGAACAGTCTATAATTTTAAGGGTAGGTTAATTTTAACATTGAGAGACAGACTATCAAAAATAAAATCCAGAAAATCACATTGTATAAATTATATAAATGTACATGCATTTTGCAGTGAAAAATAAGTATTTAATACTTGGTGGCAAAACCCTTGTTGGCAATCACAGCAGTCAGACTTTTTTTGCAGTTGATCATGAGGTTTGCGCACATGTTAGGAGGAATTCTGGTCCACTCCTCTTTGCAAATCATCTCTAAATTATTAAGATTTTGAGGCTGTCGCTTGGCAACTGGGAGCTTCAACTCCCTCCATAAGTTTTCTATGGGCTAGGCCACTCCATGACCTTAATGTGCCTCTTTTTGAGCTACTTCTTTGTTGCTTGGCTGTATGGTTTTGGGTCAGTGTCTTGCTGGAAGACCCATCCACGACAAGCCATGAGAAAGGCTCATGTGAGCCGAAACGTCGTCATGCCATATGGGTCTAATAAAGTCCACATTATTTTTTTGAAAATACTGGAGTGCTGCCCTCCTTTTGGTTTTCTATGTTTTGGCAAGTACTGGATGATTTGCTAGGGAGGCCTGTGTACCGCTAAACAAGTAGTGTGCTGTTCCATTTTTCTCTTTTATATATATTTATATATACAGTAGGATGTGGCCAGGATGAGGGACTTATAAGCTAGGATGTTCCCAGGAAGAGGGACATATATACCATGAAGGAACCCAGGATGGTGGACATTACTACATAATAGGGGAGCGGGGCAATTCATATGTCCTGATGTGATTTCGAATACTGCAAGGGCCCATACATCTGACAAACATGAGGGGGTGAGTGAGATTGTGGTGTGTGAGTGAGTGTGGAGAGAGGGCAGGTCCAAATTTTGCATCCATCAATGTTACACCATGTTACAGCTGAGTGCTAGGTTTTGAACTACGAAAAACGAAGGCTGTATGGCACTCCTAATCTGGGTGCACAAATAGGATTCCACTCCACAACAGATAAAAAATAGAATTCAGCACTCCAAAACTGATGCAAAAATATTCAAATATTGCTTAAAGTATCCACTGTTTGCAGTGTTAATGTTTTGGCCTAACATGGCCTTCTTCAGAACTAAGAATATAATGAATAATAAACAATGTATAAGATATACAAGGAAGCAATACATATTAGTTTATCATGCAAAGAAAGGGATAACATAACAGATATAAAGTCAAAAAACAAAAGTCACAACACACCAAACAGAACAAATTTGATAAAGTACACATCACAAAAATAAGATAACAAAAATTGTCATATTATATTTCAACTGAAAAAAAACAGGAATGAGTGTGTTTTACCATATAACTGAACAATGCAGAGAGAGTGGCTGCGGAGGCTGCAAAAAGTATGAATAAATGCTAAGTATTACAAAAAAATCCTAATTGGGATAGACATAGACTGTCAGAAACTTAGCTGTACAGGATTAGAGCATTTACTTACCAGGAGAATCTTGGAGCATTACAAATATAAAGCCCACAAGATGGCGCTGGGGAAAGGCACAACCGTGCTACAGAAATGGCGCTGGGCAAATGAGATCCTCGGCATGTTAAATATAGGGACTGCACCGCTGGTGGACACAGTCAGAAAAGGGCCCCTGTGCAAGCACAATACATGGGCCTTTTGCAGCCCAAGATCTCCTAAAAAATTCAAAATTGCGCCTGCTTTGGAGGTATAAATGGGCCCCCTCACCTCTTGGGCCCCTGTGCGGCTGCACAGGTTGCACCAATGATATGTCCGCCCCTGGACTGCACGTGAATTAAGTGAGCAGTACTGCCTGGTGGTGACGTTATTATATGAAGAATGGCACCTCTATGTGCCGTATTGGTGGAAAAAAATGCATACCAGTAACCTGGGACTAGTGTGCGTTCATTAAAGGTACAAAGTATTTGTATTGCTACTGATCAGATTATAGTGGCACAAAGTACCACATAAATAGAGGAAGAATAATAAATTGAAGAGAGCAATGGAATACTTAGAGATATTGAATATGCAAATTGCCTCTTAAGAGAAAAAGAGGACTTGAACTCTATAGCGCCACCTATTGGAAGTAGCGATCCTACAAGTCACAGTCAATCCTTTAACGAGTCTTGTAATATGACTTGGGATAAAAGCCAAATCAGTATCTCAATTTGCAGACACGGTGTTTGGGGCTATTGACCCTCGTCAGTGAAAAGTATGAGATCTGATTTGGCTAGATGAGAGGCTCTGGACTGAGGTCTACTGTATATTGAACATTAACATAAGATAAAGAGTGATGGAAGTTATTAGACGGATTAAATAGTACTATATAGGTAGAAAGAAGAATAGGACTAAAAGTAAACATATGGTAAAAAATATAGAAAACATAGAGAAGAGAAATGGAAATAAAAATGGAAAGGAAGAAAAAGCCACTAAGAGAAAAGAAAAAGGCAAAAATGAAAAAGAGAAAAACCTAGAACAAAAAATACAATAGAAGAATAAGGGTATGTTTCAACAATGGTCAGTAAACGCTGCAGATTGGACACTGCATACAGCCGCAGCGTCCAATCCGCAGCGGCCAGATGTTATAATATAGTGGATGGGATTTCATGAAATCCCATCTCCACTATGCATGCACGGCCGCCTCCGGCATCCAAGTGGAGACTCACATGTGGCGCGTCTTTCTAGACCGCAGCATGTCTATTTATCTTGCGGAGACGCTCTGTCTCCGCAAGGTAAATATCACAGTCCAATGTATAGGAAGCGGTTATTCCGCATAGTTCAATGAACACATGCGGAATAACCGCACATACAAAAGCCGGCAGCACTTTGGAAAGAGCGGGCATGTGCTGCGTCCAAAGCGCTGCCGTTACGAACCGTGAAAACATACCCTTAGAGACCACGTGATGCAGTAAGGGAATGAGGATCAACCTATACGTGTCTGTAGAGAAATGGAAAGAAAAAATATATTTAGAATATTATAAAAAAAACTGGAGATTTCATACTCTCTATTCAATCCCTTTGGTTCAAGGGTGTCCAACCTATGGATCCAGA
The DNA here is from genome assembly GCA_033576555.1 of Oophaga sylvatica. Classification (NCBI taxonomy): domain Eukaryota; kingdom Metazoa; phylum Chordata; class Amphibia; order Anura; family Dendrobatidae; genus Oophaga; species Oophaga sylvatica. Next base: position 53,165,461 of record JARQOD010000001.1, read on the forward strand.
AAGCCTCATGACGCTTCAGTGTTTTAATTCTGTTGCCATCTCTCCTAGCTAATAGACCGTGCTCCAGGACTTGAAATTTTAATTGAGAAATGCTGTATTTTTTGGTCAAAATGGTAGAGCAAAAGTAAGTATGCAAAATGAAGAGACTCTAGCTCCACAAACTGTGATTCTTTATTCACATAAGCAATTCAGAGGACATACACAGTGAGAGATACAAATTCCCATGACCCGCATCAACGCGTTTCAGGTGTTACCTTAATGGACTTGTGCTACAAAATGCGGTCACGTATATGTTGGGTGGTTTCCCCGACATGTACAAGAGGGCATGGACACGTAATGGCATATATCATATACGAAGAATCACAGGTAAAAAAACAATGAATTTTGATACCATTCCCAGTTTGAGGGTGAAAAAAATGGTTCCCCCTCTGTACATTACTGCATTGCGAACAATGCAAGCATAGGCATGTTCATCATTTAGGGGTATTAAGAAAAGTTTGTACCAGTAGTTTCCTAGTAGAACCAATATCTGTGGGAATTAGTTTGTCACGAAGGTTGACAGGATGACTAAAGCAAGATAAAAAAGAATGTTTAAATTCCTTAATATTAGGATAACCTAACTTGTTATAGATGTCAGCACTTGAGTATACTTTTGTGTATCCTATTCATCAAAGGATGAAACGTGTGAATGTTGGGGATCCTTGCACCTGTCTTTTCTTTATATTATTTGGAGCATGTCTGCAGCGGCTTAGTAATTTCTGGGGATAACCTTTATTTAGGAATTTGTTTTCAATTGCATCCAGTCTTTTAGTTCTGGTTTGCGTGTTGCAATCAGTCCAGTTAACTCTACTAAACTGAGATATGTTAATGAATTCCTTAGAAGCAACCTGAAAAAAAAATATCATATTGATATTGACAGTTTCTTTGACATGTAAATCAATTTCCAGGATACCTACTGATGTTTTAATAACACTAGTGTCCAGAAAACTTATAGAATGAAGATCATAGTGTATAGTGAATTGTAATCCTGGCCTGATTAAGTTCAGCATAAAAGGTTAAGAAGAGACAATCCAACAAGCCCCGCCAAATGCAGAAGATATGATCAATGTAACGTCGCCACATCAGGGCATTTTCTTGGCAAAAAAGGATTTGTATAGAGATATTGTGTCTCAAAGTCTGCTGAAAAGCATAACGTAATATTGGATTACCACCGATCTCAATGTTGATGACCCATTCAAAGGATATTTAAAGCGAACCTGTCAGCTAGATTTTGCTAAATAAACAACAGGAATTTCCAGGTTGACAGTGTTAAACTGAATAAAATGATACCTGTGGTGAAGAAATCTGTCTTGTAGTTCTTGTGTAATCTTTGATAGAAGTTTTCAGTTGCCGTATCAATAAAGTTTTGTGAAAGCAAAAAACATGACATTACCAAAAAGGGACAAAAACCACAGTTTCAAAAAAGCGATAAAAACTCATGTAAAAAATGCAAGTAGCATAAATTTACCTAATAGGTGTAGAAAGGGTGCAGAAAGACTGTAACAATAAAACTCACAAAATACTCATCGTGGTAGCCTTTAAAGATGGATCAGAGAGCTGACGTGAGAGAAGTGCTGCCATGTAATGGATAGACATTAGATGTGCTAATCACCATAGTTTATTACTGTGGATAAGAGTTAGCAGATTTCTGTTACTGAAGCAATGTGCAAATTTCAAATGATTCAATGAACATAATGAATCTGATGTATTTTATATGACAGGCTTTTGTATAACGTTTCAGTGAACACCTGGTTTTAACTGGTGCCATTATGTGCTTGATCCACTTAAGAGGTGCATTGGAGATGTGACAAGATGTAATTCTATGAATGACGATCTGTAATCGTTTCTTTAGTGAGCTCTGTTTCCAACAAATTTTGAAAAAACACTAGTTACTTAAAGAGGACCTGTCACCGGGAATAAATAAATAATTTTTTTGTCCTTATTTTATTTTGCTGCTCCCTTGAATATTACACTTTTTTTTTTTAAAAAAAAATACACTTTATGGTCCTAGTGATATGGGTCATGTCATGCCTTCAGCATTAAATTTAATTGTTGAGTTTGTTACAGTACAGAGGCAGCATCTAGTAGATCTACTTATCGGCATTAGCTTTTTGTTCCTCTGCTCTTCCTATCTCTTACTCTGTAGTGGTGCATTTTGGGAAGAAGAAGCTCATTACCTCACAGACTGGTGTTCAGAGAACATCTAGAGCACCCCCAAGGGCCCCGCCTCTCCTGCCCTGCACCTCACACACAGTGTCCCAAGCCAGCGGCCTCAGATCTTGTCGGGCGACGTGCTCTAAGTCCCTTTGGTCCTATCTGGCTGCCTTTTCAGCGAATGTGTGCGAAGGTGGCTGTAGTACATACAGTTACCACAGCCTCCGGTTTGCTAGCTGAGTCATTAGTTTCTCCACTAGGCTGGGGCCTGTCCCCTACTGCGATCTGGTCCCTCCACCCGACTACGATCAGCGTGGACTTGGGTGCCACTGGTGGATTTCTCACTTCCCGTGGCCCTAGGACCCCTTCTTCCTCCTTTTCTCACTCTCTCAAGCTTCTCTTTCTGTCTCTTCTTTCTTTCTTCTCTCTCTACCGTCCTCTGGTCCAGGGACAAGCTCCTCTGTGTTCATGTTCCCAGCACCAACAACTACTCCTCCAACCGTCACTCCCTTCAGCTCCTCTCAACTCCACTCCTGAGCTCCAACTGTCACACTACCAGTGGTCTTTTTGACCACTCACTAAGCTCCTGCCCTTCTCTACTTTTCTCCACCCACACCTCCTCTCCTGAGCTCCAACTGTCACACTACCTGTAGTCTCTTTGACAACTCACTAAGCTCCTCCCCTTCTCTACTTTTCTCCACCCACACCTTGTACCTAGTCCCTCCCTGGCCTGGAGAGGTCTGGTGTTTAGGGCTAGTGTGTGGGTACCTGGCAGTGTCCCCTTCTTACTCGAGAGCGGAGTACCACACCTCTGGCTGAGGAGCAGTACCTCTGTGGCAACTGGACCCTCAGTGGCACCACACATCCACCATTTTAATCCTCTTCGTGATAGCATTGCTGGTAAGAAGGATTATCTGGCACTTGTTTTCAGCCCCAAGATACTAAAGACTCGCACCCCAGCATTAGTCAGTTGCATTTATAAGACTGGATAGCAGGCTGGTTTTTAACACATGCTGTTTATAAACTGTTCATCCATTTGCTTCATGTACTTTTGTTTTACCTGTATACATGCAGGGCTGCCACCTGGAATTTCAGGGCCCCATACTCGCAAAATTTTCGGGCCCTCTTGAGACTTAGCACAGGCTCCACCCCAGCTCCGCCTCCACCCCACAAACCTTCTGCAGTTCCACCACTCACTCTTGGAAAAATTACACTTCTGCACCGCATCCTCGCCAATCACACATTAACAGTTCCTACTGAACACCAGATCACATACATAGCTATCACCTTTTGTTTTGGCTAAAAGATTTTTTCAGCCTTTTTTACCGCAACTCTTTTGGCAGGGCCCTAATCTACTACTTAAAATACCCAATACTCTTTTTAGGTATATATATTTTTTACTTTTCTTTAAATGTCACATAGATTTTTTAAAATGACCAATAGTACCACATACAAGGAACAAATACTGTCACACCATGACTAGAGATGGGCCTTTTCTGGGTGGCTGCAGGCTGCTATTTTTAAGCTGGGGGTGCAATATGCATGACCCCTTACCAGCCTGAGAATACAAGCCCCCAGCTGTCTGCTTTAGCATGGCTGGTTCGCAAAAATGGGGGAACCCCAAGCCATTTTTTAAAATTATTTACTTAAATACACCATGGGGTGTTAGGTGTCGGGATTCTTCCACTGCGCAGAATATATCCCAAGCATTATCTGGAACTGTGATCTACCATTCAAGTCTGGCCACTGTGATTGTTGGTCAGCACAAACATTGGTCCCAGCATCTTGATCAGGCTCATGGTATACATGTGGGTACCGTTGGCTCTCCAGCCAAGTCTTTTGTAACCAGTGATATACAGGCGCAGTCTTGTGCTCTGGAATCTAAGTCCAGAGATCACCTTACTGAGCATGTCCATGATGTGGGGGTCTTCTTATTGGTGGTCAGACGTTAGCTGCTCTGGTGATGTGGTAGATCCTGATTGTCCTGCGAGCGATGCCTCGACCGACTGGGCGTGAGTGTTTGGGGTGGAGCCTAGCGTATAAAAGGCTCTCAGAAGTGCACGTGGGCACGCTAGTGTCATTTATGCTTGGTGTATGTGGGTGGATACTCTACTACTCTGTACGTTTTCTAGTGTCTGTCTGTGGTCAAAGATTGTACACATAGGCAGGCAGGTAACACACTTCTGCGATTTCGTACCCATGACTCCACGCCTGAGTCACTAGCCTGCTATATGTTTAGGGTACCAGTCAGGTACAGGTTCAGCAGTAACAGGACTGGGTATCTTGCCGCTTAGCTTTGCATCTGTTTCGTTCGTGTGTGCGGTTAACACAGTTCAGTTACAGAGCAAGCTCAACCCTTTTGCTATATCTCTCTATAAAGGCAACAACATATTGTACCTAGCCTCATAAGAGGCCTTTCTATTGGCTCAGCATCTGCTTCATTCGTGTGTGCGGTTAGCACCGTTTAGTCGCAGAGCTAGCTCAATGTACGTGCTAAGTTCCCTGAGACGTTAACAGGGTGTAGTACTTTGCATACTTGGGACAGTACCTCTCTGTGAAGCAACTGAGCTTGGTACTCAGTGTTCCGATTACACTGTATAGTGTTAACTCAGTGTGTTTAAGGTGAATGCTTGTTGTTTTCTTCTGTCATTGTTCACACTAGCAGAAGGTTACATCTCTGCACAGTGGACCCCGGGTTGCGATCGCACTATATTTTTATATTTTATTTAGTGCGATCTACCAACCCTAACATGGGGACCCCTCTATTCTAGATAACCAGCCTTGCTGAAGCTGACAGCTGAGGGTTGCAGTCCCCAGCTGTGAGTTTTGCCTGGCTGGTTATCAAAAATAACCCACGCCACTTTTTTTTTAAAATTATTTATTTACAGCTTCCATCAGCCGCTCCTGCTCTCACTCTTATTAGCGGCAGCAGGCGTTTACTGATGGGAGCGGTAGGCTCATTAGCAGACACCAATGACCGGAGGTAAACTTTATACCTCTGATCATAGCTGTGGGCTCACGCTGTCATTTGAACTGCAGCTTTCTGACCAGTGGTGAAGACAGCATGGCAAACACTGGATGTTCGGTCCCCCCAGTCAAGTGAATGGGGTCTGGGTTTGAGTCCGAGTACTGTTCTGGTACCTGAACCCAAACTTTGTGTAAGTTATCAGCCAGACCCGAACATCAAGGTATCTTCCCATCTTTAACCATGACCAGACCAAATACACTAAAGAGCAAAAGGGTAACAATGTTGAACTTTTGACTTTCAGGCTCCGTATCTCACCATCCACTACTGCTTCGAATGTGAAACTAGCATAATTTTATAGACAATCATCTTGGTTATATCATAGATAAATTTGACTTGCAAATTTTTAGCATATGATTAGTTATACAGATTCTTGTCATGTCACTGCATTGTTACTGTTTTGCTCCTGGTGGTGGAAAAATATATTTCTTCCTGTATACTACAAAGAACAACCTGTTCTCACATTACCTAAGAGCTCAATGTTTAATTAGGTTCATTCCCAAGCGAAAGGTCACTGGTTCGAATTGAGAAGCAGCCATGAAGAAGATTTCCCAAGAAAGATTTCCAACTCATCAATAGTGATCTCTCAGCGAAAAAAATTGCCAAACTGCATCATTTGAGTGACATGACAGTTGGAAGAATCCAAAATGAAACTGTCCATCCATTCAAAAGCCAAGAGGTGGATATCCAGGCAAAATATAGAAGTCAACAAGTCAGATCATCACAAGGTCTATTAGTTATGACAGAGGAGGTGGCTTCTATGCTTCGTAATACTGAGATCACAGACATTCATACAAACACTGTGCCAAGTCTGTTACACAAGTCTGGGATGGTGGCCTGAAAAAAAGTTGGAGTAGCCTTGACTTTCATATTATCAAATGAAGTGTAGGCTCTAGATTGCAGAAAAGTAAGAAAAGTGAACAGTAGAAGGTTGGAAACAGGTGATTTGGAGCAATGAGACAAAAGTGAATAGGATAGGCTCTGATGGGTGCAAATAAGTCTGGAAGAAAGAAAAGAAAATTGGGCTAAAAGATTTAGAAATTGAAGGAGTTGTCAAGTTTGGTGGATGATATGAGGTTGTTTCACAGCTAAAGGCATTGGATACTTGACAAGGATCGATGGTAGTCTCAATGCTGAGCTATATGTAAGTATCCTACAAGATGAGTTACTTCATATACTTGAGTATTATGGCCTTTGCTTGCGGCACTGCAGCTGCCTGCTGAAGAACGGGGCTCGGTGGCCTGTACATAGTAGTCCTCGCTTGAGGTAAGGCCACTGCCTCTGTGGTTGCACAGCCTCCTGGATTTCTACCACCACCCAGTCTTCTTCGGGGGAGATCAGGGTGACCGCCACCCCATACCACCCCCTAGGCATGTCCCCTTTACCAAAAGTCATTCTGTACCATAGCTGGGTGGTACGTTGAAAATGTATGGAATCGACGTTAACATGCACTCTGTCCCCGTTTCCAACCTCGTGGATGAAGCCTTATCCCCAACTAGAATTGAAAAACTGAATTAGACCATTGGTCATCTGGCCCGCAACTGCTCCTCTCCTGGGACCTCCCAGTTCATTCCGCACCCATTTTTTTTCCAGCCATATCTCCTGGTCAACACATGTGCTATCCATCCTGCCTCTTTGGGGGGTGGGGATCGAGTCCTCTTACTCATACTGTGTATCGGCAGCCATGGAATTTGGCTGCCTCCTGAACGCACATCTCTTTGAGGGGCTGTGAGATTCTCACCATCCGCTGCACCATCTCGACTTGCGCAGTGTTCTCCTTGTTCTCCAACAATGGCACCAGCCCGCTCTGCCATGGGTGTACTTCTCTGCTGCCTCACCTGTTCCGGGGTGGGGCTACTTGTGAGTCACCTGCCCATTTCTTGGGAGTCTTCACCCATTTCCCTTTTCTAACTAACTAACGGGTGAGTTTCTTCTTCCGCTATGCCCATCTGGGGTGGGCACCGCTCACAATGTGATGTGTTATGTTTCGGTAGCTGAGGAGTGCAGGTAAAAAAGGCAATACACCAGAGCAGTTGGAATCTATGAGATTGCAGTACCCTGACTAACCACCACAACTAGAGGCAGCCGTGGAGCGTTCCTACGTTGGTCCTAGACGCCACGTCACAGCCTGAGAAACTAACTACACCTAAAGATAGAAATAGGAAAGCTATCTGCCCCGGAGCAGAACCCCAAAGATAACAGAAAGCCCCCAAACATGTAATGGCGGTTAGACAAGAGGAAATACTGACACAGAAAGAAAATAGTATGAGCAAACGCTGGGGCCCAAACTATCTAAATAGAAAAGGATAGGAAGGGTACTTACTGCAATCCCAGAAAACCCTGAAAAGCACCAACTCTACTAATTTCAAAATCACCTGAGATCACACGACCTCTACCACCTAAATTAGTTCTCTGGTGTAACAAAATAAAAACAGCAGCCACTGAAAAAACTGGAAAAAGCAAAAGAACAAAACTCAGTGGCTGAACTAAACTGAGAGGGCAGAAGCCCCCGGAGGGGACCCTGAAGGCCCCCAAAGAAGTGCAGGACAAAATGCAAAAATATAGCACAAACACAAAAGAAGCAAAAGTCTTATCTGTAAGCAGGAGATGCAGACACGACACAGCAGGCTACAAGGGAAACTGGAATGAAGGATTCAGACCAGAACAATTGATCACCGGCAACCCTGATGGGAAAATGACTCCCTTATATAAGACCAGTCAGTAACACCTGATTCCCAGTCCTCACAATCTTCACTAGCACCGCTTGTAACCACCAGAGGGAGCCTCTGCTCAGAACTCATCTCAAACCCATTCACAACAGTACCCCCCCCTTGAGGAGGGGTCACCGAACCCTCATTTGAGCAACCAGGTCGGTCAGGATGAGTTCTATGATACGCACGGATAAGTCTCCTAGCATGGATGTCCGAAGCAAACACCCAAGAATTGTCTTCCTGACCATAACCTCTCCATTTAACCAAATACTGGAGTTTCCGTCTAGAAAAACGAGAATCCAATATTTTCTCAACCACATACTCCAGATTGCCCTCAACCAAAACAGGGTCAGGAGGCACAGCAGCAGGAACCACTGGCTCAACAAACCTCTTCAACAAGGACTTGTGGAACACGTTATGGATCTTAAATGTCCCTGGAAGAAGCAAACGAAAAGAAACAGGATTAAGAATCTCCATGATCTTATAAGGTCCAATGAACCTAGGCTTAAATTTAGGAGATGCTACTCTCATAGGAATATTCTTTGAGGACAACCAGACCAAGCCCCCCACTTTAAACCGAGGACCATCAGTCCTATGCCGGTTAGCAAACCGCTGGGCCTTCTCCTGAGAGAGGGACAACCTCTCCACTACCTGGTCCCAAATCTGTTGCATACGCTCCACAACAGAGTCAACACCTGGACAGACAGAAGCCTCCGTCTTGGCACTCAACTTTGAGAGAAGTAGATTCCTGTTTATTGCAGTCACAGTACTGGTGTAACGTTTCGGTCCATGTGGACCTTCGTCAGTCTGACAGCAATAGGACATAACAAAAAGTTGAAAAAGAGTGGCATATATCCAAAAACAAAGTCAAGAAATATTTACAGAATTTACAAGTATACAACATATAAGAATTTACAAGTATACAACATATAAGAATATATATATATATATATATATATATATATATATATATACATATATATATCCACATAGAGAGAGAGAAAGCATTAAATGGCACTATACCAGTGTTCAGAATCTGCTAATAGGTGAATAACATAGAGGAGAATCTTCATAGTGAAATATCCAATTGAGTGATTGAGTGTGATAATAAGGTAATTATCATTGGAAAAGAATTCCAAATACCTACCCGACTGCTTGTGAGGAAGCAACAGTATGAAAAAGAAGAGGCAGTATGCCTAGAAGATAACCATAACGTATGTTAGCCTTGTAATATCAAAGGAAATAAAATGAGAAATTATTAGTATATACTACGACCAGGTACCTTCAGAGGGGAGTATCCTTCTATAATCTTATGAGCAGTATTCCCGTGGGATAGTCCCTTGTTGGGGCCTAAGGTATAAAATTAGCAATGCAGATATAAAAGGGTGAATGTATCTTATTCTGGTCTATTAGGAGAATGGGTAAGGACAAAAAAAGAAGGAGAAAAAAAGGGGAAGAAAAAGAAAAAACTCACTTTCTTATTTTGATTCCCGAAAATGGAGAAAGGGGGGCCAAAAGGCTCTGTGCGTAACCTAAAAAGGTATAGGAATATCCATTTTTATTTTTACAGGAAACACATAATACCACCTATAGTGTCAGATAGCCTGAAGCCTATAATCTTGTCTACTGACAATATGGAGGTTTGTGTATCGGTTGCCAGAGTGGGATGTGGCGGTATTAAAGCTCCCTGTGATTGCTGAGTCACTTTAGAAAATCCTAGTAACCGGTGTGCTACTATATGAGAACCCGTTGATAGCAGTGTGCCTGTTAGACTGGTAAAGCGCTGCTGGGGGTAAGCACCCATAATGTGATCTTGCTAGATGGTGAGGTGTGCTACTAAAGCAATTACCATTAGTGGCAGTGTGCCTGCTATGCTATCAGAGCGTTACTGTGGGTTAGCACTAATAGTAAGAGAATATATTGATGATAGTGGGAGCAGACTTACTTGGTGGTGGGGTGAAGGATCGTTGGTCTCTCTGCTCTGGCGCGGAATCCACCGCTTGTCAGGAGCAGTGATTGTGTGTTCACCTGCCTTAAATGGAGGAGGGGGCGGGACCGTCCCATGAGGCGGTGTGACGTCACAGGAAGTGGCCTGTGCGTTCCACTGTCTGCGTTTCACCTCTGTGGCGCTGAGGAAGCGTCACAGTACTAGAAACTCCTAGGAACTGGCGTAAACAGTGCCAGATATAGCGTTATGTTCAATGACTGGGAGGGAGTATCCCCATGATGGAGCCTGTGCTAATGAGAGATGATTGTATAGGTGGATAGTTTGCAGTTTATCTGGGTGAATAAATCGGATTAGTATGTAAGAAGAGGAGAGAGACAAAAAAGGATTGCGTGCACAAGTGAGATTTATTTCATATCGATGTACATATAAGGCCAGATTAGAAAAGAAAAAAATTGAAAATCCAAAAGGAGAAGGAGGGGAGTATAAAGGGTGCTGGAATGCAGTCGGGTGGGAGGGATCCAAGGGTGTGGGTTCTAGATGAGAGACTCAATATAAGCGACTCTGTAACGAAAGAGAAACAGAGATTAGTGGGTGAATTACAGAAAGTTCATACAGTACATATTGTGCTGGAGAGGCACCAGTAGAGACACCTCCCAGAATCAGATATTAATTTGTAGTACGGAGAGTCAATACTGTACAATACTAATGATTGAGACGTTAGAATCAAAAAGAATATCTATTAACCCCTATTTGGAGCATTTAAAAAATCCCTGGGTTAATGATCCTCAACTTGGTGCATGAAACTCATAACTCCTAAATGAAAGAGAGCAAGTCATACTCCCTATTCAAGCCTTTGGGTGAAAGGGTCTGTAGTTCATGTATCCAGTACGCCTCCCGTTTTTTTAGGAGGCGTACTCGATCACCCCCTCGTCTGGGTGTGCGGATATGTTCGATCACTTGAAACTTCAGCTGTGAGATCTGATGGCCTTTAGAGATGAAATGTGAGGGGATGGGGAGGAGTAGGTTTTTGCATCTGATTGTAGATTTATGTTTAGAAATTCTTTCTTTTATCGCCTGCGTAGTCTCCCCTACATAAAGAAGGCCGCATGGACATTTTATCAGATAGACAACGAAGGATGAGTTACAGGTAGAGTAACATTTGATGTTGTATCTCTTGCCTGAATGGGGGTGGTGAATGATATTCCCTTTCATGACGTTGTTACATTGGTTACATTGTAGGCAAGGGAAAGTACCCGTTTTAGGGGTGGACAGAAACCTCTGGGTTTGCATCTGTCTATTATCGCCCATGTCAGCTCTAATCAGATCGTCACGAAGGTTCGGTGCTCTTTTGTAGCATGGCAAGAATGGTGTTTGAAACTCAGGTATATTGGGATGTGCCCTACCGAGGAGGCCCCAATGTTGTCTAATTGTTTTGTGTAGGATATTCACAAAGGGGTGATAGGTGTGGACAAAGGGAATTCTTTTCCCAACCTGAGTTCTAGGTCTATTTGGTGGTGCCGCTGCCTCAGTGAGAAGAGAGGAGGGATATCCTCGTTCTAAGAATTTATTATGCATCTCACTTAGACGGTGAGGGAGGATATTGCGGTTGGATACAATTCTTTCTACACGTTTGAATTGGGACCGTGGTATAGCTTTTTTTATCGCTGGTGGATGTAGACTATTAAAATGCAATAGACTATTGCGATCTGTCTGTTTAGTAAAGAGATCCGTACTCAGGATACCTTTCTCGTCCTTTGATACAGTAGTATCAAGGAAATTGACTTGCTCATAACTTTCTGACATGGTGAAAGAGAGACCTGGCCACGCCTCGTTTAATGTTGTAAAGAATTGTTGTAGAATAGACGTGGGTCCATCCCAGATACAGAAGATGTCGTCTATGTATCTCTTCCATAGACGACCGTGGGTACGAAAAAGAGCATTAGTATAGACCACCTCTTCTTCAAATTTGGCCATATAGCAGATTGCATATGGGGGGGTCACATTTGACCCCATGGCAGTGCCCTTGATTTGCATATAGAAGGTTTCTTCAAAGAGGAAGAAATTCTTTGTCAAGACGATGGTCAAAAGCTCTATGCATAGTTGGATTGAATCTACATGCATTTGGGATGTCTGTAACAGCTGTCTAGCGCAGGAAATCCCTTTGTCGTGTGGAATAGATGTATAGAGGTCTTTTACATCTAGTGTCACTAGGAGGGATGATTCAGTTAGTGTCCCTAATGTGCCTATTTTATTTAGAAAATCACCGGTGTCTAGTATGAATGATGGTATATCTCGGACTAGAGGAGTAAATATCTTTTCCAAGAAGATGGATATAGGGGAGAGAATGGAGTCTGTCGAAGCGACTATAGGCCTGCCTGGGGGATTTTCCAAGTTCTTATGTATTTTCGGTAGAGTATAAAATACTGGTGTAATTGGATTCCTCTTAGTGAGGTAATCTTTGGTTTTTATGTCTATTGTACCTGATTCAAGGGACCTAGACAGTACGGAATTAATCTGACTACTGATGTCGCTTGTAGGATCCTTAGATAATTTGACATAGACCGTGTAGTCATTAAGTTGGCGATGGATCTCTTTTAGATAATCTGATTTGTTCATCACTACTATGGAGCCGCCCTTGTCGGCCGGCTTCATAATGATGGTCTTATCTTCCCGTAATGATCGTAAGGCTTGTTGATCAAGCGGATTAAGATTGGTATTGTAATGTAATTTTCCATTCTCCATGTCTTGTCTCAGATGTTGTGATGCTGTTTCTACAAATTCGATAAAGGCTTCCAACGCGTGGGAGCCCCGAGGTGGAATATAGGTACTTTTGTTTCGGAGGCCTAGATTGGTAACTGAGAGAGTTCTAGTGTCGAGTGATTGTTCTGGTGTACTCTGAGGTATGTTAGCAAAGTGTACCTTTAACCGAAGGTTACGATAGAACCTTTGCAATTCCATATCAAGATTAAAGGTATTGAGTCTGTAGGCCGGGCAAAATGACAGGCCTCTCTGGAGAAGATGATATTCTGCTATACTGAGAGTGCGTGATGATATGTTTGTCACCAGCGGGCAGGTACCTGGGAACGTGTCACTCTTAGGTCCATATCCCTTCTTGTGTTGTCCTCTCCATAACCTCTTCCTCGTTGTCGTCTGGTTCTTTGTCCTAAAAAACGGTTTGATCCTGGGTGGGTATCCCTCCTTTCTGTTTCTGATCCTGATGATGACACGTCAGTGGAGGATCTATACTTTGGCCTATTATAGGATGAACGAAAGTTGTTAGTAAATTGCCAACGGTATATGCGGCCCTGCTCGTAATCGTCGGCGTCCCGTTGGAATTTGATCCTTTTTCTATGTTCAGTGTCTTTCCTGTGCTGGTCTGTAAACTGCAAACTATCCACCTATACAATCATCTCTCATTAGCACAGGCTCCATCATGGGGATACTCCCTCCCAGTCATTGAACATAACGCTATATCTGGCACTGTTTACGCCAGTTCCTAGGAGTTTCTAGTACTGTGACGCTTCCTCAGCGCCACAGAGGTGAAACGCAGACAGTGGAACGCACAGGCCACTTCCTGTGACGTCACACCGCCTCATGGGACGGTCCCGCCCCCTCCTCCATTTAAGGCAGGTGAACACACAATCACTGCTCCTGACAAGCGGTGGATTCCGCGCCAGAGCAGAGAGACCAACGATCCTTCACCCCACCACCAAGTAAGTCTGCTCCCACTATCATCAATATATTCTCTTACTATTAGTGCTAACCCTCAGTAACGCTCTGATAGCATAGCAGACACACTGCCACTAATGGTAATTGCTTTAGTAGCACACCTCACCATCTAGCAAGATCACATTATGGGTGCTTACCCCCAGCAGCGCTTTACCAGTCTAACAGGCACACTGCTATCAACGGGTTCTCATATAGTAGCACACCGGTTACTAGGATTTTCTAAAGTGACTCAGCAATCACAGGGAGCTTTAATACCGCCACATCCCACTCTGGCAACCGATACACAAACCTCCATATTGTCAGTAGACAAGATTATAGGCTTCAGGCTATCTGACACTATAGGTGGTATTATGTGTTTCCTGTAAAAATAAAAATGGATATTCCTATACCTTTTTAGGTTACGCACAGAGCCTTTTGGCCCCCCTTTCTCCATTTTCGGGAATCAAAATAAGAAAGTGAGTTTTTTCTTTTTCTTCCCCTTTTTTTCTCCTTCTTTTTTTGTCCTTACCCATTCTCCTAATAGACCAGAATAAGATACATTCACCTTTTATATCTGCATTGCTAATTTTATACCTTAGGCCCCAACAAGGGACTATCCCACGGGAATACTGCTCATAAGATTATAGAAGGATACTCCCCTCTGAAGGTACCTGGTCGTAGTATATACTAATAATTTCTCATTTTATTTCCTTTGATATTACAAGGCTAACATACGTTATGGTTATCTTCTAGGCATACTGCCTCTTTTTTCATACTGTTGCTTCCTCACAAGCAGTCGGGTAGGTATTTGGAATTCTTTTCCAATGATAATTACCTTATTATCACACTCAATCACTCAATTGGATATTTCACTATGAAGATTCTCCTCTATGTTATTCACCTATTAGCAGATTCTGAACACTGGTATAGTGCCATTTAATGCTTTCTCTCTCTCTATGTGGATATATATATTATATATATATATATATATATATATATATATTCTTATATGTTGTATACTTGTAAATTCTTATATGTTGTATACTTGTAAATTCTGTAAATATTTCTTGACTTTGTTTTTGGATATATGCCACTCTTTTTCAACTTTTTGTTATGTCCTATTGCTGTCAGACTGACGAAGGTCCACATGGACCGAAACGTTACACCAGTACTGTGACTGCAATAAACAGGAATCTACTTCTCTCAAAGTTGAGTGCCAAGTTTTCTTTATTCACTATTGGGTTGGGAAACCTACTTGTGCACCACCACGGTAGTGCTACGATATACTCTCACTAGAAGCCTCCGTCTGTCCTGAAGAAAATCGAGGGTGAAACCCAGAATTACAGAAAAACGGAGACATCAAAGTGGCAGAGCTAGCCCTATTATTAAGAGCAAACTCAGCCAAAGGCAAAAAAGAGACCCAGTCATCCTGATCAGCAGACACAAAGCATCTTAGATAAGTCTCCAATGTCTGGTTTGTTCTCTCAGTTTGACCATTGGTCTGAGGATGAAATGCCGAGGAGAAAGACAATTGAACACCCAGTTTAGAACAAAAAGTCCTCCAAAATCTGGAAACAAACTGGACTCCTCTGTCAGACACAATGTTCTCAGGAATGCCGTGTAAACGAACCACGTGCTGAAGGAACAACGGCACCAATTCAGAGGAGGAAGGCAACTTAGGTAATGGCACAAGATGTATCATTTTGGAAAACCTATCACAAATTACCCAGATGGTGGTCATTCTCTGAGAAACAGGAAGATCGGAAATGAAATCCATAGAGATATGGGTCCATGGTCTCTTGGGCACAGGCAATGGCATCAACAAACCACTAGAGCGAGAGCAAGGCTTGGAGCGAGAGCAAGTCCCGCAGGACTGCACAAATTCCCTGACATCACGAGACAAGGTAGGCCACCAAAAGGACCGACTAACCAAGTCTCTGGTACCAAAATTCCGGGATGCCCAGCCAATGCGGAACAATGAATCTCAGACATCACACTCTTTTTCCATTGGTTCGGGACAAACAATTTTCCAACAGGGCAGCGCTCGGGCCTATCCTCCTGACACCCTCCAGAGCAAGTCTCAAATTGGGCGAGATGGCGGAAAGAACTACACCCTCTTTCAAAATAACAGAAGGATCAGATAACTCAGGAGAGTCCGCAAGGAAACTCCTCGAGAGGGCATCCGCCTTAACATTCTTAGTGCCAGGAAGAAAGGAAACCACAAAATTAAAACGTGTGAAAAACAAGGCCCACCTGGCCTGTCTAGGATTGAGTCGCTTGGCAGATTCCAGATAGACCAGATTCTTATGGTCCGTAAGGACCACCACCTGATGTTTGGCTCCCTCCAGCCAATGTCTCCACTCTTCAAAAGCCCACTTCATGGCCAATAACTCCCGATTACCTACGTCATAATTACGTTCAGTAGGAGAAAATTTTCGAGAGAAAAAGGCACAAGGGTTACTTTTAGAGGTCTCTGGATCTTTTTGGGACAAAACGGCACCTGCCCCAATTTCAGAGGCATCAACCTCCACCTGAAATGGCAGAGAAACATCAGGCTGCCGTAGAAGAGGAGCAAAAGTGAATCTCTGCTTAAGTTCCTGAAATGCAGAGACTGCCTCAGGAGGCCAATTCACCACATCAGAACCCTTTCTGGTCAAATCAGTTAATGGTTTAACAATAACCGAGAAATTACCAATAAATTTACGATAAAAATTGGCAAAACCCAAAAATCTCTGAAGAGCCTTTAATGAAGTAGGTTGGACCCAATCACAGATGGCCTGAACCTTGACCGGGTCCATTTCAATAACAGATGGGGACAAAATGAATCCCAGAAATGAGATCCTCTGTACGCCAAAAAGACACTTTGATCCCTTCACATACAGAGCATTCTCTCTCAAAATCTGGAATACAGTTCGAACATGTTTCACATGAGAGTCCCAGTCATTAGAAAAAAATCAAGATATCATCCAAATAAACAATCAGAAATTTGTCCACAAAATCCCTGAAAATGTCATTCATGAAGGACTGGAAGACGGAAGGAGCATTAGTGAGCCCAAAGGGCATCACTAGGTACTCAAAATGCCCTTCAGGGGTATTGAATGCCGTCTTCCATTCTCCCCGTGCTTAATGCGAATAAGGTTATACGCCCCCCTGAGGTCAAGCTTTTTAAACCAAGTAGCGTTTTTCACCCTGGAAAACAGGTCAGAAATCAAGGGTAACGGGTATTGATATTTCACAGTAATATTGTTCAAGAGACGATAATCAATACACGGCCTTAATGAACCATCTTTTTTGGCCACAAAGAAAAAACCGGCACCTAAGGGTGAAGAGGATGGTCTGATATGACCCTTCTCCAATGATTCCTTGATATAAGACCGCATAGCGTCATGTTCAGGTACAGACAAGTTAAAAAGGCGACCTTTAGGGAATTTACTACCCGGCACTAATTCAATAGCGCAGTCATAGCTCCTATGGGGAGGCAAGGATGCAGATTTACTTTCGCTAAACACATCAGAAAAATCAAACAAAAAGTCAGGAACATCCTGAGCCTGGGGGGAGGCAGAAAAAACAGGAGTGTTGGTATTAACACATTGGCAGCCCCAACTGGTTACAGACACAGATTTCCAATCCAAAACAGGATTATGAGACTGTAACCCAAGGGAAACCCAGCACGATAATGTCATGCAGATTATATAGAACCAAAAATTTGCAGCACTCCTGGTGATCAGGTTCAACCCTCATTATCACCTGAGTAGAAAACTGGGGTTTATTCTCAGCCAAAGGGGTAGAATCGATCCCCAGTAGGGGAATAGACTTCTGTAGGGGTATCAAGGGAAACCCACAACGTTTAGCAAAATCATAATCCATCAGGTTAATAGCTGCTCCAGAATCAACGAAAGCCTGAGCAGAAAATGAGGACAGAGAGCATATCAGAGTGACAGTTAATAAAAACTTAGTCTGAACACTACCCAA
>JARQOD010000001.1:53183117-53216662 GCA_033576555.1 Oophaga sylvatica
CCAGACAAAGCCAGCGAGTGGGGGTAGATAATAATAGCCCAGAGAGGGACCATTATTTTTGCCCCCCCCCCTGGCTACTAACATATGCCCCCAGCCACCCCAGAAAAGGCAAATCTATAATTAGATGCGCCCTTTCTGGCACCTTGCCCATCTATTCCCATTGCCCTGTAGCGGTGGCGAATGGGTTAATAATGGGTTAAAGCCACCTTGCTATTGGAAGGTGACTTTAAGCCAGGTTAATAATTGAGAGCTGTCAATTAGACAGCTATCAATTATTAATCCTATTATATGAAATAAAAATAAAACACACACACTTTAATTAAAAATCATTTTAATGAAATAATCACACAGTTTTTGACCATCTTTTATTTTACTGCCATTCCTTGCGAAGCCCTTGTTCTCCTGTAATAAAAATAAAATAATAAAGCAACATTATTCTTACCTATCCGGTGTTCAGTCAGGTCCCCCAATGTAATCCTTCTGAAAGGGTTAACGTTTACTGCAGGGACCGCAGCTAATGCTGCCAGCCTCGCAGTAAACCCCCAAATGAATCATCTCTTCTCTCAGCTGACAGGAGAGGAAGTGGTTAGTGTGGGAAGCTTAATTGATTGCTTCCCACTTTCACTTCAGGTCAGCTGGGGACACAGCACAGCATCAGTGACATCAGAGGGAGTCCCGGCTGACCTGAAGTGAAATGAGGAAGCAATCAATTAAGCTTCCCACACTAATCACTTCCTCTCCTGTCAGCCGGGAGAGGAGCTCATTCATTCAGGAGCTTACAGCTGAGCAGCAAGCATTAGCTGCGTTGCTTGGCTGTAAGCCAGTTAAACCCTTTGTGAAGGATTACAGCGTGGGACCTGACAGAGCGGCGGATGGGTAAGAATAATGTTGTTTTATTATTTTTTCTATATTACAGGAGAGCAAGGGCTTCTCACGGATTACCAGTTAGATAAAAGATGGTCAAAAATGTGTGTTTATTTCATTAAAATTATTTATTATTAATGTGTGTTTTTTTAATTTTCCTTCAATAGGATTAATAATTGAGAGTTGTCTAATTGACAACTCTCAATTATTAACCTGGCTTAAAGTCACCTTTCAATAGCAAGGTGGCTTTAACCCATTATTAACCCATTCACCACCGCTACAGGGCAATGGGAATAGATGGGCAAGGTGCCAGAAAGGGCGCATCTAATTATAGATTTGCCTTTTCTGGGGTGGTTGGGGCAGATGTTAGTAGCCAGGGGGGCACTAAATAAATGCACCCTCCTTAGGCTATTATTATCTGCCCCCACTCGCTGGCTTTGTCTGTCTGGTTGAGAAAATACAGCGGCAGCCCACGCATTTTTTTCAACGAATTTACACCTTTAATTAACCCCTACATGTATGAAATTTTGCACACATACAGTCATGTAATTTTTAGTGAAAACCATATATCAAACTACATGAAATGACATGGTTAACTGTATGTAACTGTATGTAAACCATGTGTCATTTCATGTCGGTTGGTTCTATAATTTCACAAAAGCGGCAATTGATATTTTACTATATAGAAGTGTATGAACTATGTATATATATACAGTATATGTCACAATGACATGTGTATATATATATATATGTATTCTATGTGTGCATATCTAGTTTACAAGGAAAGAAAGGGTTTATTTTTATTCTGATATTTCTGTCCCATTGACTTGCATTGGTTTTCGGTATCGGAATCGGCGATATCCGATACTTTTTTGGGTATCGGTCCGATCCAATCCGATCCGATATTTCTTATATCGGAAAGTATCGCTCAACACTAGCTGTGAAACACAGATGCAAAATGGAAGGAAATTGAATGTCTTCTCTTAGGCTTACAGATTGCTGTATAATAGGATATAAAATATAATTTTGTGTCCAGAACAATGGCTACTCTTCCATATCAAGTATTTAATCTTTATTTAAAATGACCCACTTAACAAAAATAATTAATATGTGATATGTGGTGAACGGAGATGCCCAATTATCCCTAAGATCATCCATACATTCCCCAGAAACAAGTAAAAATATTAAATGTGAATAAGAGGAATACAGTGTACAATAATATCATCAGAATCAACTGAACAAAAGGCAATATAGCGACACAATGGCATGTCATCCTATACAGTACAATATTATGGACAAATAATTACTTGGACACTCCTAAGCAAATATTATCGTACAAAAAACATGGAGTACAAAATCCAAAAACGGAAATAAAGGGCAACAATTTTATTACAAAAATACATTGATAACAGTAAATCACATTATAAAAGAAAAGGAAAAAAAACATTTCACAATTCCATAAAATACCAGGTATGGGATACAAGATGCACAAATAGTGATGAATCCTAGTAACTATACAATATGCAGTAACAAGCGGACTCAAAAAGCTGTTAGCTGCCATCAAGTCAAAAAGCAAGTAAAAAAAATACAATAATGAAGTGCCTGCTAAATATAAAATAACAAGTCATAATCAAGAAAGTAATGGATCATACAGCAAGGCACATCCTAAATAGATGTAAACTGGACCTGGGCAGACATATGTATACAAAAAGGCATCTCACCCATGGTAACCCTTATGTGGAAATTCAAAATGAGCAGCCCCAACGCGCGTTTCGTGTAGGCTTCTTCAGGAGGCAGAGCCAAACCCCAGAGTCACGGAGAGCTACGCACTGCTGGGAGAAGTAGGAGAGGAGACAAACGGGAGTCACAACCAGGGGACAGCACAGGTAACCGAAGGGACACACAGGAACAAAGTAAGGGAGAATGCCGAGGTCAGAACCAGAGATATAACGCAGTACCAGAGGAATAAGACAAAGCGGGTAGTCAAGGGGCAATGCAAGAGTCAAAAAGCCAAGCAAGCAAATACACAGCACCAAGACAGTAGACAAACTCACAATGAAGAGACGGACCGGGTCAAAACCAAACAAGCAACAAGATAACAGGCACAAGGCAAAACAAGAATAAATAGATCCTGTGTAAAGAGTGGAAAAAACCTCACACTCAATGCAAAATAGAATCCATAGACAGCGTTAATAATACTTGATAAAGTCTAGAATAAGACATAATAGATGCGTATAAAGTTGTATCTATTGGACACATAGATGCATGTGGCAATAAGAACACTGTGAGAAAAGGCAAAAGGAAAAAGATGATACATAAGTGGAACATGGATGCAGGGGCAAATATACAGTGCCTACAAGTAGTATTCAACCCCCGGCAGATTTAGCTGGTTGACACATGCGGAATTAACTTGGCATTGTGACATTTGTACTGTAGATCAGCCTGGAAGTGGGAAATGCACTGCAGCAAAAAAAATTTTTATAATTTTTTTTTTTTTTTTAAAAACGTTAAAAGTTAATTCAGAGTGTCATTTATTATTCAACCCCTCAAACCACAAGAATTCTGTTTGGTCCCCCTAAAGTATTAAGAAGTAGTTCAGGCACCAAGAATAAAGAGCTTAACATGTGTGGATTAATGATCTCTTTTGCCAGCCTTTTCTGACTATTTGAGACCCTCCCCAAACTTGTGAACAGCACTCATACATGGTCAACATGGGAAAGACAAAGGAGCATTCCAAGGCCATCAGAGACAAGATCGTGGAGGGTCACAAGGCTGGCAAGGGGTACAAAACCCTTTCCAAGGAGTTGGGCCTACCTGTCTCCACTGTTGGGAGCATCATCCGTAAGTGGAAGGCTTATGGAACTACTGTTAGCCTTCCACGGCCTGGACAGCCTTTGAAAGTTTCCTCCCGTGCCGAGGCCAGGCTTGTCCGAAGAGTCAATGCTAACCCAAGGACAACAAGGAAGGAGCTCCGGGAAGATCTCATGGCAGTGGGGACATTGGTTTCAGTCAATACCATAAGTAACGTACTCCACCGCAATGGTCCGTTCCAGACAGCCCGTAAGGTACCTTTACTTTCAAAGCGTCATGTCAAGGCTCGTCTACAGTTTGCTCATGATCACTTGGAGGACTCTGAGACAGACTGGTTCAAGGTTCTATGGTCTGATGAGACCAAGATCGAGATCTTTGGTGCCAACCACACACGTGACGTTTGGAGACTGGATGGCACTGTATACGACCCCAAGAACACCATCCCTACAGTCAAGCATGGTGGTGGCAGCATCATGCTGTGGGCTGTTTCTCAGCCAAGGGGCCTGGCCATCTGGTCCGCATCCATGGGAGGATGGATAGCATGGCCTACCTGGAGATTTTGGCCAAGAACCTCCGCTCCTCCATCAAGGATCTTAAGATGGGTCGTAATTTCATCTTCCAACAAGACAACGACCCAAAGCACACAGCCAAGAAAACCAAGGCCTGGTTCAAGAGGGAAAAAGTCAAGGTGTTGGAGTGGCCTAGTCCGTCTCCTGACCTTAACCCAATTGAAAACTTGTGGAAGGAGCTCAAGATTAAAGTCCACATGAGACACCCAAAGAACCTAGATAACTTGGAGAAGATCTGCATGGAGGAGTGGGCCAAGATAACTCCACAGACCTATGCCGGCCTGATCAGGTCTTATAAAAGACGATTATTAGCTGTAATTGCAAACAAGGGTTATTCCACGAAATATTAAACATAGGGGTTGTATAATAATTGACCCACACTTTTATGTTTAAAATTTATTAAAATTCAACTGAGCAACATAACTTTTTGGTTTGTAAGATTTATGCTTCTGTTAATAAATCCTACTCTCGTTTGCAGTTTGAAGGCTCTAACTTATTTGCATCTTATCAAACCAGCTAAATCTGCAGGGGGTTGAATACTACTTGTAGGCACTGTATCTGAAAGGAGTATCGCCACAAAAGGCATGGCTTCCGCAGGGGTAAGAGTGGACAAACTAACCAATGTTCGTTCTATGTATACAAAAAAA
This sequence comes from Oophaga sylvatica, assembly GCA_033576555.1. NCBI lineage: Eukaryota > Metazoa > Chordata > Amphibia > Anura > Dendrobatidae > Oophaga > Oophaga sylvatica. The sequence goes on from JARQOD010000001.1 coordinate 53,188,009, forward strand.
TAACAAGATAATTGTCACCATATTGAGACAAGTAATCCATGCTTTCAAACGGCGTCAGTAAGTACAGTATGCGCACCACAATTCGAGCAGACTCACAGAGCAAAATAAGATGGGTATAAGTGCGCAGGCGTATGGTGTAAAGAATATGTCTATTACGTCTGCATAAGCTAAAGCCAGCATGATGAATGCGCAGGCGTGTGACGTCACTCGAAGGACGTCCACTGCGCCTGCGCTACAAAGACACAGAATGTGAGTATGTAGTCATGGCCAAAAACGTCACATAACCCCAATACATTACCTGCTTATACCCACACAGCAGGTATTGTTGAAAAAGCAAGTAGCAGGATAAATCTGTGTGTGACAGCGGCGCCAGCGCCCGCCCTCAGTAATTATTCTTTTCTTTCTTACAATAATTGCATCTCTGTGACTAGTGTTATTCATCTGGACACTCTTACACTGCGTATTACACTCCAGCAATATATTGGTGGACAGACTTGTACATAGGGCAGTAGAATTGTGAATTTTACATTTAAACTAATAATAATTGTTGTATTTTGGCATTTTATTCCACTCAAGTCAATCATATCCTATACGCTCGTATATTAGTGGGCTCATGAGCATTTAAGGTCTTTATACAGTGAAAGATTTCTAAAGCAAAATAAACCAGGACTGTAAAACAAAATACACCAGAAAACTTGAGAAGGTGGAAAACATCAAATGTATTTTTCTTAGGACTTAATCCGATCACAGTAAAAACCTTTGATTATATATAGAAAAGTCCTTGATGGCGGAGGGAGCCTACAACATATTGGGTACCTTGCCACTTGGGTACCATTGCAGAAAAAAAGTCTACCACTCAGTGTATGATTTACTACTAGGTGTTGTATGAAGTTGCATAGTCTACCGTCTTACCGTAGTTTCCTCTGAACATCGGCTTGGTCCTTCAAAGTCTTCTTATAAAGCAAGACAGTGTTGAACATGAATAGTTTGTAAATCCATTTATAAAACAGTTTGTGTTGCAGAAGTAAAAATAACAGCGACTATTACTTTTCTATTACTGTGTTCTGGGATAGAAATAGAGGCACTTTACATCGTATGCAAACCTTCTTAATTAACATACTTAATTGAAACAACATCCCATTTTCTAAAAGCTCGCCATCTGTTATCCCTGAAATGTGAGAATTAAATAGTGTCTATCAAATCTCCTAAAGATTAAAAAACACTTGTGAGCCTGTGATAACTCTGACAGCTGCACACAGTAATATGCTGAGCCTTGAAGATTTTACCCACCGCTCTGTGCAATATTTGTCAGACTAATTACCATATGTATTTTGTATACGCTTCATACCGCAAACGTTCCTGTCTCAGTCCGGTCATGCACTTAAATTAGCACCTAAATGGGATCTTTATCTAAAGGAAACTAAGCGGAGACGACTTATTCTTCTGTTGGTGTGTTCCGCTGTGATTAAACCTCTTATCACTCTTGTGGTGGTATCCCGGAAGTATGAACTTATAGCAGCCATTATCCCCAGCTACGGAGTTACCATTCAGTACATAGTTACTCAGGCTTCAAATTTATGAATAGTCCCTGTCCTTTCACCATCTTTATTATTGGGTATGATAAAAAAAAACTGTTGTGATTGACAAAGCACACTCACATGGGTAACATTCAAACCTAGGAAGACAAATACCTGAACCTGACTGTTCAGACTAGGAGAATCTTCTCTGTCCTTGGTCTGTCCCTGCCTGACCGTGGAGATTAGAACCCTAAGGTAATGCAATGGTGCCCCCACTCGACGGCAGCTTGCCCTGAATGTCCTTAGCAACTCCTAGGATCACTAGAGTAGCAGTTCCCTAAGTAGAAAAGGAATCACGCACAAAGTAATGGCAACCAACACAAACTACAGCACAGTGAATGAATCTAACAAAGTCTATCATCAGCAGGAAACACCAGTAGAGGAAGCTGCACCCAAAAGGTGATAGGACTTAAAATCAGAGTAAATGAAAAACACCTGTTACCCAAAACCGACAGAAGCAAAGATAATAGAACTAAAACACTCAAAGGACGGCATCGCAAGAAGTTGGGAGGCGCCGGACCAACACCAGCAATGCCTATCGGACTGGATTGCCCCGCAGGTGAGTATAATAAAAGTTATTTTTCTTCTCTTGCAGGTTGCATTATAGAAGTAAAGTAAAATGGCCACTTTGACTCCGATTTACATTTGCAAATACATGTGCACTGCAAATAACTACAGTAATATGGTGCATCTGGACTTCAATATGCGTAGTGTTCCTCTTCATTTTATAATCCTTTTGACATGCACATAATGATTGTTAAGACGCCTGCTTTCGCGCTAATAACATGTGAATGTGATTGTCTGGTGGGACGAGTCATTACACAGTAAAATTGTGCACACATGATAAATTTTTGAACAATTAAGATTTATTATTAGTGTTGAGCGATACTGCCTGATATCCTAAAATATCGAATCGGATTGGATCGGCCCGATACTCAAAAAGTATCGGGTATCGCCGATCCGATACCGGAAACACAATGCAAGTAAATGGGACAGAAATATCGGAACTAAAAAAAACCCTTTCTTTCCTTGTAAACACTAAATATACACACATAGAATAATATATATATATATATATATATATATATACATGTCATTGTGACATATATATATACATATATTTATAGTTCATACACTTCTATATAGTAAAATAGCCTCTGATTCAATTGCCGGGTAATGCCGGCTTTAGTGAAAATACAGAAGCACCCGACATGAAATGACACATGGTTTACATAGAGTTAACCATGTCTTTTCATGTAGTTTGATATCTGGTCTTCACAAAAATTACATGAGTGTATGTGTGCAAAATTTCACACCTGTAGGGGTTAATTAAAGATGTAAATTCGTTGTAAAAAAACAGATTTTTTTTGCTACGAATTTACACCTTTAATTATCCCCTACATGTGTCAAATTTTGCACACATACACTCATGTAATTGTTAGTGAAACACATATATCAAACAACATGAAATGACATGGTTAACTCTATGTAAACCATGTGTCATTTCATGTCGGCTTCTGTATTTTCACAAAAGCCGGCAATTGAATTAGCGACTATTATACTATGTAGAAGTGTATGAACTATAAATATAAATATATATATATATATATGTGTCACAAATTCAATGACATGATATATATATATGAGGTGTAAAATTGTTGAAAAAAAATGCGTGGGCTCCCGCCCTATTTTCTCAACCAGACAGACAAAGCCAGCGAGTGGGGGCAGATAATAATAGCCCAGAGAGGGACCATTATTTTTGGCCCCCCCTGGCTACTAACATCTGCCCCCAGACACCCCAGAAAAGGCAAATCTATAATTAGATTTGCCCTTTCTGGCACTTTGCCCGTCTATTCCCATTGCCCTGTAGCGGTGGCGAATGGGTTAATAAGGGGTTAAAGCCACCTTGCTATTGAAAGTGAGTTTAAGCCAGGTTAATAATTGAGAGCTGTCAATTAGACAACTATCAATTATTAATCCTATTGTATGAAATAAAAATAAAACACACACACTTTAATTAAAAATCATTTTAATGAAATAAACACACATTTTTTGACAATATTTTATTTTACTGCCATTCCTTGCGAAGCCCTTGTCCACCTGTAATAAAAATAAAATAATAAAGCAACATTATTCTTACCTATCGATGTTCAGTCAGGTCCCCGATGTAATCCTTCTGAAAAGGTTAATGTTTACTGCAGGGACCGCAGCTAATGCTGACAGCCTCACAGTAAACCCCGGAATGAATGAGCTCCTCTCCTGGCTGACAGGAGAGGAAGTGGTTAGCATAATTGATTGCTTTCCACTTTCACTTCAGGTCAGCCAGGGACACGACAGCATCAGTGACGTCAGAGGGAATCCCGGCTGACCTGAAGTGAACTGATTAACAAAAATAGGGGATCCCCTCTAAAAAAAAATGGCGTGGGGTCCCCCCTATTTTTGTTAACCAGCCTGATAAAGCAGACTACTGAGGCCTGGTTTTCAGGCTGTTAAGGAGCCAATATCCATGGACCTTGCAAGCCTGATAAAACCAGGCCTCAGCAGTCTGCTTATCTTGGCTGGTTAACAAAAATAGGGGATCCCCTCGAAAAAAAATGGCGTGGGGTCCCCCCTATTTTTGTTAACTAGCCAGATGAAGCAGAACTGCTGAAGCCTGGTTTTTCAGGCTGGTAAGGATCCAATATCCATGGACCTTGCAAGCCTGATAATACCAGGCCACAGCAGTCTGCTTAGCTTGGTTGGTTAACAAAAATAGGGGATCCCCTCGAAAAAAAAATGGCGTGGGGATCCCCCTATTTTTGTTAACCAGCCAAGTAAAATGCAGACTGCTGCGGCCTGGTATTAAAAGACTGTCAAGGCCCATGGATTTTGGCCCTCAACAGCCTAAAAATACCAGGCTGCAGCAGCCCCACAAATGGCGCATCCAAAGATGCGCCAATTGTGGCACTTTACCCGGCTCTTCCCACTTGCCCTGTAGCGGTGGCAAGCGGGGTAATAAGGGGTTAATGTCACCTTTGATTGATCGGTGACAATAAGCCCGGTTAATAATGGATAGGCGTCAATAAGACACCGATCCATTATTAGTCATAGTTTGTAAATTTAAAAAAAAAAACACAGCAAGAAAAAAGTCTTTTAATTAAATAAAAGACACAACACAGTTTTCATTATTTTTATTTCACTCTCATTCCTGCGACGCCATCGATCTCCTGTAAAAAAAACAAAAATAATAAACCAACACAAATACTCCCTGTCCGACGCAGTCCAAAGTCACGGGTGTCCCACGACGAGTCCAGCTCTGCTACATCTGGATGACAGGCTGAGCCTGACATCCACATAGAGCAGAGCTGCTTACCTGAGCTGCGTCCCCGGCGGTGACGTAATCCGGACTGGTTTACGGCCAGCTGTCGCGAGAGTACAGCTGGCCGAGATTACCCAGTACCCGGCAGTCACTGCAGTTATCGCGAGATTCTGCACGTGACCGCCAGGGACAGGTAATGGCGGCCATCACGGAGGACGTGACCACCGGGGAAGGGAATCTTTGCCAGGTAAGTGCGGACTCTGCTGAGTCCTGACACCTGACAGACCCGACCGACACTGACAGTGATAGTTTCGGGAAGTTCCTGTGTCACGTACTTCGTTCTGTGACACAGGAACTCCCCATAGACTTTCTCAGGAAATCTCAGATAGACCTGTGACGGGGACGAGGGGGCATCCTCTACGTCTGGAGGAAAGAAGGTTTAGCCATAATCACAGATGCAGATTCTTTCTGTAAGAGCAGTGAGACTATGGAACTCTCTGCCGTCTAATGTTGTAATGAGTGATTCCTTACTAAAATTTAAGAGGGGACTGGATGCCTTTCTTGAAAAGTATAATATTACAGGCTATATTCACTAGTTTCCTAGATACAGCGTTGATCCAGGGAGCTAGTCTGATTGCCGTATGTGGAGTCGGGAAGGAATTTTTTTCCCCAATGTGAAGCTTACTGTTTGCCACTTGGGTTTTTTTTGCCTTCCTCTGGATCAACATGTTAGGGCAGGTTAGGATAGGATATGGGTTGAACTAGATGGACTTAAAGTCTTCCTTCAACCTTAATAACTATGTAACTAGGTATCCGATATGCAAAAAATATCGGAACTCAGAATCGGAATTCCGATACAGCAAATATCGGCCGATACCCGATATTTGCAGTATCGAATGCTCAACACTATTTATTATATTTCTATGTAAATTATGAACATTATGTATCAATGATTTTCATTTTGTTGCAATGACTTGATATACTTTCACTTGATGCATTTGTGTGTGCATTATATGTATGTATATTATTTGTAAAATTTTGATGCTATTTGTCATAATCAATGCACCTTTAACCTTTGTGTCACTGCTTGAGAAAGGCTCTTATTTGGACGGAAATGACGCAACTGGCAAAGGGGCCAATAAGTTATTTTCTATTTTTTGGTGCTGCCTTTATCTTTTTCGAGAGGGGCTGTGGGAACCTGCTCTGCACTGGGTCCGGAACTGTCGGGGCTGTCTCCTCTGTTGTCCAGGGGAGAGATTAGGGGACCGGATCGACCTTTGGATCCGGGAGTAGGGGGTGTGGCTGAGTTGCTAAAGTCACCGCTTGCTGAAGCAGTCAGACTTGGCGGGAACAGACAGCGTGCGGCAGAGGGAAGTGAGTGCTCCATCCTTCACCAGAGTAGCGCAAGCCCGCGCCCGAAGATCTCCACTATTGTCCGCAGAGACCATGAGCAGAGATGTGCGATGTGCCTGTTGGACACCAAAGCAAGGTGCCAAGCGCTCCGGGCCGTGAGTGCTGCGCACGAGCCGCCTGAGAGAGAATGGGTGTGTAATCGTGAACTGCTCCCTGACCCCCCGATGTACATGAGCCATGTTGGGCTCAGACAGTGCTATGGACCATACCCCTACAGCCACATTGACCTATGGACTGAGGACTCCGCAGAAGGTGACAGAGTCTAACCGTTGCCACCAGGACATGGATCATTGTCATCTACAGGACTTCACCAGACCAACTTTGTGCCGGCCGTTGCTGGCGTCATCGTTTGCCTCGTGGTCCCTAAAGCCTGAACACCACTTGCCTGGATAAGTTACACTCTTCAGAACTATTACTTCAATTATTACCGTTGCTTCTCTTATCAGTATATCCTTTACATCCGAACTGTCTATTTTTCCCCCATTTAACTGTTCATCTCCCTGTGTGGCGTATACCTCTGTTGATTAAAAGTGCTAACCCTTGCTCTGTCTCCTGTCTGTCACTGCATCCCGCAATCTGCTCACACCTGCTCCATAGGGTGAACATCATGTTCTTGGCTTGCTGTGTGCATACTTCCTGGCTGAATGCTTAGGGCAACGGTGCCTGCACTTACTGAGTCTTATAGAGATGGTGTGCATACCCCTAATATGTCCCCAGCCTATGCCAAGAGGTACTGGGTACTTAAGGCATCTACACCCATTGGGAGATGCCTGTGCAACAAACTCTCAGTCTGCTTTCGGCTGCTGAGTTGCCAGGTCCTGTCCTGTTTCCGTTCTTGTCTCTTCCACCCTGGGGGCTGCATACCCAGGTCCGTACCTGTATTCTTTGTGTCTCATTTACGTCAACCTGGGGGCTGCATACCCAGCCTGAATCCCTTGTTATGAACCTGTTCCCATGTCCGTCCTTGTCTCCACTAAGTCCGTTTCTTGTACCAGTTCATATCCTTGTCTGTTTCCTTCCCTACTCAGCTGTGTGTAGCCTTGTGTCTACTCCTTCTGCTCTACTTTCCGTTCTGCACCCTGCGGCTCTGCTCTGCTCTCCGCTCCACACCCTGCATCTCTGCTCTTCGCTCCGCACCCTGTGGCTCTGCACCACTCCCGTTCTGCACCTTGCAGTTCTGCTCTGCTCCCATTCCGCACCCTGCGGGTCTTTGTTCTTCTAGTCAAAACTGGTTCCTAACATTTCCTGCCCCTCCAGTCTGAACAGGCTCCTACCTGTTCCCATATTCCACTTGTACCTGTCCATGTTCCTGTCCCTCGAGAATCAGTTTCTGTCCCTCCAGTCTGAACCGTGCCTGCCTGCCAGAGTACCAGCTGTGCCCGCCTGCCTGCCAGAGTGCCAGCCTTGTGTGCCTGCCTGCCAGAGTGCCAGTCGTGCCCACCTGCCTGCCAGAGTGCCAGCCGTGCCTGCCTGCCAGAGTGCCAGCCACACCCACCAAAGTGACGGTCGTGCCCATCTGTACTTGCCCGCACCTGTCATTAGTGTTCTGTTCCCCAATGGGATCAGCTGCTACTGCCAGACACAGCCCTGGAGTGGTACCTGGCAGCTACCTGCCACACAAGCCTGACCTTACCACTAGAGGCTCCAGTGAACACCAAGGTAGCTGCTTAGTCACGCCCCTCCAGGGTAGCCAGGTTTGTGGCACAGTGCGGCCACAAATCTCACTCGCGCCATCCAGTCTGGGCGCGAGCATTACAACTTTGACCCATCTGGTCTGAGCTTTTGGATTTATAGAGCCTTTACTTTTTGTACAATTGAGCAACTCAGCCTTTAAATATCCTACTTTGTATTGTACATGAACAACTTCATTGATCTACATTTCTGTCTTTATATAGATATGTACAGTAACGGGCAGTCCCTTTGCAGTATGGCGCTGATATATAGGATTCCAGTTCTGCGCATGTACCCAAATGTGTGTTCTAGCAGTCATAATTCCTGCTTCCGATAAGGCATTCTAAGATGCCCATGTGTTAGCGAGCATGTGCGCCAACCTCTTTGTGCCTCAGACCCCCTATTTAGGAATGTTTCTTGTATTCATAATGTGCTGTTTACATGATCCGTAGCGCTCCGTTGAGCTATGCCTAGTAGGCTATTATGACATTTGATCTAGTCCTATGACAGTGGAGCCATTGTACTGTCATTAATTTAATCCTGAGACAGTTATACTGTAACTAAGGATGTACAATGGTTAATGTTCACTAGTATATGATGACTTACATATTGCTATTTGCATTGCTCATATAAACACATAATGCTATTTATTGTATTTTTTGCACATATACTATGTATTTATTTTTATTTTGATAAATTATTGATACACTATTACTTTTCAAATTAAGTAGTTCCAATATAATCCACTGAAACATCGCCATTATGCTTGTGAGTAAATAATTCACTATTTTTCTGCATTTGAACTATTGGAGTTTTGCCTATGTTTCTTACCGGTTACAGATAGATAGACCGATCTAATCATAGACCGCTACATATAATTAACCTATTAAATAACCCACTTGCTGCACCCACTCAACAATTCTTTAGATTTCTCATAACACCCTTCCTACTAACCTAAGTGAGAGGTTATGTTCTATGCGAGCCTGCTCCCCACTCTGGTCTTTCATTGTATGATGAAAGATTTCCTTTCCTTATAACTTACACCAGTGTTCCCAACTCTGGTCATCAAGAGCCACCAACAGGTCATGTTTTCAGTATTTACTTAGTATTGCCCAAGTGATAATTGCATCACCTGGACAGGCAAAATTCCATTACCTGAGCAATACTAAGGAAATCCCGAAAACATGATCTGTTGGTGGCTCTTGATGGCCAGAGTTGGGGAACACTGCCTTACACTATACACCCCCACGTATAATATATTGAATCAGTAATCCTATACATTTTATATGAAATGCAGATAACAATACAACTATACGTTACTTTACATACTTCTTAGGATAAAGACACTCAACGGTGACATTTAAGACACTTAAAGAATCATATGGCATTTAGCCTTGCATCATCTGGGAGGGATTGCATTATGGACAGATGAAATGTCAGCTCATTCCACCCTTATGCATGAAGATAAATGTGACTAGTGACTGTCTAGGGCTTTATATGAAGAGCGATCAGATTTATTTAAACATGATGTAAAAGGATAACAATATGTCACATTTAATTAACACTATGACATAATGGAGCTGGGAGACGGGCGGTTTACAGCCAACTGCTCTTTAGCAATTCACACTTTGATCACAGGAGGGATATAGTAATCATCAGTGGTGCAAAATAATGTCAAGAACACATAGATAAAAGAACATTTCAATCCGATATAATTTACAACTAAATGTATTCCTATAGCCACACAGCACTTTTTTAATTGATCAAAAATGTTATTTATGATCCTAATTATTTTTATTTACTAGCAGGTAATGCTCAACTGACAACTAAGCATTTTAATAACGTGACTATCAATATGGCCATACTCCAACATATTACCCTCCATATATAAATTATTGCAGGGGTTAATTAAAATAAAGTAATACTTACATTGTCTCCATTCACATGTCCCTCTCCCAGCTTAATAATAGTTCCAAAAAGGAGAAAGGTAGGAATATACTCCACAAGATTAAGCACAGGTACAAGATCCAGCTGGTGAGCAACTGAACCATTACATTGCTATACTAAATGTACATTATTGGTGGAGTCTCTTAAGTGTACAATGCATTTCAAGAAACAAAAACGTGGTGAACACAGTTTAAATTATCATAAAAAGGCACCAATTCCACCTATTTCACTATTACAATACATTAAATTGTTAAAAGAACAGTAAAAACACATCCCGTGAGTAAAAGTTATACTGAATCATAACAACCATATATACATTTAACCCCTTAACCCCCAAGGGTGGTTTGCACATTAATGACCGGGCCAATTTATACAATTCTGACCACTGTCTCTTTATGAGGTTATAACTCTGGAACGCTTCAACGGATCTTAGCGATTCTGAGAAAGTTTTCTCGTGACATATTGTACTTCTTGATAGTGGTAAAATTTCTTCGAAATAACTTGCGGTTATTTATGAAAAAAATGGAATATGGCAAAAATTTTGAAAATTTTGCTATTTTCAAACTTTTAATTTTTATTCCCTTAAAACAGAGAAATATGTCACACAACATAGTTACTAAATAACATTTCCCACATGTCTACGTTACATTGGAACCAAAACTTCTTTTTGTTACGAAGTTATAAGGGTTAAAAGTTGGCCAGCGATTTCTCATTTTTACAACAAATTGTACAAAACCATTTTTTTTAGGGACCACCTCACATTTGAAGTCACTTTGAGGGGTCTATGTGGCAGAAAATACCCAAAAGTGACACAATTCTAAAAACTGCATCCCTCAAGGTACTCAAAACCACATTCAAGAAGTTTATTAACACTTCAGGTGCTTCACAGGAGCTGAAGCAACTTGGAAAGAAAAAATGAACATTTAACTTTTTAGTCACAAAAATGATCTTTTACAAACAAGTTTTTTATTTTCACAAGGGTAAAAGGAGAAAATGGACATAAAAAGTTGTTGTGCAATTTCTCTTGAGTACGCCGATACCCCATATGTGGGGGAAAACCACTGTCTGGACGCATGGCAGGGCTCGGAAGGGAAGGAGCGCCGTTTGACTTTTTCAAACCAAAATTGGCTGGAATTGTGATTGGATGCCATGTCGCGTTTGGAGAGCCCCTGATGTGCCTAAACAGTGGAAACCCCCCACAAGTGACACCCTTTTGGAAACTAGACCCCCTAAGGAAATTATCTAGATCTCTTGTGAGCACGATCAACCACCAAGTGTTTCACTAAAGCTTATAATGCCTGGGTGTGAAAATAAAAAATTTCCACAAAAATGATTTTTTAGTCCCCAATTTTTGTTTATTCCCAAGGAAATTGGACACCAAAAGTTGTTGTCCACTTTGTCCTGAGTACCCTGTTACCCCATATGTGGGGGAGAAATACTGTTTGGGCGCACGGCAGGGCTCGGAAAGGAATTAATGATGTTTTGGAATTCAGACTTTGATCGGTGTCATGTTCAGTTTGCAGAGTCCCTGATGTGCCTAAACAGTGAAAACTCCCCACAAATGACACCATTTTGGAAACTAGACCCCCTAAGGAACTTATCTAGATCTGTGGTGAGCACTTTGAACCCCCAAGTGCTTCACACAAGTTTATAATGCCCGGGCATGAAAATAAAAAAATCCTATTTTTTTTCCTTCAATAATGATATTTAAGTCACCAATTTTTTTATTTTTCCAAGGGTAACATGAGAAATTAGACCATAAAAGTTGTTGTCCAATTTGTCCTGAGTGCGCTGATACCCCATATGTGGGGGGAACAACTGTTTGGGTGCACGGCAGAGCTCGGAAGGGAAGGAGCGTCATTTGACTTTTTCAAACAAAATTGGCTGGAATTGAGATTGGATGCCATGTCGCATTTGGATAGCCCGTGATGTGCTTAAACAGTAGGAACCCCCCACAAGTGACCCCATTTTAGAAACTATACCCCATAAGGAACTTATCTAGATTTGTGGAGAGCACTTTGAAACAGCCAAGTGCTTCACACAAGTTTATAACGTAGAGACATAATATTAAAAAATCATATTTTTTCCACAAAAATGATCTTTTCTCCCCAATTTTTATTTTCCCAAGGGTAACAAGACCTCAAAAGTTATTGTGCAATTTGTCCTGAGTACACTGATACCCAATATGTGGGGGTAAACCACTGTTTGGGTGCATGGCAGAGCTCGGACGGGAAGGAGCACAGTTTTGACTTTTCAGCACAGAATTGGCTGTATGCCATGTCGCGTTTGGAGAGCACCTGATGTGCCTAAACAGTGGAAACCCCCCACAAGTGACACCATTTTGGAAACTAGACCCCCTAAGGAACTTATCTAGATCTCTTGTGAGCACGATCAACCCCCAAGTGTTTCACTAAAGCTTATAATGCTGGGTGTGAAAAAAATAAAAAAAAATTTCCACAAAAATTATTTTTTAGTCCCCAATTTTCCAATTTTTGATTCTTCCCAAGGAAATTGGACCCCAAAAGTTGTTGTCCAATTTGTCCTTAGTACCCTGTTACCCCATATGTGGGGGAGAAATACTGTTTGGGTGCACGGCAGGGCTCGGAAAGGAATTAATGACGTTTTGGAATGCAGACTTTGATGGCTGTCATGTTCAGTTTGCAGAGTCCCTGATGTGCCTAAACAGTGAAAACTCCCCACAAATGACACCATTTTGGAAACAAGACCCCCTAAGGAACTTATCTAGATCTGTGGTGAGCACTTTGAACCCCCAAGTGCTTTACAAAAGTTTATAATGCCCGGGAATGAAAATAAAAATCCTATTTTTTTTCCTTCAAAAATGATATTTAAGTCACCAATTTTTTATTTTCCCAAGGGTAATATGAGAAATTGGACCATAAAATTTGTTGTCCAATTTGTCCTGAGTACGCTGATACCCCATATGTGGGGGGAATCACGGCAAAGCTCAGAAGGGAAGGAGCACCATTTGACTTTTTCAAACCAAAATTGGCTGGAATTAAGATTGGACGCCATGTCGCATTTGGATAGCCCCTGATGTGCCTGAACAGTGGGAATCCCCCACAAGTGACCCCATTTTAGAAACTATACCCCCTAAGGAACTTATCTAGATCTGTGGTGAGCACTTTGAACCCCTAAGTGCTTCACAGAAGTTTATAACGCCCGGACGTGAAAATAAAAAAAATCGTATTTTTTCCACAAACATGATCTTTTAGTCCCCAGTTTTTTATTTTCCCAAGGTTAACAGGAGAAATTGGACCCCAAAAGTTGTTGTTCAATTTGTCCTGAGTACACTGGTACACTATATGTGGGAGAAAACTACTGTATGGGCACACGTCGGGGCTTGGAAGGGAAATAGTGACGTTTTACATGGCAGACTTTGATGGAATCATCTGCGGATGTCATGTCGTGTTTGGGGAGCCCCTGATGTGCCTAAACAGTGGAAATCCCCCACAAAAGACGCTTTTTATGGCAAAAAATAGTTTTTGCATCATCACATTTTGAGAGCTATAATTTTTTCCTATTTTGGCCCACAGTCATGTGAGGTCTTATTTTTTGCGGGACGAGTTGACGTTTTTATTGGTACCATTTTCTGGCACATGACATTTTTTGATTGGTTTTTATTATGATTTTGAGGAGGCAGAATGAACAAAAATCAGTAATTCATGAATTTCTTTGGGGGGGCGTTTATACCGTTCCGCATGTGGTAAAATTGATGAAGCAGTTTTATTCGTCGGGTTAGTACGATTACAGTCATACCTCATTTATATCATTTTTTTATGTTTTGGCGCTTTTATACAATAAAAACGATTATAAATAAAAAATAATTATTTTTGCATCGCTTTATTCTGCGAGCTATAACTTTTTTATTTTTTCGCTGATGATGCTGTTTCGCAGCTCATTTTTTGCGGGACAAGATGACGTTTTCAGCGGTACCATGTTTATTTATATCCGTCTTTTTGATCGCGTGTTATTCCACTTTTTGTTCGGCGGTATGATGATAAATCATTTTTTTAAGGGGTTCACTAAAGGGGTTAACTAATGGGACAGGTTTATAGGGTGGGTCGTTACGGACACGGCGATATTAAATGTGTACTTTTATTGATTTTTTTATTTATATGAAGAAATGAATTTATTGGAGAATATTTTTTTTCTCTTTATTTAGGAATTTTTTTTTTTACACGTTATTTTTATTTTTTTTTACTTTTTTACTTTATCACTGTATTATATCAGATCGCTGGTCTAACACTGTGCACAGCACTCTGTCAGACCAGTGATCTGACAAGCACTGCAGCAGGCTTTCTCAGCGCCTGCTCTCAGCAGGCCCTGAGGAAGCCGCCTCCCTGCAGGACCCGGAAGGACCCTGTGGCCAACTTTGATCCGGGGTCCTGCAGGGAAGAAGCCCTCAGAACAGCGCGGTCACATGCTTCCCTGTGCCCTCGGTACACTGCGATCATCTTTGATCGCAGTGTTTGGGGGTTAATGTGCCTGGAGCGGTCCGTGACCGCTCTTAGCACATAGTCCCAGGTGTCAGCTGTGATAATCAGCTGACACCCAGCCGCGATCAGCGGGAGCGCAGCTGATTGCATATGAAGTACTATTCCGTCCATGGGAATTAGGTCTCAGGTCACATGGACGGAATAGTATGTCTGATGGCAAACAGGGGATAAAAAATATATTGTGACTTTAAACCTCAAATTGCAGTGTACTCTTAAGAGACTCCAACAATAATGCACTGTCAGGATTAGTGTTGAGCGATACTTTCCGATATCCAAAAATATCGGATCGGAATGGTATCGCCGATATCACTAAAATATCGGCGATACCCGATACCGATACCGGAAGTCCCATGTAAGTCTATGGGAACAAAATATCGCAACTAAAAAAACACTTTCTTTCCTTGTAAACACAAAATATACACACATAGAATACATATATATATATATATATATATTATATATATACATGTCATTGTGACATATATATATACATATATTTATAGTTTATTCACTTCTACATAGTAAAATAGCCTCTGATTCAATTGCCGGGTAAAGCCGGCATTTGAAAAGACAGAAGCACCCGAGGGTCCAGTCGCCACAGAGATGTTGCATCGCACCCAGCGGTGTGACAACTTACTCTCAGGTAAGGAGGAAACACCCCATTGACTCCAACCACTGCATTCAACAGTACACTATGCCAGCTGAGTGTAGGCGGACCCAATGGGATGGTCTAGCTCAGGCTGGTTAGAACAGGGTGTAGCTAGTTGGATGGGAGGGGTTGAGGCAGCCTTATGCTGCATGTCTTTGTAGTAAGAATTGTTTCCTTTCCTGCTTTCTTACTACGTCGCATACTCCACTCTGCTACATCACTCTGCACCATTGCTCTATCTCACATCTATCTGCCCTGGAAGGATACCGTCTTACCTGTAGAAGACTTATCACCTAGCTGCACTACACCATCCCTGCCAGAGGACCTGCACAGCAGCGCTGGTCACCCTGACCAGGTACTACAGGTGGCGTCACGACAAACTACACAAACATTCTATCATCCCCTGGAAATATCCCACATTCCAGTGATCGCCCAGGTCACGGACCGAGCTGTGCTACTCGTGACATCCCGCATAGAAGTCGACGTGATCGGTGCCGAGTACCCCCAAAACCCCTGTCTCTGTGCGACTCAACTTCCCTCACTGTGCTGGAACTTTACATTTACAATGCATCTGTTTTTTTTTTTGGGGGGTGGGGAACATTCAGACTTTTGCTATGGGGCCCCATGATTTATATGTACGCCCCTGCTGCTGAGGCATGGTATTTAAGGCTGTTAAGGAGCCAACATACATGGACCTTGCCAGCAGCGTCGGACTGGAGTACCTTGGGCCCATCAGAGAAAATATATTCTTGCGGCCCAACATCATACTTCCCAACCTTTGAATAAGGGAAAGAGGGACAAAGGCTGTGGCACGCTGTGCATGCTGCAGAAAATTTTAGGCCATGCCACGTTGCACCACAGACTGTCCAGGAGTTGGTGGATGCTTTAGTCCAGGTGTGGGAGGAGATCCCTCACGAGACCATCCGTCGCGCTCATCAGGAGCATGGCCAGAAGTTGTAGGGAGGTCATACAGCATACCTCCCAAATTTGGAAGACAGGAAAGAGGATTAAAGGCTGCGGCGCGTGTTGCGCGCCGCTGAAAATTTTAGGCCACGCCCCGACAACACCCATTTCACAGCTAATCACACCCATATCCTCGCCCCAAGCGTAACCATTTAGCACTGCTGATCACACTGACTGGTAATGAGGGCACAATGGCTGGTACTGAGGAAAAGAAAGAAAGAGCAGCGAGAGAGAAAGAACAAACAGAGAAAGAAAGAGAGAAAAGAAAGAAAAGAGAGAAAGAAAGAACAGAGAGAAAAAAGAACAGAGAGCGAGAAGGAAAGAACAGAGAGCGAGAAAGAAAGACTAGAGAGAGAGCCATAGGCGTAGCTAGGGTTTTGGTTTAGTGGGGGCAAAACTTCTGAGTGGGCCCATCATCAGAGAACCTCAGCAAATGACCGCGCTGTTGGCCAAAATAATCTATATATAAAAAGACCAATATTGATATTACCGCCATATGGTCTGTGTTAAATAATACCAGTCCTACAGAACATATAGATTACAGCACAGGTACAGATAATGACTTACCGCTGATGTTCTTTCTAATGGAATTGTTCACTTTTCATGTCTTTTCCATCTGGCCCACACCGACATGACGACTTCTCCAGCCAGGACTCGAGTGCACCCCCATTAAAAAAAAAATTAAAAAATACTCACCTCCCGGCTCCTGTGCTGCTCACTGTTCTCCCTCTCAGCGTCTGACAGCGGGCGCCGGCAGGTGATGTTATTGCGCCCGCTGTCATACGCTGAGAGGGGGATTATGGGAGAGAAGGAGCGCTCGCTCCTTCTCTCTCTATGCGGTCAGCTTTATCGGCTGGATGCCGATACAGCTGACCCTCCGATGACGGGTGGGGGGCCCACTGCTGGCACCGGGCCCCCCCAACGCCTGTTCAGGCCCCATAGCTTCCGGGCGGCAGAGCAGGGAGAGCGATTCTCCCTGCTCTGCCGCAGAATGTAACTGTATCGTAGCTCCGGGTGGGCCCCCTCAGAGCGCGGGCCCCGGGGCCACCGCCCCCTCTGCCCCGCGACCTATCCTTTCAAATCAGAGCCCACCACGCAGGAGCTGGGTTTTCTCCGGTGTCCCGGTGCCTCAGTCCGACCCTGCTTGCCAGCCTGATAATACCAGGCCACAGCAGTCTGCTTATCTTTGCTGGTTCACAAAAATAGGGGATCCCCTCGAGAAAAAATTGGCGTGGGGTCCACCCTATTTTTGTTAACCAGCCAGATGAAGCAGACTGCTGAGGCCTGGTTTTTCAGGCTGGTAATGAGCCAATATCCATGGACCTTGCCAGCCTGATAATACCAGGCCACAGCAGTCTGCTTAGCTTGGCTGGTTAACAAAAATAGGGGATCCCCTCGAAAAAAAAAACGGCGTAGGGGTCCCCCTATTTTTGTTAACCAGCCAAGTAAAATGCAGACTGCT
The DNA here is from genome assembly GCA_033576555.1 of Oophaga sylvatica. NCBI lineage: Eukaryota > Metazoa > Chordata > Amphibia > Anura > Dendrobatidae > Oophaga > Oophaga sylvatica. The sequence goes on from JARQOD010000001.1 coordinate 53,205,506, forward strand.
GCGGCCTGGTATTAAAAGACTGTCAAGGCCCATGGATTTTGGCCCTCAACAGCCTGATAATACCAGGCTACAGCAGCCCCACATTTGGCGCATCAAAAGATGTGCCAATTGTGGCACTTTACCCGGCTCTTCCCACTGCCCTGTAGCGGTGGCAAGTGGGGTAATAAGGGGTTAATGTCACCGTTGATTGCACGGTGAGAATAAGCCCGGTTAATAATGGAGAGGTGTCAATAAGACACCGATCCATTATTAATCCCAAAGTTTTTAAATGTATAAAAAAAAAGACACAGCAAGAAAAAAGTATTTTATGAAATAAAAGAGACAACACAGTTTTAATTTCTTTTATTATACTCTCATTCCTGCGACGCCATCGATCTCCTGTAAAAAAAGAAAAAAAACAAACCAACAGTATACCACCTGTCCGACATAGTCCATAGTAACGACTGTCCCACGACGATCCAGCTCTGCTACATCGCAATGACAGGCAGAGGCTGTCATCCCGGCGCAGCACAGCTGATTACCTGCTTCCCCGGTGGTGACGTCATCGGACTGACTGCTTTACGGCCGGGATTACCCAGCAGTCACTGCAGTTATCGCGAGAAACTGCATGTGACCGCCGGGGAAAGATGATGGCGGCCATCAACCAGTCCAGGCCGTGACCACCGGAGATCTTCTGCCAGGTAAGTGCCGCTGACTCCTGACAGACCCGACCGACGGACACTCACAGTGACAGTGACAATTCCGATTCCGGTATACGATATATGGGAAATATCGAAAGTCAATATCGAAAGTCCGATACAGCTAATATCGGCCGATACCCGATACTTGCGGTATCGTATCGCTCAACACTAGTCAGGATTCCGCTCATTATGTCTGGGACTCACTAATGGACAGCTCTGTCATCCAATGCTGTGCTGGGGCATGCTGAGCTGTCAGTGCTTTGATTGACAGCTCAGTTGACCTATCTGAGACTGGGAGTGCAGGGGTTTCTCCAGGTGCTCCCTGTTCTTAGTTTTTGTCCTGCTATTTAGGTGAGCTGTCTGGCCCAGATTACTGCCAGCCAAAAGTGTCTGTTCTCTCGTGTGTGTTACCTGATTCCTGTGCCGTGAGTTCTGATCTAATACTAACTGACCTTTGGACCATATTCTGGCTACCCATTTGTTATTGCCCCTTTGCTTATCCGCTATTTTTCTGGTATTCTGACCCTGGATGGAGTCCTGACTTTCGCCGTCACTCTCTTGGTACTGATCCTGTCTTTTCTACCTCACAGCCTGTCAATGAGTTGTGACTTGTGTCACAAGTACATTTAGTAACCCATTGTCATGGCGTTAGTGGGTCGGCAGCTGGATCTCCTTTTTGGAACCATTTTCCCAGCATAGTTTGGCACACCTGGACTCAGAATCAAAATCATTGTCAGCAATGTACTATAGCCATATCACACTCATACCTTCCTTGGTGTTGTGCCCATTCTAGCACAACCATCTGAGGTGAGCATTTCTCTTTCCCTTGTTTCTTTAAAGCCCTTAAGTCTTCGTCTGATGTGCGCCATTATTTCTGATTTCTCCACATGCTTTTTAAATGCATCTTAATATTATGACACGCAAGTGAGTGATGTATAAAATCTTAGAGTGTTAGAGTTGAAAGGGACCTCCAGGGTCATTTTGTCCAACCCTCTTAACGACCAGAGGTATTTTTGGTTTTGCATTTTCATTTTTTGTTCCCCTTCTTTCCAGAGCCATAACTTTTATTCTTTGGTCAAAATGGCCATGCGAGGGCTTGTTGTTTGCGGGACGAGTTGTAATTTTGAATGACACCATTGGTTTTACCATGTCGTGTAACAGAAAACAGGAAAACAATTCCAAGTGAGGTGAAATTGCAAAAAAAGTGCAATCACACTTGTTTTTTGTTTGGCTTTTTTACTAGGTTCACTAAATGCTAAAACTGACCTGCCATTATGATTCTCCAGGTCATTATGAGTTCATAGACACCAAACATGTCTAGGGTCTTTTTTATCTAAGTGGTGAAAAAAAAATCCAAATTTGTAAAAAAAACAAAAAAAACAAAAAAAAACTTGCCTTTTTCTGAGACCCGTAGCATCTCAATTTTTCAGGATGTGGGGCCAGGTGAGGGCTTATTTTTTTGCGTGCCGATCTGACTTTTTTATTGATACCGTTTTGGTGCAGATGCGATCTTTTGGTCACCCGTTATTGCATTTTATTCAATGTTGCAGTGAGACAGCGACCAAAAAAATGTAATTCTGGCATTTCAATTTTTTTTTCTTGCTTTGCCGTTTACCGATTGTATTAATTCTTTTTATATATTGATAGATCGGGCTGATCTGAATGCAGCAATGCCAAATATGCAATTTTTTTTTGTTCTTGTTTTATTTTGAATGGGGCGAAAGGGGGGGTGTTTGAACTTTTATATTTTTTAACATTTTTAAACTTTTTTTTTTGCTTTTTACTTGCTTCAATAGTCTCCATGGGAGACTTGCAGCTGAAGCTGTCCAATCGCCTCTGCTACATGCAGCAGGGCTGCAGCACTGCTGTACATAGCAGAAATGCTCACTTGCTATGAGCACTATGAGCACCGACCACCATTCAGCACTCATAGTGATCCAGCAATGACAACCACAGTGGTCTTGTCCTGACCCCGGGTTGTCATGCCAACCCATCGGCGACCCGCGGTCATGTGACATGGGCGACGATGGGAGGAGGTAATGACGCGCTTGCATGTTAAATGCTGCTGTCAGAGTTTGACAGCGGCATTTAACATGTTAACAGCAGTGGGTGAATCGCGATTTCAACCGTGGCTGTTCCGGGCACATGTCAGATTAGCTATCATGTCCCAGAAAAGATGCGGGTTCATCGCCAGTGCCTGCACCAAACAGGGGCAGGCGTCCAATGAAGGACAGAGTTAAGGTGTTAATGGAGGATTGTCAAGCTGTGACGGTCTTCAAAAAGGAAGGGGGGGGCTCAAACTGTCCCTGGAACTGGTACCTTAACTATCCCCAGGTGAATTCTTAAAGGTAGAGAGGGCCAAGTCTCTGAACTTGCTATGCTCCCGGTAATATCCTAAGCTGTCCCCTTCCCTTTCCCCAGGAGACCTGGGAAAGAAATGTTATTGTATATACACGGAAGACAAACAGGGATAGAAAAAATCAACTTACATACAAAAACACTCACCAAGGATAGAGAGAAATAAAGGGAAAGATAGGAAGGTACAAACCAAATGGGAATAGGATAATGGAGAAAGCATTCACCCAAAAGCAGAAGACAGCAATCTCCAGCAGCAGCTACGAACTACAACTTTAGCACACCAACTCCAGCAAGCCAGGAAGCAAAACTTTCACAGGCAGGGATGAGAAGATCTGACCAGGTTTTATAAAGAAAGAAGATGAGCAGGTCAGGAGCAGCTGTGAGATAATGCTCCATGTTTCTAATCATCATACAAAGAGTCATTAACCTCTTGAGCGCCAACAAAGGAAATGAAGTCCATTTAATATGAGGAACATAACACACAGGCTAAATGGAAGATCTGCTATTCACAGTACGAAAATATCACCTAACCCCAGATCTCCCAGGAGAACATGACACACTCATGACAAGGATTCACTAAACCATCTCAGACAGATGTCTTTCCAGTCTCTGTTTGAAGACTTCCATTGAAGAAGCATTCACTAACTCTCGTGGCAGCCATTTTCACTCAATGATCACCCTCACTGTCATTACGTGAATGATCAGTCGTAAAATCCATGATACCGGATAATCAGTAGTATGGTCATTAGCATTATCCCAGGTGCTTGAATGGTGGACTTTTGTAGGTGCATTTGTGAGAGTGGCCTCTGGGATTTACTTTATGTTGGTTCAGAATGTGCCATATATTTTATATAACTTAAAGGGCTTTTCCGGCCTTAGGGTACAAGTTTGCAGTCGTTCTTTGTGACTGCAAACTTGTGAATACTCTCATCGTACGCAGAGTACGCTGTGGATTCTGTAGTGCTGATGTTTAAAGTGGGCAGTCATGTGATCTCAAGTATGCAATTTGCATACTTTTGGCCACATTCAAACTAGACTTGGCCGCCCTCGCTCCATACACTTGCAGGGAGGTTGCACACATCTAGTTGGCACTTGACCGCATGTATGCAAATCATTCCCAGTGCCGGCCCTGGATCATCTTCACAGTGCACGGTATGGTAGGATTCCCAGGTGTGCGGTCACATAGAGTGACTGCAGACTTGTAGCCTCAGGCCGAACAACCCCTTTAATATGTTTAATGTGTGGTTTATGTTGATAACTTACAGTGGTGTTCTAATAAGGCAGTGGTGTTTGATTTGGACACGAAGGGTCAGAATGGCTGACAATTAGGACCAGTCACTTTAACAATGACTTTTTTAATGTACTTTTATAGACTACAATCATAAATATGTATCTAATCGATTATATAGTATTATACAATGTTTTCTACATTAGTTCCTCTTTTCTTTGCCATACTTAAAAATTTTTCGGCTTCATGAAATCTGTCAGGATTATTATTTTACTTTCTAAGATTTTATTTCTTTAAAACCACAAAGCAGCAGCAGGAAGCAAAATAACAAGCAAGCAACGGTGGCCACAGGCAGCTTTATACTATCATTCCAGGTTAAAACTTAAGGAAGAATACTTTCCCACTATTTAAATCACATATTATCACTGAATGTGTAAGTAAATCATATTTACCTTGAATAATGTTATTAAGTATAAGGTGACAGAATAATTATAGCATTATAATGAAACATCATTTAGTTTTATAGCATGGGTTGTTACAAAAATCAACCATACCAAAAATGTGTTGTTTTTTTTTCAGGGGTTGTTCTGATTTAACAAATTAACTGTTTTCATTATTAAAACTGTGCTTTTATGCTTTTTTTGTTTTTCCATTGCTATTATCGATAATACCTTGTACAGCGTATGTTATACAGTACATTATCATTTTCTAACCTGGCAGGATCTGGTTGAAGGATAGGACAGACAAGAAGGCCATTGACAGGCCTCTGGTTTTCATATACAACCAATAAAACTGACCAAAGACCAAGTAGACAGCAAAAAAAAACCTAATTCCCGTGATGTGTCACTGATTGAGCTGCTTGCTGTTATTTTGATAAAATCAATGTCTTATCTGCTGCAGATGTAGCAGTTCTACCCCGCCCACAATACTGATCGCCAGATTTCTGCTTATGCACAGTGTGCACAGAAAGCAGCCAATCAGTGGTGGGGGTGTGGTTGGACTACCTGTCAGCAGGTTTACTAGTCCTCTAGTGATAAAACAGTGATTTTATCAAAATTACAACAAGAAGCCCAGTAAGTGGCACATTGCTGGAATCAGGGTCTCTGTTCTTTACATTATGTTGCACTCAGAATAGGTGGAAAAAACCTGGTAAATTATTCCCTTTGTACTACTTACTGGCTTTCGAAGCTTGAATTGGTTAAAGGAAGTGACAAAAGACTGAACATATGCACAGCAAGTCATATTTACATTGCTGTGCATTATGTTCCTTCTTTGTAGATTTTTTTTAACACTGTTTCAGGGGAGTTCTAGGCAGAATCAATCTGAAATGACTTTGTGCGAATATATCCTAGGAGTGCGTACACATTGCAACTTTTCCACCGTTTTGTTGCATATTAGTTTCTATATAAAACTGCTCACTTCTCACATGTTCAATCTCTCAGACTTCTTTTAAATGCTTTCAACACCAAGCGTTTAAAAGAAGTGACATATGCACTCTGCAAGCATTTTTCATTAGAATGACGCTTAATAGTTTTTACTAAAAGTTAGTGGAAAGGCTAAAAAGCTGCTCATGAGACAGACTGGTTTTTTTTTTGTTTTTTTTGCACGATTTTTAGCATTTCTGCCTGTCAGAGTTTCTGGGATTAATTCAACCACTAAAGATAAATACAAAGACATGTGATTTCCAAGATACTCCATAGAAGAAATTAAGATTTTATTTATTGATACCCTTAATGAATATGGGTGTACTGTGCATAAAATTAGGTGTTTCTTAAAAAATAATACATAGCAGAATACATACACTCCTCCGCAAGTCTTTGTTTCAGTGAGTTCTCATAAGAATTACCACACCCTATGAGATCTGGAAGGTCTGAAGATATTAGGCCGGCGTCACACTCACCGTAGAAAAATACGGACCGTATTGTACGGCTGTAATACGCCAAAATGTTGCCAGCACAACAATCCGTATTTTATCCGTTGTCAGGGTGCGGCTGCGTATTTTGCGCATGTAAGCATCCGTATGCAATCCGTATGGCATCCGTACAGCGTAGTTTTCTCGCAGCCTTGCAAAATGGACATTTAACGGTTTTTACGCCTGAAACTCATTCAAATCATCATCAGCAAGGCTATTTATTGGCTCTGCATCAGGTTGTAACCCCCAATCTTCCCATTTTGGTGGTGTGCATGTGTTGGAGTCCTGCTGCTTGCTCGCCAACATGTCTGACACTCTTCAGTTCACCCCAACTGATCAAGTGTTGTACAACTGGGTTTTGTCCCGCCGCTTTGGCCAGCCTTACCCAGTTGATCCGCGGAGGCGAATGTGGGTGCATCCACATTTGAGGCAACACCTCACTAAAGGCCATTTTCACCGCCTTTATGCATCTCTGCGGACTCATCCAGACAAGTGTGGAAACATCTGCCCACAGATGCGCCTCCATGAAGCCTCTTTCCTTTTGCGGTCTGTGTAATGTGCATCTCTTTGGTCCCAAATTCCAGGCCTCTCCTGCACCAACACAATCAACATCTCCACATTGATGAGCGTTGACATCATGGCCGACTCTGTGGAGGCGTTCTTCCGGGATGTCTGGCGCTCTTTTTGAGCTAATTTGCATGTGTCCGCTTCCTCCTGCATGTATTGCACCATTTCCTGTGAGCTGCAGAAGTCTTGCGTATTTCTCGCAAGTCACACGTCTGGTCCGTGTGTAATCCGTTGTTTTCTCGCACCCATAGACTTTTCATTGGCGTACAACGGGCGTAATACGCTGACAATCGCAGCATGCTGCGGGTGTCTCGCACCGTAAGATACACGAAAATGAAAAATACCCGAGAAAAATACGCATGATCAGAGCTGCCCCATAGAGAAATATTGGTCCGTGTGTAATGTGTGGTTTTCACGCCTCTCACTCGTCCGTATTCCTCCTTAGTGTGACGACGGCCTTAATCTCTTTGTTACTCTAACACTGCCGTAAAAGCCGTAAAAAAATACTAGTGGTTTCTTCATTGCTTAATAGAGTTTAAAGCAAGAACGAAAAATGGTAGAAAAGAAAAAAATGCTGGTGGAAAAAACAACAAAAACATGCTGAACAGAAAGTAAACAAAAATGGTGGATGCGAAAACGCCTCAAAAAAGCTCAGAAAATTACTAAAAGAAAGAAATAAAAAAGACACTTCAGGTTATCAAAAGTTAAGTGAAAGGGAGAGTCTCTTGAAATATCTAATGCTGGAAAAATGCAGTGTGAACACACCCTTATAGGAGTGTCTTTTCATCGCGACACTCTTGCACTTATCAGAGAAGATGAAATTTCTTGAATACAAGTCTCTGATGCAAGTTTGAATCCATACAGTTCGCGCACTGCACACTGTCAGGATTCACTGATATTGCCAATGAGAGCGGACAGTAACATGACCGCAAGTACAGTATTCGGTTTGTAATTACATGTAGTCACATGCCGACTAGGCATGCTTGGACTCACTCAATACAAGTGAATTGTGTAAGGCCAAGCACTTCTAGTCGTAATGTGGCCCGTTGTCTATAAATCGCATACTTGTGGTCATGTGACCACTTGATCTCGCCACCAACACTGGAGAATCCCAACAGCATGCCGTGCACTATTCTGTAAGGATTCACAAGTCTGCAGTCACATAAAGCATAAGACCAGGCAACTCCTTAGTATAATCTCCAATTGCCTTCACAATAGGACATGACACGATGACTGGATTTTGTTGGCCACAACAGCCATTTTAAATAAGGCACAGCTCTCAACTTTGAGATCTCACCCTGGATAACATTTTAACACCTCACAACCAGAGGGGGGAAGCTCCATGGAGCACATAAATCTGGAGATAGCTTTCTTGCCTACACAACTCTATTACACCTTGCAGATTAACAACAGCTCAAAGGTAGAACCAACCATGGGCCATAGCCCAACATTACCCTGAATGCAATCTCCCCTCTGTAGGCCACCATCCATTTTCTGCAACTTAGGAATGCAGAGCCATACTGGATCCCTCCCGCTCCCTGAAATACCAGAGCCATGCTTCCAGCAACTCGAAAGATCCTTCTCCATCACCACCACTAATCCACTCATTACCTATTAAGTTCTTCACCATTAAAGAAGAAAATAAGAAATTCTATTCCTAGAGATTAAACCATACAGTGTAAATTTCAATTTATTTTACTTATCTTGAGTTCACTTCTCTCTTCTCCCCAAAATAGCTGTCAGCCATTCATTTCTACCCCCGTTTATGACAAATGTCCTTCCCCAAAGTTTTATACCCCAAATATATCTGAAAATAAACCTTTCAAAAATCAATTCAAAAAGATGCAGTATGAACATACCTTACGGTTAGCAAGTACCCCATCAAAGTTTTTATGTTCTTAATATATTGCAATCATTTTATATAGCACTGTGTACTCACAATTGCTCATTTGCCTTTCTACCCAGCTAATTCTTCTCTTTTCTCTGCTCTATATAGAAACAGGAAGATTGTCTTTTCCCTGTATGAGTCATCCCCCTCTTCACCTCCTGACACAGTGATCCTCTTCTCCCCTCTGCCAGGGACTTTTGCAGAGATGACTCTTGCAGGAAAAAGAGCTTTCCTGTTTCTGCATAGAGCTTAGAAGGAATCAGTCAGTTTTTATTCACGTGATGTCATAGACCTAATGGAAAAGATAATTAACTGGGTAGAAAGGCAAAATGAGCAATTGTTAGTACACAGTGCTGTATAATATGAAGACTGCACTATATTAAAACAATACAAATTTGATGGAAGGAGGAATGCTTCTTAAAGTTCCCACAATGAGTTTTTGAAGCTGCAAATATTTGCAAAAAACAAAGTGTCTTAGATCCAGCAAAGCGGATGGAATTCATAGAAATCTCATACGTATTATGCTTTTTTATGTAGTATAAACTGACCTGCGGTGCGTGTTTCACATCTGCAACATGTACGTAAGTTTCTCTTGCTGGTACGCTGAGTTTTATGTGCAGATTTTCCCCATAGAATTGCCATTTGATGCGATAAATCCGCAGGTGAAAAAATGCCTGTAATCCACACATTACTAGATCATTAAAGTTTTGTCAAAGCAAAAGACAAGAAAGTATCAAAAAGTAATAAAAAGGCATGAAAACAAACGCAATAAAAAAAACAACATTTTTACTTACAATCTAAATGATGTATTTTGGTTTTCTAATGTGCCCGTAAAAAATATTGTCTGCCCGTGATTTTTTTTTGATAACCTGTCTGGAAAAAAATAAAAAGTCAAATTGGCATTCCTGCTAAATAATAAGCATGGGAACATAGCCTAAAAGTTTGTAAAACATCAGATTCTGAGAAGTAGCGAATGGGCGGCTCTGCCTTCTCTTGACTTGACCTTTGATTAATAGATATTACCCTCAAAATGAATATGGAAAGATCTATCAATCCTAAGGAGCAGTTGTAGTAGTGGACCTTGTAAATGATAAATGATGACTCTGTTTGCTGTATTATATTATACTTTTTCTTCTTTTTTTTTTTCACGATCCCGCTTCTCAATATCAGATTCTCCATTTCTCAATTCTGGTGCTGGAGTTGTAAAATATCACGTTTTCTAATTAAGCCTCATGAAAGATGAAGTTGCTAACTTGTTAAAAGAAGTATAACACAATGTGTTTTGCCCTGTGATCTGTAGCATATGGCACAAGCATCGGCGCCGTCATAACAGCAGTGAATATGTGTGTGACACACAGGCAGTTCCAAGCTGTGAGTGTCTTCTAACAGATGGTTAATTCTAAGAATTTTTGGTCACCATTGCCATGACTTGACAGATGACAAACTGCTTAATTTGTTGCCAAATTGTCTATAATCATGCGCCGAAAGCAGTGAATTAAAACAACTACGAACACATAATAGCACTAAAACTTATCATTATGTTAGAAAATAAAATGTATTGTGGCAAATAATGGGTGCTCAGACTGCCTTCAGTTTACACCTAATTGGTTTTGAATTGTGTGGTTGGGTACTTTTTATTGTATTTTGGAGACAGATTGAAAAGTACGGCAATTTTAATAAATCAAATCTATCTAATAGTTTTCAAAGGAAGAGTGAAGATCGTAAAAATTACCAATTTCATAGTCATTCTTTAAAAAAAAATTTACTCGGAGTGAAGGAAAGCGCCGATAACTTTACAAGCTTTGGAAAGCATGAAATATTGTAGTGAGGACAGAGGAAAATATGTTTAAAAGCCACAAAAGGTAACATGAAAAACTACCAATTACCATATCTTAGCATGCATTGTCACCAATTCTTTAAGACTGGCATTTTGTATGCCAATCATAAGAATGAGATGTGCCTAATTTAATAAGAAATACATGCAACTTAATGAATTCGAAGCATCTCAAAACTGGAATGCCTGCATGCGCCTTACCAGAAATGTTACCATAGTCGGTACTAGATTAATATTTTTGGTGAAAAGTACAACATAATCGCATAGCTAAAAAGCCTCTAATTACCTTAAAAACATGTGTAACGCAAAAACAGCCTGTTTAATGTTCAAGTGACTTATCTGAATAGGGAAAACAGATGGTAACAGGTGGTACCTAGCAGCCTGTTTAACCACACATTACATTTTGAGACTTTGTGGGCTACTTATATTGTTTAAATGGTTTAAAATTTAAATTCTTGTTAAAGATAGATGCCTGCAGTGCTGTTGTGTTTTGGCAGCAGGTGCAAATGGAAGAAGCCATGGCATTTTTACACAGTTGGCTGCAGAAATTATCCCTGTTTTGGGGGTATAAGGAACTTAGCACTTTGCTAAACAAAGAAATTATACCTTTTTTCCCCCACGCCACGACAGCACCCACCGAGAGAGGGGATCCGCCCCAAGGACAGGGGACATACAGATAAAAAGGGACGG